>OZ023265.1:16557121-17157121 GCA_964006375.1 Tillus elongatus | reverse complement strand
TCCTTCATTTTACTAAAATATTCCCAGAAAATTCATTTCAAATAGACCCTGATGCTTTGGCAGTAGTGTTGGCTATATAGTTATCGTTTAATGGTATATAATTTTTCTCGAATTTTCGTAAAAAATCATTAAAGCTCAATATATCTATTATTATGCAAGACACGAAAAAAATTTATGTACATTAATTATAGGGTGTCTTGAGCTACATCTTAAAAATATTTCTACAATTACAGGCCCATAAGTCGTTGGTGATTCAATTTTTTTTAACGAACACGCCTTATGTTATTGCATTTTTGAATTTTCCATCGAAATATAATACATCTTTGTAAGAAAAGAAATCCGGGACGCAGCAAGTGCGTTATGGTAGCTAATTTTCATTAAATGCTTCGAATTTGAATAGCTCAATTTGCTATTAACCTATAAGGTTGACCAAGAAACCAGGTTTTTCGGAAACACTTTAAGTTTACATTCGGAAATTTTTGTACATTATCAAACAATAAAGTTATTTTGATGAAACATGGCACATGGTTTCTACTATAGAGGTTATACTGGTAATAAAATTTGATGCCAGCTTTCTTAAAAAAACATATTTCATATTAATTTTTTTTAAATGAAAATTCACTACCATAACGCACTTTCTGCGTCCAGACTTTTATATTTATTAAGCAAATGTTGAAATTTAGAGATAATTTTAATCTTAGCTCGTTATAAAACATTTAAGGTGAGTACACCAGGAAATAAAAAAAGTTCGTTTACCTTCTAATAGATACTACGACATAAAATGGGTCAGTCAATATTTGACATTGCCAATAATTCCCATCTGTCGATTAGTTATTTACTGTGTAAATATCCAGAAACTATACTGACTTTCAAAAAAATCCGAACTGAGTAAGAGTTGATCGATTTTATTAAAATTTATACATACTGTGTGTTTAATCAAACTTAAAAAAATGATTTTCAAATTAACATGTTAAAAAATAACAAAGTTATTTCAGAATGAGTCCGATGCGGTTTCTTATGCATTCCATAACACTTCGTGGCATGCTTGAAATTAAATGATTTATGCTATCCTGAAGAATTTCATCCCAGACTTTTTGAATTCGGCAACGAAGATCAATTACGTTATTTCATGTTCGATTGGTAACAAATCTGGGGAGTCAGAGGGTCATGGAAGCATGGTCACGTTATTTCCTTGTCAGAACCCTGTAGTAACCCTTGTTGTATGAGGGCGTACGTTGTCTTGTAGAAAGCAGGTATAATTAGCCCTCGTAGATTTAATTTAAAGAACTGTCCAAAATTTGTAAATATAAAAAAATTAAGATCCAGAATATAAAGCTGCCAGTTTTCAACCTTGAATTCCAGTTTATTTATGAATACATCTGGATACTCGTCACTGTATAGTTTATCATAATAAATGCGACTAAAAACTACAAAGCTATTGAAAAAATAAAAGAAATCCAAACAGTTTTGTGGAAAAAAAACCAACTCAAACTAAAATAAATTCAAATAGACTACTTGATAATTGCAGTAGCTCATCACATATGATGCTAGTTTATTTTCGCTTCTTTGATGACTTGTTTCTGGCATGATTTACTCTAGCCGGTTTATGCAAAAACTCAGACCGATCGAAAAGAAAAATATTTACAACAAAAAACTGTCAACTAATATGGCGGCCAATAGCATCAGTGACTTACGCTCATGATGGGTGGTATATCCCCAACAGATGGTAGGATATAACGGACTATTCACAAGTATAGGAGCACATCATATTTGTGGAACACAACACCAAAACTACGGGCAGCGATCTCACATCTTCTACTCGACTAGCCATTCTAATTTTATCCGGCCGCCTTGACTGATTGCCAAAATCCAAAATGTATTTTAAAACAAACGAGGAACATTCCTATAAGCCTACTGTTTTAATCCTTGTTGTTGCAGCACTCTTGATTACTCAAGTACGTGCAACAAGTCTTTAATTTTGAGATATTTATTTTGATATTGAACATATCTGTTGAGTTGCCATGAAAATAAATTCCGATAAATCATTCTATTATCGTTTTGTTGTAGGTACTGGTTTTAAAAATAAACAGAATTTCCTTTGAAAGCATTAAGGAAATGCCTGTTGCTTCCTCTAGGAAGTAAAGTTGGTTTTTAGGTCAGTGTTATTGGCTGTCATTACCTACTAAAATACCGGTCAGTTATTTTTTGCCTTTAACTATGAATTGTAAATTTGTTGTATATTACATACACCGTATCCCAATGAAGCTTGTTCATACACCAAGAGATTCTTCAGAACTCGAAGAGTTTCGGTTAAGTGCGGGAAAGTTGCGTTTTTCTAGTGAATTTTCTTGAAAAAAAATTCACTAATGAGGAGATTGGAGTTTGAAAAAGTCTCTTCAAATGACCGCGAACTAGACCCCCTAGAACCCATATCCAGGATCAGCTTAAATTTTATTCTGTTTATATATATATATATATATATATATATATATATATATATATATATATATATATATATATATATATATATATATATATATATATATATATTATTATTATTATTATTATTACCTTTATTGCTTAAAATTATACAGCATGTTTATTCAATAAGTCTAAGACTTGTGGTGAATATTAACATAATTTTATACATAGTTGCATCCAAAACCCAAAACACTCCAAATTCAACAACCTTAAAATTTTGACATTCCAAAAAATTTATTTCCGGTTCCATTTCGTTCTTCTAATGTTTCACCTGATACCTCCATTTAAATATATATATATATATATATATATATATATATATATATATATATATATATATATATATATATATATATATATATATATATATATATATATATATATATATATATATATATATATATATATATATATATATATATATATATATATATATATATCCAACCAATAACTCAAAAATACTTCACTGATTTGGACCAAATTGGGGCATTATCCTTATTTTGTTAATGGCTTGGATGAATTCGTTCTTCAGATCTTAAGGCCCAATTTTTCTTAATACAAAATTAAAAAATATTTGTAAACGCAATATCTCAATTTGTCTAAGTGATTGAAACAAAAATTTACAACTTAAAATAACATAGACGGATGTGGTTGTGTACCAATTTTCAAGTCTTTTGATCAAAGGAAAATAAAGTTATTCGAAATTAATCACTAATGAGGAGATCTCGACTTTTGAAGTTTTCTCTTCAAATGACCACGACGTAGGCCCCCTAGAACTCATCTCCAGAATCAGCTTCAATTTTATTCTGTTTATAATGTCAGTTAGATACTGTCATTTAGTTCCTGTTTAAAATTTAAAAATGTTGTATTTAATAAGGAATGGTTAGAACAGATTTTTATCCGAAGAGAATATTGATATGGTTGGAAGCTGTTATGAATGTAGGCAATGATTGAAACATTAGATGGGAGAAGAAGGTAATTAAATTTTCGTACGTCAAAATTTGAAGTTAATAACTTTTGGAAAGCATACGTCAAACACATTTGGGCCAAAACGATTTAAATTATGTCAAATAATATATGTACAAGTCTCTGACTTCTTTATATGGACATGATGTATTATTATATACCAATAAACAATAATAATAATAATAATATATATATATATATATATATATATATATATATATATATATATACATATATATATATATATATATATATATATATATATATATATATATATATATATATATATATATATATATATATATATATATATATATATAGGAAAAAGGGTTAAGGGCAAAGCCGCAAGGAGACAACTGTATACACGTGTTTCAAGCTTATTAGCCATCATCAGTACGGTATAGCCAGGTGAAGATGGGAACACTCTGGATGAAGATGCAAAATACACGGAGTCACAACAGGCAACCAGTGCACATTTGCAGCAACATTTGGAAGACCCTCAATCCGAGGGAAACAACCAAAATAGCCACGGAGGCAAAGAAATCACCTGCGTGAGCATCCGAAGCCCAGGAAGTTATACTAACTATATGTTGCTATCATATTGGAATGAAGTAGATACCACGTTGCTAACATATTCAGAGAATATGAGTAGATCAATAGCAACTGGGAATGAATTCGGTCAGTCCCCGACCCACGTGTTTAAAATACATAGTGAGGAAAATACCATTGATTTTAACACTGCAGTGAGCTATAAAAATTTGATTAACTAACTTTTCTATAATCTTAGAAAGTTTAATTTTGGTAGGTAGTAAGATATTTCCTAGGACAAGATATTCACCAAATTTCATTAAAATAACTTTGTAATTTTTGGAGAAAAAAAATTGTTTCAAAAGAAAATTTAAAATATATATATATAAACATATAAAAATTGAAACTGACACCGGATATGGGTTCTAGGGGTCCTAAATCGCGCTCATTTGAAAAAAATTTTGCAAAGTCTCACCATCGATACCTTAGTGAATTTTTTTAAATAAAAATTTACCAAAAAAGCTATAGGTAAATTAATATTTAATTAATTAAATCTGATTCAAGAAAGTTAAAAACGTCAAAGTTGATTGAGTACGAATCTCAGTGAAAAATACTACAAGAAATGACTAACAAGCTCCTAGATATGTGTTTAAGTCGTTGTTTCCTTGATTACGTTAAAATATGAGCAAAAAACCATTTAAAATCAAAATGGTTTTATGTAATTGTAAAACATTGAACAATTAAGATGTATTATGGGATATACCTGCTAGTACATACACGTCAAGCTTTGCTGAGTGGGCTAAGTCCGTGTACATCGGATAATCGACTCCTACATGACGAGTTCTAATCCTAGTAAGTGGCTTTTGATCAATTTTTTTTTAGTCTCATTTCACTTTATCGTTATCCAAGCAGGTTGTTGTTATTCCGATGAATTTTTTAGCGAGTTTTTGTATAAAAAATAATTTGATAAAGAGAAGATTAAAGTTTTACGACTTAATTCACTTTGAATAGCATATCTGGTTGCTTGTTCTTAACCTAACTTAGTGAAACCGTTCCATATTTAATACAGTCGTAGACTTTTCCCGTGGCTTCACAAGTGCTTGTTTTAGTGAATTTTCTTTAGAAAAAAATCACTAACAAGGAGATCCCGACTTTTGAATTTATAAAAAATGTCTTAGAATGAGCGCGAACTAGGCCGCTTAGAACCCATACCCAGGGTCACTTTCAAATATATATATATATATATATATATATATATATATATATATATATATATATATATATATATATATATATATATATATATATATATATATATATATATATATATAACCAAAATTTAAGTCTGGAAGTTTAAAGACAAAAAAGTTAGAGGCATTTAAAGACAAAAATTGGGGTTTTCCTCAAAACGTAAAAAGTCGCGATTTGAAACGTCAAAATTAACAACATTTAGGCAAAGAACCTAAGAGAACTACCGATTATGTAAAGAGTGTTCTGCAAACCCTTAAGTTTCAACTTCAACCATCATTGCCCTTCATTTTAATAAAATATTTCCAGGAAATCCGTGTTAAATAGACACTTTCTCTGATGCTTTGGAAGTGGTTTTAGTTAAGTATATGGTTTAGCGGTCTATAATTTTTAGCTAATTTTCGTAGAAAAAATTCGTTAATGAGGAGACCTTGGCTTTTGAATTCTAAAAAGCTGTCTTCAAATGAGCGCAAACTAGGCCCCCTAGAATCCATATCCGGGTTTACTTTCTGTTTACATATATACAGGGTGACGCATTTCTACGGTAAAGCTCAATATAATTTTATTTGGCAAGATACGAGAAAAAATTGTATACGTTACCTATAGGGTGTCTTGAGCAGCATCTTATAAAATTATTTTGACAATCACAGAATGGCCCATAAGTCGTTGGTGATACCTACTTTTTTTTTAACATCCCTTATTGCATTTTTCATCAAAATATAATGCATGTTTGTAAAAAAACTCGAGACACAGTAAGTGCATTTTGGTATCGAATTTTTATTAAACGCTTCAAAATTCAATAACCCAGTCAGCTAGGAAACGAATTTTCTCGGAAAGGTTTTAAGTTAATTTTCAAAAAATTTTTGTACATTTTCAAACAAGTTATTGTGATAAAATATGGTACATTGTTCTTACTATATAGGTTATACCGGTAACCAAATTGATACCTGCTTGCATTAAAGAGACATATTTGATATGAAAATTCACTTCCATAACGCACTTGCTGCGTCCAGATTTTTTAGGCCTTCTATTCTCAGCTGTTCATGAAATATTCTTAAAAGCATATGTTTATTTTTTTGATCCGCATTGCATACATTTTAGACAATTTTCGTAGAAAAAAATCACCAATGAGGAGACGAAATTGTGACTTGAGTTTTGAAAAAATTCTTCAAACGAACGCTTCCTGGAACACATAATTTGCATACAAAATTTTGCAGTAGGCCATGCAAAAAAATGCTACTGTTTATTTATTTCTATATGTTATGCAATATATCTACTGTTAATTTTCCACAAAACAGTGCTGCCTACCTAGATTTAAGTAAAAAAAGAAAATAATAATAATAAATAATTATTATCCAATAAGCCTATCAGAAAAAATGTCGGGACGCAGTAAGTGCTTTATAGTAGCGAATTTTTATAAGAATTGTACACTTTTATTATACGGTGTATTAGTAAAGTTAATACTTTAAACTTACACAGACCTTGAAGATCAATTTTAGAGGTCCTAGTACGCGCTCATTTGAAGAATTCTTTTGAAAGTCTTACCATCGCTTCCTCTCTATTATCAAAAAAATCTTGCGTTCTAATTCCTTTTGAGAAAATGCCCAAAACTCACTTTTCTATGAAGCCAAAGAACTAAATTTTGCTATATCTGTAGATAGTGTAAGTCTCTTTAAAAAGGTCTGGACGCAGCAAGTGCGTTATGGCAGTAAATTTTTATAAAAATGCTTTGAATAGCAAATATGTCTTTTTAATGCAAGCAGTCATCAAATTGGTTACCGGTATAACCTATATAATAGAGAGAATGTGCCATATTTTATCAAAATAACTTATTGTTTGAAAATGTACAAAAATTTTCAGACAATAAACTTTAAATGTTGGTTTCCTAGCCAACAAACCTTAGGTTAATAGCAAATTAAGTTATTGAAATTTGAAGCATTTAAAAAAATTTGCAACCAAAACGCACTTACTGCGTCTTGATTTTTTTTCTTACAAACATATTTCGATAAAAAATGCAATAAAATAAGGCTGTTCGAAAAAAAAATGTAGGGATCACCAACGACTTATGGGCCAGCCTGTGATTGTCAAAATAACTTTATAAGATGCAGCTCAAGACACCCTATACTCAATGTATACAATTTTTTCTCGTATCTCGTATAATAAAAATTATATTGAGCTTTACCGTAGAAATGCGTCACCCTGTATATATGTAAACAGATCAAAACTGAACTTTCAGTGAACTGAATGATCAATCCTTTATATGTGTTGATAAAACATAGCAAACACTGTTTAGTCCACCCACTAACATTAATAAAATTATAAAGGAATAATTTGCACTTGTATATAAAAATTACCAAATAACACAAATAATATGTCAAGTGAAGCAGATAAAACAATCTCATACCATACGATAAACGTCAGTTACAGCGTCTAACAGACCTGCGCAATAATATCAAATCTCCCGTTGCCAGGCAACGCTCAGACATACTAGATCTCATATAAGCCACAAAAGCTCTGGTAGTGAATTTTCATTAAATGCTTCAAATTTGAATAACTCAGTTTTCTATAAACTTACAAAGTTTAATTTTGGTACGTAGTAAAATCTTTCCTAGGGCAAGATATCCACCAAATGTCATTTAAATAACTTTATTTTTGAAAAAAAAAATTTTCGAAAGAAAATTTTAAAATAGAATAACTCAATTTTATATAAACTGAGAAAATTGAATTTTGGTACTTAGTAAGGTCTCTCCCAAGGCAACATATATAGTAAATTTCGTTAAAATAGCTTTGTTATTTTCTGAGAAAAACAATTTTTTTTAAAGGAAACTCAAAATTTTCCCGGAAAACCCCGTCCGATTTTCCCGGCTCACGAACTCATCCAAGCCATTAATAAAAGAAAGGCACTTGCCGAGTTTCATTGAAATCGGTTAATCATTTTTTGAGTTATCAGACGGATACATATATATATATATATATATATATATATATATATATATATATATATATATATATATATATATATATATATATATATATATTATATAAAAACATATAAAAATTGAAACTGACCCCGGATATGGGTTCTAGGGGTCCTAGTTCGCGCTCATTTGCAAAAATGTTTGCAAAGTCTCACCATCGATACCTCTCTATTAGTGAATTTTTTTAAATAAAAATTCACTAAAAACTTGTACAAATTTTATTAAAGTTATACAGAAGATTTCCAGAAGCAAACTCAATTCATATTTAGAAAAGTAAAGTATCTGTCAAATTATAAACCTAGCAGTTATTTTTCCTTATTAATCGCCAGTATGATTTCAATTTAGTCAACCTAATCAAACCGGGGTTTTCAATATTAACAATAACAAAATTACAATTTCAGACTCAAAGGTGACAAACTTATTTAGGCGTTTTAAACAAAAATGAGATCTTCTTCAAAACGTATGAAATCTGTGCACCATTTATTGTTTCTCCAAATGTCAAAATAAAACATAAAAAATACATTCACCGAGCTGGATTCGATCGCATAACCTTCTGTTTAGGGCTCAACTCTCAACTCAATAAACTTTAAGAACAATATTTACAAAAATACATGCAAATTCTTGCTACAGTAGGCAAGGGCGATGCCCCCTGCGCCATCTAGGTACACGTCAACTAACGCCAGGCAAGTAGGCCACAATGGGCTCTTTTTGCCAACCCCGGCAACCCAGCAACCATGCTCTACTCTTCCTCGCTTCAGTCACCAAACAGCCACGACCTCGAAACGAAGGCCATGGCGGTCTTCCATTGGACGGAACTTACCTGGTTCCTCCAACATTCCTCTTCTTGGTGAATATGACCATCTCCGTCGTCGCTGGATTTACAGAGAGTCCCAGCTCACCACACCACCTTTCAATTATGCTACAGGCAGCTTGCATGCACGCGCGACGACGCTGAGGAATTTGCTGGTGACTAATCCCATCATCATCGTACGCCTGTAGAAGCCATTTTCGGAGAGCCGCTCCATGAGGCCGTTCGTGATCAGACACCAGAGATGAGGCGAAATGCAGCTGCCCTGAGGACAGCCGCCAGTCACCCCAACGTCCAGCCCTCGGCCTCTCAAGGTCAGCGAAACTCTCCTGTCCTCCAGCATGCTCGCCACCCAACTTATTAGCGACCTAGGCGATCCTCTGCCCCTATCCGTATCCGCCCCTGCCCTATCAAAGCCCCCCCTTCACATCGATGAACACAGCTAATGTGCTCTCCCTGTAGTGTGTGGGGGCCTTTCCAGCTTTCGCATCGCAGCGTGGAGCCCCGTCTCCGTCGATTTCCCCCGCTGGTACGCGTGCTGATTTTTATGGAAGGGGTGATCCCTGAGGATCTCTTCCAACACAAACCTATCCATTATATTTTCTAATACCTTAAGCAGGAAGGATGTAAGGCTGATCAGCCTGTACGCCTTGGCCAGCGTGTAGTCCTCCTTTCCCGATTGACGAATGAAGACCCCCATGACCCGGCGCCAAGTCTTTGGGACATAGCCCCACGCCAGGCTGGCCCGGAAAACCTCCCCTATCTTGGGAAGCAGTATATCCAGGCCCCTTTGGAGCAGGGCCGGAAAGATCCTATCATAGCCTGCAGACTTGAATGAAGCAAACTCGTTCACCGCCCAAGTTATAGAGCCATCAGTGACCGCGCCCTCTGCCAGCTGTCAGTCCGCTGCTCGCCGGTGTTTGTCCAGCTCCCGTCCGGTTTCCTTAAGGATCCTATAGTACTTCCTGACTCCTGTTTGAGTACCCTTACCAGCCTGGCTGCGTCCGGCAAGGAGTTAACTTCCCCACAGTACGCACGCCAGCCAGCTCCTTTACTGCGTCGTAATTCCTTGTTAAACTCCCTTCTGGCACTGTATCTCGGTAACGCAGCGCTTTTCGAGTTCTATAACCTCCCGAAATTTGTCAAGTCAATTTAGGGACACCTGTATATCCACTGCAATTAAATGCGCCATTTAACAATGGCGGTGAAAAGGAAATGTTTTGGCGAAAGTTATTCCATAACAAGTACCAGACCCTGCTCGGATGTCATTTTTCTTCTCAATAAGCAGACAGTTTTCGTCTAGGAAACTATTAACCCATGGTTAATTCAGGATTCCGTAAAATAATATTTCACAGCACTTAACAGACGATTTTATTTGACGCCAACTTAAATAAACAATAGTATGTCAAAACTTTAATCTGTCACCCAAGTAAAGTCAAAATAGAATGACTTCTTCCAATGTATCCGAAAACCCTTCCATGTCAATTAGTGAATTTCGCACGACTGTTGAATACGACAAAAATGATGCCAGTTCAGGTGGCAACGAACCTTTTCATACTTCAATTCCATCAGTACAAACAGGTTCTGAAAGCTACAGAGAAAACATACTCCCAGAAAAGAAAATAGACTATCAACATGAACTGGTGATGCTGTTCTTCGATTCCATGTTGGAAAATATCGTCGATAATCACGAACTGTATGAACCCTCTATCAAGGCGGTTCATCTGGAGCAGCCGGAAGACAACAAAGACGATAAAATTAAGATAAGTTCGGCAGTCTCCGAGCCAGCATTTCAAAGAATAAAAAGTACTGCCTCACGTTTAACTGAAAAGAGCGTGCTTTCTGGATATGTAAGCGGGTTAGGTAGGTTTGCCCTTTAATCAGCTTTCACCGTCGTCTTTAGGAAAGTGTTAAAAATATAATAATAATATATTTATTTACGGATATACCCATTTGTTTAACAGTATGATAACAATGTTTTGAGGTAACATAATGAACACAAACGACTCAAATTATGATGGCACAAATTAAACAATTCTCCAATCAGTCTTTTAAATAACACCCAAATCCAGCAACCAACACTGAACCAGAACCAACAGCGAGTCTCAAATTCTCCACTTCATTGAACTAATGCTCTCTTCAAACGAACCAAAACCAAAGCGATCCCACAAATTATCACCCAAATCTAGCATCCAGTACTGCCTCATCATCCACCTCCACTAAAACTAATAAGTCAGTTTTTAATTATTCACTTCGTTGCAGCAATGCTCTCTTCAACTGAACCAAACTTAAACCAAACAAATCCAAGTTCACCTCATTTGCTAGCCGACAAAAACGAGTGTGAAAGCTAGAGTTTCTTCTGTGATACTCACAAAAAAAAAACCATTCGTTGGGGTACAGCAAAGTTAACCAGAGCCAACAGCAAAGTTAACCAGAGCCAACAGTCCAACACATTGTTAAGTAATTTAAAGAAAATCACAAGGTCTGCATTTTCACGATGAACTTTCAAAGATTGTAAATGAAAAGAATTCATCAAGTGGTCATAATCAGTTTGGTCCCGAGTGATATGAAGTTTAAATGTAATATATCTAAGAAGCTTTCTTTGAATTTTTTCTAATTGTTAAATGCTGCCAACAGTAAATGGCGACCAAATCGATGATGCATACTCCAACACTGGCCTCACTCTGGCAACATACAACAGTTTAATGCACTATATATTCTGGAAGTCTTGTGTGTTTCTTATAGTGAATCCCAGAAGTTTTAAAGCTCTATTATTTACACTCTCCACCTGACCTTTGAATGACATTTTATTATCCAACACCACACCCAGATTCGTTATCTGTTCAACTCTCACCAACTCATTTCTCCCAGTCTATAGTCGAATGTTATCAATTCCTTAAGTCTACAAAACTCCATTATTCTACACTTATCTGCGTTCAGCACCATACCGTTTCTGATACACCATCTATCCAATGACGCTATATCATTCTGCAGATCCACACAATCATTTGCCGACTTTATGACCTTAAACAACTTCAAGTCATCTGCAAACAACATGGCTCTGCTGGATTTTAATTCATCAGTCACATCATTTATGAAACAATTAAACAGAAAGGGAGCAAGATGAGCACCCTGAGGTACGCCCGATGTTACATTAATTTCCTTGTATGTGAAATTTCGTATTTTTACCACTTGCGTTCTGTGTGACAGATATATCTCTGTCCAAGACAAAAACCGCTCACAAAAACCCATCGCTTTGAGCTTTGCCAGAAGCCTTTCATGATTCACTTTGTCAAATGCCTTGGAGAAATCAGTATAAATTGCATCTACCTGAGTTCTGTTTTCCAAGGCATTCACGACATAATTTTGGAAAACTAACAAATTTGTCACTGTTGATCTACCCCTTACAAAACCATGCTAATTTTCGGTAAAAACATTCTTGAAAAAAGGCGATATTTTGTCTGCTACAAGACTATCCAATACTTTAGGTATTGACGACAAGTGACTTGTCTGTAATTTACTATTTTGCTTCTGTCACCCTTTTCATGAATGGGGCTCACATCTCTGGGTAGATCAAAACTTGTAATGACTTATTGAATAAAATCGACAGGGGTAGTGACAAAACATATCTACATTCTCTCAACATCAGATCAGGTATGCCGTCAGGACCTGTTCCAGTTTTCGTGTCCAACCTCTGCAGCCTGCTCAGAGCATCTTCCACCGCTTACCAACTGTTGAGAAATGAACCTGCTGGTTATAATGGAACAATGGAATAGCATGTTTCTGATCAGAATAAACTGAAGAAAAATAATCAACAAACATGTTTGCTATCTCTTCTGGACCACTTGAAGTTCTATCTCGAAAACACATAGTATTTGGCAAACTGTTATTTTCTTATTCTCTCTGATGTAGGACCAAAAACTTCCTGGATCCCGCCGTATGTTGGTTTCTGTTTAAAAAATATAATTTCTGTAACACAATTTCGACAGGGCTCTACATTCAGTACGTAAACTATGAAAAATATAGTCGTCAATTTGTCCTGTTTGTTTGTACTTCTTTGAGCTAATTTCTTGTGAATAATTATCGATTTTAGTTCAGCAGAAAATCACTTCGGAAATGATCGATTTTTACACCTTTTTATAGGCACAAATAGCTCAACCGCCTCATATAAAATGTCATAGAAGTTTTCGATAGAAACCCCAAGTTCATGGTCCAATACTGCCTGCCAATTTACACTACCCAAGCAGATATTTAGCCCGACATAGTCAGCACCTGCAAAGTCATAAAAAAATAGCAATTACGGTGCTGTCTCGACTGTCAGTAAAAACTAAATCTAACACTACATTGGAATATCACTAGCAATTACTGTGGAGTCTCGACTGTCAGTAAAAACTAAATCTAACACTACATTGGAATATCACTAGCAATTACTGTGGAGTCTCGACTGTCAGTAAAAACTAAATCTAACACTACATTATTTACATTTGGTGTATTGTTAATTTGCCAAAGATTTAAACAGGCAAATGACTCCAACACTGCACGTACTTGCCGTGTTAATGAGTTTCCTGAGTTTTCCACTTCAACACCATATTCATCATTTACCCATCTTACCCTTGGAAGATTATAATCGCCACACAGCAAGATATTACATTCTTTGCTGTACTTATCGCTATCTCCACTGACGCGCAATGTGTTAAATATACATCCAAATGTGATGATGGCGGAATATATACGCACCCTATTAAGTTATCATTACAACCCATTTTCACATTCACAAACAACTGTTGTACATTGTTATGAGATACAGTTATCCTTTCAGACGGCAAATCATTTTTTTATGGCCATCATCACACCCCCTTTTCTCTCACATGCACTTGTATTTATACTACGATCACAACGATAAATAGTGTAATCTTTCAATTCGAGTTCCGAACAGTCTATATCACTATTTAAGCCTGTTTCTGTACTAATCTTTGTTAACTTGTTTAAATGCATCTCCTGCGCTGCACCCAAAATCATCTTTACATACCTACCCTTTTATATTACTTTCCCCTGTTTGGATTAAAAAATACAAATCAAGGAAAATTAATTTTTGGTTGGCTCTTGGAGTAGAATCTTTAGTTTAAGGAAAGGTGACTGTTGTGTTTGATAGCTTTACAATACGGCTATTATCAAAGGAGCGTATATTCATATTCACAAAACAACTATAACTATTATTATAATCATCAATACATAATTGCTACTACTATTACATATATATGTCCGTGACACCTATACGCCATCTTCTTCCGTGCTGTCTTCGACCCGTGTTGTCATCGTCTTGCAGCGTTGCCGGATGTCACCACCACGACAGTGACAATCATCATTATGCATGAAAGGTTGCGTTGAAAAGACTGAATGGTCAGCAAAAATTAATACAGTCTAAACGCGATGTCACCTTTTCATCGCAACCACGACTTTTTGCCTCCAGCAGCTATTTCATTTCATTTGGAAGAAGAGTTTAACCAAGTGCAGCACTTTGTCAGACTTTCGGGTTCTTGTTCAGGAGTAACTACAGGAGCCCAGCCAAGAGACAACGATTGTCGCTGCTTTAAATTATGCCGGATTTTTACAAACCACCTGAGCGTAGCCTCCTGTGTTCCATATTAGTGAATTTTCTTATAAAAAAACACTAATGAGGAGATCCCAGCTTTCTAATTTTGAAAATTCTTCAAATGACCGCGAACTAGGCCCCCTAAAACCCATATCTAAGGTCAATTTCAGTTTTTATATGTATAACTCAAAAAATAATATACCTTCTCTTTGCAAGTGGCTTGGATATGTTCGTTAGTCAGGAAAATTGGTCCAGGTTTTCCCCACAAATTTTGTGTTTTCTTTCGAAAAAAATTTATATCTCTGGAAATAACAAAGCGAGGGCAACCAAATTTGGTACGCTGGTTTCTGTCATAAAGAGTATTCTATGTACCAAAATCAGACCTCTATCTTAGAAGACAACAAGTTAGAGGTAAATTAATTTTTAATTAACTAAATCTGATTCAGGAAAGTTAAAAACGTAAAAATTAAGTGATCGGAATGTGAGTGAAAAATACTACAAGAAATTACTAACAAGCTCCTAGATATGTGTTTAAGTCGTTATTTTTCTTGATTTCGTTAAAATATAAGCAAAACATCGATTGTAAAACAAAATGGTTTTATGTAAATTGTAAAACCTTGAACAATAGGATATAAATGCATATAGTGCGTAGCTCAGTGAGCTAGGTGTACAGTGGTCACTTTACATCGTATAATCGACTCCCAGGTGACGAGTTCTAATCCTGTTTAGTGACTTTCCTTTTTATCATATTTTTTTTAGTCTCATTTCACTTTACAGTTATCTAATCCGATTGTTGTTATTCCGACGAATTTTTTAGCTAGTTTTTGTATCAAAAATAATTTGATAAAGAGAAGATGAAAGTTTCAAGACTTAATTCAATTTGAATAGCATATCTAGTTGTTTGTTCTTGCCCTAACTTAGTAAAACCGTTCCATATTTAATACAGTCGTAGACTTTTCCCATGGCTTCACAAGTCCTTGTTTTAGGCAATTTTCTTTAAAGAAAATCACTAACGAGGAGATCCCGACTTTTGAATTTAGAAAAATTTCTTCAAATGAGCGCGAACTAGGCCCCCTAGAAACTATATCCAGGGTCAGTTTCAATTATATATATATATATATATATATATATATATATATATATATATATATATATATATATATATATATATATATATATATATATATGTATGTATCGCGACTTTTTACTTTTTGAGGAAAACCCTTTTTTTCTTTAAATGCCTCTAATTTTTTTCCCTTTAAACTTACAGACTTCAATTTTGGTAAATTATTCACCCTTATATATATATATATATATATATATATATATATATATATATATATATATATAATATATATATATATATATATATATAATATATAATATAATATAATGAATAATTTACCAAAATTAGAGGCATTTAAAGAAAAAAAAGGGGTTTTCCTCAAAACGTAAAAAGTCGCGATTTAAAACATCAAAATTGGCAACATTTAGGCAAAGAACCTGAAAGAAATACGGATTGCGCAAAGAGTGTTCTGCAAACCCTTAAGTTTCAGCTTCAACCATCATTGCTTTTCATTTTACTAAAATATTTCCAGAAAATTCATTTCAAATAGACCCTTTATCCGATGCTTTGGTAGTAGTTTTAGTTAAGTTTATGGTTGAACGGTCTATAATCTTTAGCTAATTTTCGTAGAAAAAATTCGATAATGAGGAGACCGCGGCTCTTGAATTCTAAAAAGATTTCTTCAAATAAGCGCAAACTAGGCCCCCTAGAATCCATATCCGGATTTACTTTCTGTTTACATATATACAGGGTGACGCATTTCTACGGTAAAGTCAAATATAATTGTTATTATGCAAGATACGAGAAAAAATTGTATACATTACCTACCTATAGGGTGTCTTGAGCTGCAACTTATAAACTTATTTTGGTCCATAAGTCGTTGGTGACACTAACAATTTTTTTTGAACATTCCTTATTGCATTTTTGCATTTTCATCGAAATATAGTGCATGTTTGTAACAAAAATCGAGACGCAGTAAGTGCGTTTTGGTAGCGAATTTTCATTAAATGCTTCGAAATTCAATAACGCAATTTGATATTAACCTAAGTTTCGTCAGCTAGGAAACGAGTTTTCTCGGAAACGTTTAAAGTTTATTTTCGGAAAAGTTTTGTACATTTTCAAACAAGTTATTTTGATAAAATATGGTACGTGCTTCCTACTATATGGGTTATTTTATTTATTTAATTTATTTATATTAACGAATTTTTTTTGTACAAAATGATATTTTAATAGCGAATTTTCTTATAAATGAATTTAGTGAATTTTCTTTGAAGAAACATTTGAGAATTTTTGTATGAAAAATTATTCAATTGATGGAACAGTTTTTAAATGAAATAAGGTTTTAATGGATTTTCGTGCAAACAAAATATTTTATTTTCAATTTTAATTACAGATTAGATGTATAATTTGAATTTTATGTATCCTTTTAGCAGAATTTTGTGTAAAAAATATTTACCCAAATTTGATGCCTACTTTCATTAAAAAAAGACATCTGCCATTAAAAATATTTTTATGAAAATTCACTACCATAGCGCATTTGCTGTGTCCAGACTTTTTCTCTTACTGGTTCCTTACCTTCTCCTTTTAGAGAGTAATGGCATCCGATATTGCCTCGAGGTTTTCCTTATTCTCTCCCCTGTTGGTTTTATAACATTTGACCACCTGTAAAGTTTGTTATATCATCACGTGTATTTCTCACTTTTGATGAACACCGGTTAAGATGACCCGCGTCGAAAATATAGTCATCTCAGCTGTTTGTACACGAAAGCAGGTATTATTTATAATGCATAAATAACTTTCGTTCAATATATAAAACGAACCTAGATGTAAATTACTTATACGTGATGCTACATTACCTCTTTATAATTAGTTTTGTTAATAAACTACTCACCTTGAATTGAACAGTCAACAATAGTGAGATGCACAAAGCGAGGTTAACATTTTGTCTTCTATAACACACAAATATTGACGGAGCTATTTGTTGTTCCGTTCTGTGATATAATATGAGTGCAGAAATGCGAGAGATTCAATTTATCTCAAATGCTCAAAGCTTAAACTACGCGATGTCATTAATATCACAAAGCGTAGCAAAAACATACTGCTCTACCAAAACTATAAGCCGATTAACCCACTCCCAGATATATAGAAAATGACTGAAAGAATAATTCAGAAAAGATGAGCCACTTACACCCCTGAAAACCATATCCTTTTAGACGAGCAATTCGGCTTAGACATCTCAACTCCTAAACAAGCTTATATCGTTTAGTTACCAACTTCCTATGATACTCCTCACCAGGTCACACCTGAAACATATTTCCTTACTGCTGTACAATATATTTGATGCAGATATTTCATCACCACCCCAAAACGTGGCATCTACGCGTTATACGTCGACGACAATACCATCATCAGTAGCATGGTTTGTCAGATTCACTTTGATCTGAAGATGTCCACCATACTTGAGTTCATAACTCAACTGCCTACCACTCAGTTTGTCAAAGCCGTTCCTCACCTAAATGCTCTCATACGTAGTACCAGTTACCACAATCAGCTATTTCCAGTAAGACATAAGCGACTAAAGCGTATCCTGACCCGCTAAGCACCCGCCTCGAAACAATTGAAACATTCAAAAGTCACGAGTCGGTGGGATTCCCAACATCATGTGTAAACTATTCCGATGGTGGCCAATGACAATACAGTCGAGGCCATACAACCTTTACGGATAAATGGTAATCCACGGTGTTACCTCCTTCAAACATAAGCTTTAAGTACAAGAACCGTGGTATATAGTGATTGACCTCAGGTGGCTATATATCTGCTCAATGGTGAGGTCACAATTGCCTATAAGACCCTACCCTAAAGTAGCTATCTGTCAAATTTATTAAGATTAGCAGCACTTTTTAGGAGGTTGACAGATATGGATGTAGTTTGATACTCACGTTATCTTCCTTTGTTTGCTTCGCACTGCTCAGAGTCCTATATTTGTGGGCTCTCCAGACTAGTGCCAGGTTACATAGAAATTTAGATATCTAGATAATAGTAAGAATAATTGTTTGCGTCGACGTCAAAAGAAAGTAGATGCTAGGGAGGAATTTCTCTTCAATTAAACAGATATGTTAATGTAACAAAGTACATAAATTTATTCATATAAATTAAATTTGGAATAGCAAACAAAGTGAAATAAAAATGGTTGGTAAATCTCAAATAAACATTAATTGCACACAAATAAAAATCAGATAAACAGCAAGAATTTCAAGAACAAGAAATTATTAATTTTACATACATATGCCAAAACAATAAGATAAAGATAGTTGCATATTACTAAAATGTTACTGTTAATTGCTTAGGGTATCGCTCAAAAACAAACACAAATGATTAGGTAAATTACTTGACGTTTGTCAATCAATTTGCTAGGTTTTCTAGTGAATTAACTGGCCAGTTCTAAGCGAGGCTTATATAATCCTACGTGAAATTTCTGCATTAATTATGAAAACTAAGAGATATTAAAGAGAATGTATAGCTTAGATATTTTACAGACAAAATTTGCTAATTACAATTTAAAAAAATATAAAAACGATGTGTTTAAATTTACAAAATTGACAAAATCTTAGAGATTAAACAGTAAATTTATAGTTATGCTGACAGCACTTCCCTGACATTATTTAAGCTCAAACTTGATTACGTGATTTTGAAAGTTCAGGTTATTAAAACTTCAGATGTTAGATTTCGACATGAAAATTCTGCCGATTCAGAGAAAAGATTTGTTCAGACTCACCAGTCTTCCGGTATTGGGTTACCTGATGACCCTGTGAGGATGCTTTCCAGGTGGGATCAATTATGAGTGCCTGACATAGATCCCAGACTCCAATAAGAGCGGAAAAGCTGGGGAAAACGACTGGGACTTCCCATCAGAGATTATTGGACCGGTGACTGCCATTGCTCCAATACTACAAGACCATTTGACACCTATGTCGATGTTCTGAATTCGCTTGATGGGACCTTTGCGAATCGCAATTAAAACGTGAATTTGCTTAAGTAAAATTAACTACCAATTGAGTTAAGGTTCGATCATAACCAGGAATTCTTTCTGATTACGGCAAGAAATCAACAGTTCGTAACAAAGAGCCACGAGTTAACTCGCGTTTTTATGCTGAATACGATGTTTAATTAAACTAGAAAATCACTTGAATTACTCCGTACAATCACTGACAATAATTATTAGGTAGTGCAGATAACAGAAAGAACATTACAACCCCGTTTTAAGATAATTTAATAGCCACCGAAACTGACGGGTGTTCACTCTATGAACGCTCAGCAGAGAGTCCTCGCTAATGTGTCGGGTTCTGCAACTCATACTCGCTGCACGCAAAAATTCTTACCGTGACTGTTGCTGGCTATGTGCGAGCTCTCTCTAGCCTCCATTCTTCGAATGAGATAAAACGTGACCTCCAATCGGTGGTAAAGTCACGACGTCTCACCTCCCGTGTCCACAGTTGAAGGTTTTGCCGGCAATTCTCTGCAATATTTCCAACCGTCTTTCTTGGGTGACATCACCGGAAAATTACAGATAAACAATATTTTGTTCTCGAATATTCCTAACGTATATTTTAAATGCTTATTTCGTTCCTGGAAATATTTGTTCAGTAATTATGCGAGGTAGTTTCCCATGGCAAACATATATTGAATTTTAACGTACAAATTATAAATGCAGTAAAGGAGTTTACGAACTTGAAGTTTTAGCGACTTTTCATGAAGATAATTTTGAAATTAAAACATGAATTGCCTTACAGATATTGGATTGTCGGCTACTAATTAAGTCTCTTACGGGTTTATTTTGAATAATTAAAGCAGTAACGAAACGTAATCGTTACAACAGATGGGGGTTTAACTGGGCAAGAGTCCCACACTGTCGCAAAGTTTCACACAGATATGTAAACGCGATGTCCAGAATGGATTTCCCCATCCTGATCCGCGCATAGATATGCAATCCCGGTGCAACATCTTTCCAATCGCGTCATCTTAAACGACTCTTTCGCTCTCTCATCCAACTTTTCTTCGCGAGTTAGGATTCACGGAATGCAGCGCGCTGGCAATCTATTCATTCCCAAATTGCCCCGCAAAATTTCCAACATGGATGCTTCGCAGGTTATGAGCAAAGCTCAAAACTTTGATTCGTCAATCCTGTAATGCCAATGCTTTCTTGTTATTGTCCACAGGTCGTACTACACCCTGTACTACAGTCATACGTTCATGTATGATTTTTGGCTGATTTTCTTCTTTTGTCGAAAACTTCATGACGCCTCTTTGCTCGAGTTTTAGATCACTTATTTCGCGTGGTTCTAGCTCTCTGAAACCCACAAAAATAAACTGGTTTACACATAACTTAACATACACTCGTTATAAAGTTGCAGCAACTTGAGCGTAAACAATTATCATGACATCGCGTTTGTTTCATGGCTAGCTAAACTTTATTTTAATCTTTCCTCGTATCCTCGAAAATATCAACATTATTTTAAGAAAATGCCAATGTAATTTTCTTTCGCAGGAGAACAATTGTCCCATGATGTACTGATTCAAGGAACAAGCAGATATAACGTGGGAGACAGCAATAAGTCAACCACAAAAGCGTTGACCACACAGTCTAAGACAAGTATAGCTAGCAAGAAAACGTTAAAAAAGGTCGGACAATCCAAAATGTCACAAAAAAGTATTACCGTAAAAGCAACGTTGTCTGAAGATGATACTAGAAAACAATTACGTTCATCTTTTAGGAAAAAGCGTTCTCAAACAAGCAGGCTTTCCATCGTGGAAACGCCCAAAGTGGACGAACCTTACGTAAGTCCAAAATATTCTCATTTTTACCCATCTTGTTTTCTGCAACGTTTAATAACTGATTGCACTAATTTTGTTAGTAAGTTAAACAGTAGATTCCCTTCAATCAAGTTTACTTACGAAATGGAGAAAGTTTTAGCCAATTCTGTTTGTAATTAAATGCCGTTTAGTTTACGATTTTATCTCTTTTTGTTTTTACGATATTTGAAAAAAAAACTAAAATGACCCATTTTCGAAAATACCCTGTATTTTCTTTATTTATGAAAATTTCTGAAATCTGTAAAACTTCCTTAAAGCAACTTTTTACGTAAAAAACCTCTGTGTAGTCAGATTTCATTTCCAGCGTTTCGATAGTTTGGAACCATCATCAACTTTGTTTTTTCATACGGGCGCCATATTGGATTTTCACGGTTTTGAAAAGCCCCTGTTATTGTTTTTACGAATATGTATCACACTTAGTGAAAAAAGTTAGGTTATGGGTTGAAAAACGAAAGAATAGGATTTTGTTACGAATTTGGCAACGTCGCAAGAAGAAACACTCACACATAAGGTGATTTTAGTGCATTTAATCTCTTAACTACAATTAATAACAACATATCCTTATAAGTAATAGTTTCTCCTATGTGAAAATCTTGTGAAAACATAGAAATTACCCTTTTTAAATGTTAACACAAAAAAGAAAGGAAAAAACAATAATGTGTGAAATGACATAATAATTACCAAAGTAAAATGTCTAATTTAACGTTCAAAATGCGACCCATTTGCTTCTATACATTTCTCACATTTTTTTATCACCGATTTGGTAACTCTATGAATTGTGTTATGGTTAACATTGGACAGAACATCCCGCGTTCGCTGTTCGAGGACTCCTCTGCTTTCTGGGGGATCAAATTCATAGATTTCGTTTTTAACATGTCCCTACAAATAAAAGTCTAATGGAGTGAGGTCGGGAGACCTCGCTGGCCACCGCACCGGGTCACTGTTGAATATTATTCTTTCACCAAATGTCTCGATAAAAAAAATGCAGTTCCCTGGAATTATGGGCGAGGAAGTCGTCATGTTGAAACCATACATTACGGAACTCATTATCTGGGAGAACTTCCATAATTGCTGGTACTATTTCATTTTGCAACATTGCATGGATCATAAATAAAGGGCCCAATTAGTTGATTTCCTATTAATATAAAATAGTTTAATTTCTTCTTACGATAGGAATATTAAAATAATTCAAAGGATAAGAGAATAATTATTTTTCAGAATCAAGCGAAAAATATCTCACCATACATTCCACACCAAACCTTAAAGCCAAATAGAACTTGCAATCTACGCTGTTCCCGCAGCTGAGGATTTTCTGTGGCCCAATAATTATGCTTGCTGAATATTCCGCAATTTGTAACATAAGTTTCGTCCGTCCATACAATGTTATTTTCAAAGTTCAAATTATCTGGTTCAAATTTTCCCTGGTACCAATTGCAAAAAGTTACTATTCTGTTAAAATCACCTTTTCGAAGTCCTTGTACGATGGTGGGCTTATACGGACGATAATGTGGTTTTTTGAAAACGTCGTGAACTGTTGACTTAGCAATATGTAGCTCCCTGTTAGCAATTCTGGTAGAGGGCATAGGATTCTCATGAAAATATTCTTGAATACTTCTGTCACGATTTTCACTACCCTTCTCATAATTCTTAGACCGAGGTTTCTCAAAAGCTCCGAATTCAAGTAAATTCATTACAAGTTTAGAGAAATACCTTTTGTTGTCGTTTATCCAGGTAATTTTCAAATAATTGTTGACAGCCTTATCCGCATTCCTTTCATTTCTAATATATGATACTAACATATCAAATTTTTCTTCATTCGAGAAATTTTCTGCCATTCTGAACACTACGCCCGAGTCAAGACATAAAACGCGTTTAAATAAAGACAAGCGTTTACAGTTCTGAAAGAAGTCGTGACAGATTTAAATGTTTTCATTTGTCTAAAATCCAAAGCCTACTAGAGCATTAATGTATCACGGATAAATATATTCCATCAAATTATTTACTGAACTTTTGGTTATTCCCAATATTTAAATGATTTTTGGGTCATATTGGTGTTCTGAGAAATAATAATTCAATTCGTTCATGTATTTCTCAAAAGTTATGGCTTTTTTTGACGTTATTTTCTGTTGCACGGTACGAGTGTAATATATCAGAAAAAATGTTATCTGTAACACAATTCATAGAGTTACCAAATCGGTGATAAAAAAAAGTGAGAAATGTATAGAAGCAAATGGGTCGCATTTTGAACGTTAAATTAGACATTTTATTTTGGTAATTATTATGTCATTTCACACATTATTGTTTTTTCCTTTCTTTTTTGTGTTAAAATTTAAAAAAGGGTAATTTCTATGTTTTCAAAAGATTTTCACATAGGAGAAACTATTACTTATAAGGATATGTTGTTATTAATTGTAGTTAAGAGATTAGATGCACTAGAATCACCTTATGTGTGAGTGTTTCTTCTTGCGACGTTGCCAAATTCGTAACAAAATCCTATTCTTTCGTTTTTCAACCCATAACCTAACTTTTTTCACTAAGTGTGATACATATTCGTAAAGACAATAACAGGGGCTTTTCAAAACCGTAAAAATCCAATATGGCGCCGGTATGAAAAAACAAAGTTGATGATGGTTCCAAACTATCGAAACGCTGGAAATAAAATCTGACTACACAGGCGTTTTCTACGTAAAAAGTTGCTTTAAGGAAGTTTTTACAGATTGCAGAAATTTTCATAAATAAAGAAAATACACGGTATTTTCGAAAATGCGTCATTTTAGTTTTTTTCAAATATCGTAAAAAACCAAGAAAGATAAAATCGTAAACTAAACGTCATTTAATTACAAACAGAATTGGCTAAAACTTTTTCCATTTAACCGCTTTCCTATCTCTAACAGTTTCGGAGATCGCAATACATGCATCACCAATTTCGGGCACACTGTATATAGGTTCAAATTTGACATTTATATGGAAGAAACGTCTACAAATCGCTTCATAATCAGACTTAAATCATCCTTTTGGACACAAAATCTCCAGTTTTGAGCTTTTTTGTTCAGAGGTTATTCAGTTTTCCTTTTAGCAGTAGGCGATACAATTGAGTGATGAACAAAATTATAGATATTGCGATTTGTAACGGTTTCTCTCCAGACATAGATTAGTTACTAAGCATAGGTGGAAAATGTTGATAAGTAATATTACTACATTAAAGCCTACATACGATGAGCCACCCAAAAAGTTTGCTGCACTTCCTTTCTATCCTTTTCTTACAAAAGGGTTAGAGACAATATTCCATTTGTTTATAAAGTTGATAATTTGAAGAACCTTTTGGGTGGACCAAAGGATACTAATGACTTCCGATAAGAATCGGGTATTTATCAAATATCTTGTAAGAATTGCGAGAAAATCTATATAAGGCAAATGCGGAGATCAATAAAAACGAGATTCAAAGAGCACGTAGCTCATTTCAGAGTCAATACAGGAGAACTAAGTGAAGATTGGAACCTGTGATGAGCGCTGATAAGTAAACTTGGAGAACCCAGATCACCACAACACATTTTAAAAGACCTGACGATCGTTTCACTAACCAAGTTAGCGTCATCAGAGGATGAAAAATTGTAATTACTTGAAAAACTAACATCACCTTTTATAACGGATCTTAAGTAAAGAAACGGAACCGAGACGGGACTAGTCGCAGGCAAATTCTGCAGTGTTTTGTATTTTTATCGCCGGACGAGATCTTTGAACTGTCTTTATTACCTTATCTAAAAGGTGTCGATCTCTAATAATTTTGGGAAAGTTCAACGACAACTAAATTGACATTGTTTCGTTTGGCGGAAATATCTGTATTCTTATGTTATCTCTAGGACGTGTTGAAACGTGGGAATTTATTTTACAAGGCAATATATATATATATATATATATATATATATATATATATATATATATATATATATATATATATATATATATATATATCAAAAAATTGTGGGAAAGCCGCCAGTTGACGAATAAAACTCTTTATTATAGGCCGAGCTTTCGGAAAAATGTATTTCTTTCTCAAGGCTACAACATGGAAAGAAAAAAAGTATACAATTTACTTGGAAAAAAATATAAAAGTTTCAAATACTTACATATAACATGGGTTCTGCTAAACTAATTATGTAATAACAAACATGAAAAGAAAACCTTTTTATGAATTTGAGTGAAGTCAAAAAGTGCCAAACTGACATATAAAGCTAAATATTGTCTAATTGAATTGTTTTTTTTTTGTCTAGGAAATATAAATAGGAGTAGTGATTTCTAAAATTATTATCTTTCTTTAAGTTTATTAAATTTTCGTTAAAAGTAATTTCAAATTCTTCTAAAGACATTCTTTTATTACTTAAGGTTTCACAGTGTAAAATAGAAACATTACTAAAATTTATATTATGGCCAGTGTCGAGATTATGTTCTGACAGAGCGCAAGTCATGGATGGGACTAACACCACCTCGAATTACCAAAATCTCGAATTATACAGAAGAGAACAAGTTAACCATGTATACAAATGCAAATACTTTAATTTTAGTGGATTTTTATTTAAAAAAATTCACTAATAGAGAGGTATCGATGGTGAGACTTTGCAAAGATTTTTTCATATGAGCACGAATTAGGACCCCTAGAACCCATATTCGGGGTCAGTTTCATATATATATATATATATATATATATATATATATATATATATATATATATATATATATATATATATATATATATATATATATATATATACAGGGTGAGCCACGGTGGATGGAGTATTAAAAGTATATAGAGAACGAATCAACCGATTGCTTTGAAATTTTGTTTACGGATGTAACGGAGTATGATCTCTCGACCTAAAATATTTTTGAAAATGCAGTGTTGCCACATATACGTAAAACTGGCAACATCTTCGTAATTTTAAATGGAACACCCTATATATTTTTGCATTTTTTGAATTGTCGTCTCTTTTTGAGTAACTTTTGTTGATATTTTCCTATACCTATCTCAAGTCGTTTTCGAGATAATAATTATTTTCTGAATTTATTACCAAAAATTTGACTTTCATTAAATCGTGTTTTCTCCTACCGACGAAGCGATTTAAAGATAATTTTTTAGATACGGTTAGGCAAGGTCTAGGGGCATCTCCTCCAATAATCAAATCTTTAGAATATCATACAGGGTGAGTTAGAGAACGCTTTCTATAAGTGACTCGGAGAAATGCACGAAAGTCATTTTTTTTAAATAGAACGCCCTGTATATTTTCACACTTTTTGGATCGTCTTCTCTTTTTGAGTAACTTTTGTTAATATTTCCCTATACCTATCTCAAGGCGTTTTCGATTTATGGTCACTTTTCTCTAACCTATCCAAGATTATTGGTCTTATTGTATATTATAATGGGTGGGCCATGAAATTTCTATTTTGTCACTTTGTCATGACAACAGACATGCTGTTTATCTAAATAAATTTGACGTTAGTGATATTTACATTCAATTTGAATAGCTATAGCACAAATATGGCAGAAAATAATTATACAAACACAGTTTTAATGGATTTGTTTTTTATTCATGAACAGTGCAATAAGATTATCAGCAGAACTTGTAGAAGATTTAATGAGAAATATCCGAATTTGCCGCAGATGAATAACAGAAAGTTTCTACGAATTCATAGGAATTTTATAAATTTTGGTTCGTCGTTATGAGAACAATAACACTATCAGTATTTGGAAAAACTAATACCTAATCAGCGATAATAGTAAAAAAGGCCAAGTAGCAATAACAAATAATACCAATGACAGTAATAAATATGTATAAAAATCTTAAAACTATAATAATTGTTCGAAATGTTGACCGTTAACTTCCAGACACTTTTGTATACGATGATGCACGGCGTTTGTTGTAGCAGCTCTTATTTCAGCGGGGTCCAAGTTTTCAATCTCTTGAATCACTCGACGTTCTAATTCTGCCCTGTTGTGGACTGGAGTTTTATAAACTCGATCTTTAAGAATACCCCAAAGATAAAAATCTAACGGGGTAAGGTCAGGGGACCTCGCAGGCCAGTTACACGGTCCCAAACGTCTGATCCAACGGTCATCGAAAAGCCGGTCCAACTCCATACTAATTTCGGATGTACAATGTACAGGAGCCCCGTCGAGTTGATACCAACAAGTTCTATATGTTTCAATTGACAGATTATCAAGGAAGCCTTCCACAATTGTTCTAATTATATCTAAATATTTTCTGGAATTCAATTTTTCGTCATATATGTAATATTTTATTTTGTCATCCAATAACATACAAAAAACATTTAAACTAAATTTGACTTGAAAACCAGCCTCTCTAGCAACGTGGGGGTTGTCTGTGGCCCAATAGTGACGATTTCGTGTGTTACAAATCCCCTCCCTAGAAAATTTAGATTCATCAGTCCATATCATTTTCTTTAAAAAATTGGGGTCCTCTTGCATACGCACAACTAACATTTCACACAACTCTATTCTCTGTAGATAATCCTGAGGCGTGAGAAATTGAACTCTTGTAAATTTATAATTATGCATTTTATGATTTACTAGTATTCTTCGAATGGATGAATTGGCAATCCTAAATCCTGTTCAGCACAACGTATGGAATACTGGGGATTCGCATGAAAATACGCTAGCACATTGATTTCATTTACCTCGTCAGATGTCACAGGTTTGGGTAGATTTCTTGCATCTCTTAACGACGCACCAGATTTTATAAAATTCCTATGAATTCGTAGAAACTTTCTGTTATTCATCTGCGGCAAATTCGGATATTTATCATTAAATCTTCTACAAGTTCTGCTGATAATCTTATTGCACTGTCCATGAATAATAAACAAATCCATTAAAACTGTGTTTGTATAATTATTTTCTGCCATATTTGTGCTATAGCTATTCAAATTGAATGTAAATATAACTAAAGTCAAATTTATTTAGATAAACAGCATGTCTGTTGTCATGTCAAATTGACAAAATAGAAATTTCATGGCCCACCCATTATGATATACAAAAAGACCAATAATCTTGGATAGGTTAGAGAAAAGTGACCATAAATCGAAAACGCCTTGAGATAGGTATAGGGAAATATTAACAAAAGTTACTCAAAAAGAGAAGACGATCCGAAAAATTCGAAAATATGCAGGGCGTTCTATTTAAAAAAAATGACTTTCGTGCATTTCTCCGAGTCACTTATAGAAAACGTTCTCTAATTCACCCTGTATGATATTCTAAACATTTGATTATTGGAGGAGATGCCCCTAGACCTTGCCTAACCGTAGCTAAAAAATTATCTTTAAATCGCTTCGTCGGTAGGAGAAAACACGATTTAATGAAAGTCAAATTTTTGGTAATAAATTCAGAAAATAATTATTATCTCGAAAACGACTTGAGATAGGTATAGGAAAATATCAACAAAAGTTACTCAAAAAGAGACGATAATTCAAAAAAATCAAAAATATATAGGGTGTTCCATTTAAAATTACGAAGATGTTGCCAGTTTTACGTATATGTGGCAACACTGCATTTTCAAAAATATTTTAGGTCGAGAGATCATACGCTATTACATCCGTAACCAAAATTTCAGAGCAATCGGTTGATTCATTCTCCATATACTTTTAATACTCCATCCACCGTGGCTCACCCTGTGTATATATATATATATATATATATATATATATATATATATATATATATATATATATATATATATATATATATATATATATATCCAACCGATAACTCAAAAAATAATTAACCGATTTCGATGAAACTTGGCAAGTGCCTTTATTTTATTAATGTATTGGATCAGTTTGTTGGCGAGGAAAATCGAACAAGGTTTTCCGGGAAAATTTTAAATTTTCTTTCTAAAAAAAATGTTTTTCCTAAAATTACAAAGCAATTTTAACGAAATTTGGTGTATACGTTACCTTTGAAAAGGCCTTACCACATACCAAAATTCGATTTTCTAGGATTATACAAAATTGAGTTTTTCAAATTTTGAATTTTCTTTCGAAAAACAGTTTTTCTCCGAAAATTACAAAGATATTTTAATGAAGTTTGGCGGATATGTTACCTTGGAAAAGGCCTTACTACATACCAAAATTAAACTTTCTAAGTTTCTCTAAAATTGAGTTATCCAAGTTTGAAACATTTAATAAAAATTCACTACCATAACGCACTTGCTGCGTCCCAAACTTTTTGTTTATTTGTCGACTTATTTTCTTTCAAGTTTTTTGAAATTTTGGCGGTTCTGTCAGTTTTCTAATTCCCGTTTCAATACCAGCAACGATATCTACAATAGCGTCTTTTTGTGACTGTATACCGAATTTTAACCCTTTGTTAGGAGGTGAGATCGACCTCAAAATTTAATGAATTTAGACATGGGTCCGGTCAATTCAGCACTTTTTTAAATATCACGAAATAATCCATGGATGCTTTCAACCGGTTGGGCGTATCCACTGACACAACCATAGTCCTTGAATTACGTTTCCGGTGCTGCATCATCCGTGATTGAAGCATCTGGTATTGCATAATACGACGGTGTTGCGTCATCCGGTATTACATCATCCGGTATTGCATCATCATCCGGTATTGCATCATCGGTATTACATAATTTTAGTGCATAGTTTAGATATATAAATATAATATTGCAGGTACAGTTAGTTTAGCGACAGCCACTGATGAAGACAACTTCGTTATCGAAATACGTATCTAGCGCATAACTCTCTGTTGTTATTATTCTCGTTTTTGGGGTGATCCTGCTTTTTGTTTCAACTGATTGCGGTTTATTGGGCGATAATACATGCAACTCAATTAATTTTGAATTTGTAGGCCAAAGAAGGTGGTTTTGAAACCTTGATAGATGATTGGTTTGTGGATGACGAAGAAACTAAGATGGAAATAAAATTCAAGAATGGAAACGTATACAAAGGTGACACTAAGAAAAAATTAATGCATGGAAATGGGAAATTTCGTTGGGCAAATGGTACAGTATATGAGGTAAAAGTGTATATTTGTAACGAACGTTCACAAGCCCCTACTTCCTATTTAAAAATTTAGGGGTTGCAACTGTCACTCGAAGGGGGTTGAATGTAGAGGTGAAGTTTTCACGTTGCAGGATGTTATTTTTTAAGCTAAAATAGATGATAATTGAGATACTGAATTTATTTGATTTGGATGTTCAACACTGTATAAATTATGGAATAGAGGGAACAACGACATTCGTAAATACCCTGGGATTCATTTTGAGTCCTTATGAAACTTGAAAGTCTTTCTTCTGACGTGAATATGGTTTTGATGGTATGGGTTCGAAAAATTCGGCTGACTTTATTGGTTACTTTTAATTATAGTTATAAACATATTTTATTGATTAAATATAATTGTACAGCGTGTAATACAAGAAAGCATTAGCTTGTATTTGTGATACACAATTTTAACCAATTAAATCTAACTGCACAGGGCCGTAGCCAAAACCAACTTTTAAGTAGGACATCCGAAATTCGACATAGGACACAACTACGTTACGATAAGGAGTTCAACGGTATGGTAGGGGAAGGCGGGGCATAACGGGCCTCCGGGGTATAATAGGCACCTTCCCTTTCTCCTCGCAGCTCGAGGAGCAAAAACAGCGAAAGATGAGCATATATCATTGTAACGCGTGTCCCGATCAACCTGGACTGTGTGTAACATGTTTTGCTGGTTTTCATAAGTGAAAACCCAAATTATCTTGTTGTTAGTGAATTTTCTTAAAAAAATTCACTAATGAGGAGATCCCGACTTTTGAACTTTGAAAAAATTTCTTCAAATGACCGCGAACTAGGCCCCCTAGAACACATATCCGGGGTCCGTTTCAATTTTTATATGTTTATATATATATATATATATATATATATATATATATATATATATATATATATATATATATATATATATATATATATATATATCGATAACTATATATATAATATATGTATCACACCGATAACTCAAAAAATAATAGGCCGATTTTGACTAAATTTGGTGGAAAAATTCCTTTTGCAAATGGCTTGGATAAGTTCGTTAGCCAGGAAAATCTGCCCAGGTTTTCCCGGAAAATTTTGTATTTTCTTTCGAAAAAAATTTATATCTCCGGAATTAACAAAGTAAGGGCAACCAAATTTGGTACGCTAGTTAATATCCTTATAGGTAAGCCACCTACCAAAATTTAGCTATATAGGTCAAAAGACAAAAAAGTTATAGGTATTTAAAGAAAAATAATTTGGGGTTTTCCTCAAAACGTCAAAGTTGCGATTTAAAACGTCAAAATCGGCAACATTTAGGCAAAGAACTTGAATCTAATACGGGATATGGAAATCAAATGTCTCAAGAAGGATCTTTTACAAACTCTGAAGTATTAGTTTCAACCGTCATTGTCCTTCATTTTACTAAAATGTTTCCAGAAAATTCATTTCAAATAGACCCTTTCTCTGATGCTTGGCAGTAGCCTTAGCTTTAGAGTTTATCGTTTAATGGTATATAATTTTTGTCGAATTTTCGTAAAAAAATCAATAAAGCTCAATATATCCGTTATTATACAAGATATGAAGTAAATTTGTATATATTGTTACGTTTTCTCCGGGTTCTGGATAAGTGAGACTTTTAATTTTAACAAAACAACTTTATTTACACTCTAAATATGGATACAATAAAATTTCTAGAATGTCTCTCTCACAAAACACTTCGTTTACTGGCCTTACAATTACTACTCTCAACAAAAGTCACTAATCTGGTACTACAGTCACTACTCTCTTAACACTTTACACTGCTTCTTCAAGTCACTACCACATTCTCTTACTGAACTGAACTAACTCGGGCTGGCTTGCTCTCGCTTTTATATACTCGCCGTACCTTCCCCTCCTTTCTAGAGAGTTCCATTCCAGAACGTTCCAGGACCTTCTTTTACTAGAAGGTTCTGTGAATACAGATCGATCCCGTGTGTATACAGGGGGATGTGTATACAGGCTGATCCAAATGTGGTCACCACTCCTATGTTACACAAGAGGTGTTTCTCGAACTATAAGATCTCTCTGCATATACAGGGTGTAAGGGTTCTCTGCGTATACAGGGTGTATATACAGGGTGTTCGGAATGTGCAGACCTCAGTTATCCGTTCCGACGGGGCACAAGTTGGTAACTTCGTTATTTCTGGTCCTAGAGGGTTGAGACTTCGCCTGAGGGGGGTCACCCCAGGCACCCCCAGGGGGGTGGGGAGGCGGTGTTTCCAGATTGTGCAAAAATTCCCAGATGTTGGGGAAATTCTGGATATGTGGCAACACCGCACCTACGTCTATTGAAGTGCTTTGTAACAATATTAATTATAGGGTGTCATGAGCTACATCTTAAAAAAATATTTCTACAATCACAGGATGGCCCATAAGTCGTTGGTGATACAAATTTTCTTTTTTTTTAATCAAACACGCCTTATGTTATTGCATTTTTGAATTTTTCAGCGATGCATGTTTGTAAGAAAAGAAATTCGGGACGCTGCAAGTGCGTTATGGTAGCGAATTTTCATTAAATGCTTCAAATTTGAATAGCTCAATTTGCTATTAACCTATAAGGTTGACCAAGAAACGAGTTTTTCCGGGAACACTTTAAGTTTACTTTTGGAAATTTTTGTACATTTTCACACAATAAAGTTATTTTTATGAAACATGCCACATTGTTTTTACTATATAGGTTATACTGGTAACCAAATTTGATGCCTGCTTTCTTAAAAAAGAAACACACATATTTGCAATTAAAAACATTTTTATGAAAATTCACTACCATAACGCACTTGCTGCGTCCAGAGTTTTATTTTTATGTAGTGTCTTGATCTTACTCATACGACTTATTTTTAGACCATTTTTTTAACCGAATTTAGTGGCTCATTTATAGGACAAATATTTTTCTGTAAATATTTTTTCATTCTCTATTTGTAATTTTGCACGAAGTTCTTATGTTCTTTTTGTACTTTATTTTAAGAACAAATATTTATATTTTGCCTGAACCATTGTTTGTATGCCATATTCCCTAAAAAGCGTCACGTCACAGTGGTCACCCATGCGTGTCAGTGCGCACTGGATGAAAAATCCGTGACCGGGTGCGCATGGCACGCATGTGTGACATGGAGAAAATAACAATAAAAACGCTTTATAAACACATAATAACTATACAGGGTTTTTCACGATAGCCGTGCATTAGAAGTTTATGAAGTTCCCTGATATACTAAATTTTTAAATTTTGACAGCGGTCACAATTCGTAATTGTCTTTTATTCTAAAATATTTTCAAGGTCACATCACTTCCGGTTAGACCGGAAGTAGTCAACAACTTTGCTAATTTAAATAGAATGCCCTATTTTTTATTGCATATTCGAATTGTCCATAACATTTTGTGAAGATTTATATTAGGCTTTCCTATCCCTATCTTCAACTGTTCCAAAGATATTGTGATTTCTCTGTATTTCGGTGATTTTGCAACCTTATTTATAATAGTTTGTATTTCACATGTTTTTAAAGATAAAATGCTCGAATTTATAATTTCGTAACTTCTGGGAGGGGGCTTTCATATTGTGTGCCTTAAATTTACCTGTGTCATACAGACTGTTCTAAATTTAGTTACTAACTTAGACATATTCAACGTGGCAAAAGTTTTTTTTTTCAAATAGAACACCCTGTATATTATTAAAAATTCGAGTTCTAAATTTAATTCTACACCGGTTTGATATAAGTTTTTCTATACCTATCTTCAATATGTTGCTTGTTATTAGCATTTTTCGGTAACAACCTCCTCTTCTAAAGAGTACACATTAGACTACATAACAAATGCAGCTGTGATTGTCAGTAAAATAACAAAAGTGATATGATTTCATAAAAATATTTGATGTAATTATTTAAAAAAAAACAAATATTAACAATAAACAAAAAACTGACAGGGACAAAAAAACTTAATTCAATTTTAAATGCTACGCTCACTATAAATGTTCTATGTGACCATCATCTTGGTCAAGGCACGGCAAAATTCTACGGTTCATCTTATTCGTAGTAGCTCTTTTGATTTCATTTGGATTCAAATCTCTAAAAGCTCTAATTACACGACTTAAAAGATCCTCTCTACTTTGCACTGTTGTGTCATACACTTAACTTTTTATACGCCCCCAGAGATAAAAATCATCAGGCGTTAAATCAGGAGAGCGGGGAGGCCATCTCCAAGAACCGTTGGGCCCACTCCATCTGTCTTCAAATAATTGCGTTAAGTGCCAGTAAACTTCACCAAAGGAGTGGGCAGGCGCGCCGTCTAGCTGATACCAGCAGCTTTGCCTGATATCTAGTGGTAGCCTTGCCAGAAAATTACGGACATCCCCTTAATAGTTCCAAATACTTTTCACCGTTTAAATTTTCGTCGTAAATTTCATAAAAGACCTTATTGTGCATAATAATGCAAAGCACATTAAAACTAAAATTTGTTTGAAAACGTTCTTCTCTAAATATATTAGGGTTTTCACTTGCCCAAAAATGACTATTTCTTCTATTCATAATTCCTTCCCTTCTAAATTTCGATTCGTCGGGCCAGATAATTTTAGAGCGAAAATTCTCATCTTGTTACATATTCAGAAACATGTTTTCGCAGAATTCCACTCTTTTTAAATGGTCACCAGGTCGAAGTCCTTGTAGTACTATTTCTGAATATGGGTGCATTTTATGATTTCAATATTCTATGCACAGATGAACTTGATATTCCCAAGGCTCGAGTAGCTGCAGGAATAGAGCTACGCGGGTAAACTTGAAAATAAGCCAAAACGTTTATCTCATTATCTTCATTTTCAGTGGTTTTGGATCATGTCGTGTAGTTTTGACACTTCCAGTTAATTTAGATCGTTCCTCTATCCTTGCGAATTTTCCTCTAGACATTGCCGATAGAGTCGGATACCTCTCGTTAAACATCCTGCATGTTCTGCTTACAATCCGATTGCATTCCCCATGAATAAAAAATAAATTAAAAATATCCATATTAGAGTACTCTTCACAATTCTGCATTTTTATTGGCTTATTATTCCTATAATGTGAGTAATACGAACACACTCAGATTAACTTTAAAATATAAATGACGCATTATAATTCATGTGTTGTCAAAATTCTGTTTTCTGACAGTCACAGCTGCCTTTATTATGCAGCGTAATGTATATTCTCTAGAAAAGGAGTTTGTTACCTAAAAACTCTAGTAGCAAGTTACTCGTAAGAGATAAGTATAGAAAACTTACATGAAACCGATGTAGAATTAAATTTAGAACTTGAATTTTTAATAATATATAAGGTGTACCATTTGAAAAAAATGACTTTTGCAACATTAAATATGTGTAAGTTGGTCTTTAAATTTAAAACACTCTGTATGATACAGGTAAACTTTATGTAGATAATATGAAGACGTCTTCCTATAAGTTATAATATTCTAAATTCCAGCCTTTTATCTTTAAAAACGTGTGAAATACAAAGTGTTATAAATGAGGATAGAAGTTCCGCAAAATGTAAAAAAATCACAATATCTATGAAATAGTTGAAGATAGGGATATGAAAGCATAATATAAATCTCTACAAAATATCATGGAGAATTCGAATATGTAATAAAAAATATGGCATTCTATTTAAATTAGCAAAGTTGATGACTACTTCCGGTCTAACCGGAAGTGATGTCTCCTTGAAACTATTTTAAAATAAATGACAATTACGAATTGTGACCGCTGCCAAAATTTCAAAATTTAGGATATCAGGGAACTTCATAAACTTCTAATGCACGGCTATCGTGAAAAACCCTGTATATGTTGAAGATTTCATTAAAAAACAACAGTTCTATTAAAAAAATAATTGTGCAGCTCCTGGTGAATCTGTGGCGTCCAGTGTATCAGTGAAAGGGTTATCCAGCAGGTTGATGTTAATTTGGATGACGAGGGTTTATATTTCTAAAATTTCCATGAAAATGTTAGACAGTGCAGGAGAAAGTAGTGAATGCATTGGAGCACTCTAGAGTTCGAGGTTAATTTATATTTCGTAACTTTTAGGGTGACTTTGTAAATGGTGATATTACCGGAAGAGGTGTCATAACATTTCCCGACTTAGGATTTTATGCCGGAGAATTCTGCAAAGGATCGTTTCATGGCAAAGGTACTTTCAACATGCTTTTCACTCCAATGGTCTACGACGGTTATTGGAAACGTGGAATGAAACATGGTTGGTGACAAGTCTTGTATTACATAATTTATAACAATTTTGCTTAGATTTTAAACAGTCTGGTAAATCCGGTATAAAATATAAGTTTGCTGTGCTGAAGGTCGGGTAGTTGTGATTTTTTGAAGTTGTTGTTAGTATTTGGCATTCATGTTTCCCACCTTGGTGCGACAAAACAACAGAGTTCTTGACCTTTTCTAGGTTTTATCAAACTATCTTCTGAACGGTTATTTATATAAAATATAAGTTGGAGTTAATTCGCCATAGCTTGAAACTAAAACTTTGTTGCTTAAATATTGACTGAGATACAGGCTTTCAAAAAATCACGATTTTCTCAAAAAATTACGCAAATCGGTTTTAGTTAAATAACTCCCAAACTAAAGCGTTAACAGCAAACATCATATAGATCAATTTTAAAGCTGATTTTCTAGAAACAGTGCGCAACAACCCTTCTAGAACCACATTTCAAAATATACAGTTGCTCAAGGCAGGGTATAAAAAGTTATCTGCACCAATACAATTGTCCTACATTTAATTTATTTTAAATTTGGCATTCATTATTGCAACTTTTTAACTACTGGAAAACTGGAAAATAACATACTTTATTTTTCAAACATAAGGTAAGGTGGGGCAAATGCAACATGTTTTTCATGCAATTCAACTTCAACTGTAGCAGAAAATTTTATCTTTCTTCATTTTTCTGCGGCAATTTTTTATAAGAACCTCTAATCATTGCTAAATCATACCCCTTAATATGGGGTTAACAAAACCGCGAAGAAAGAGTAATCATATATATTTTTAAATATATGTCTATGTTACATTTGTCCCAACAATTGGGGCAAATGTAACAATCGGCATTTATTTGTATACTGTGATACATACAAATCTGTTAGTGGGGCAAATGCAAAAAAAGAGAAAACTGATTGTTGTGGTAAAAAAATGTTGACCGTACGTTAATAAATAAATAAATTAAAAATATTTTTAGTAAATGACCAGGGAAATCTTTAATTTTAGACGTTTATTTATTGCAACATGTCATGAAAAACTAAACAAATTATTGTTTAAGAACATTTGTGTCGCTAGAACCCATATCCGGGGTCAGTTTCAATTTTTATATGTATATATATATATATATATATATATATATATATATATATATATATATATATATATATATATATATATATATATATATATATACAGTGTGAAACACACTTATGGAAAAAAATTCTTAGCTAATTTGTTTTCTGTTTCTGCTGGAAGAGCAGTTTGTGTCCCTTTTCTTTGCTTGTCCTCTAGTGCCCTTCAAGTGTGTGTAAATAGTTAAACATGGGACATCAAAAAGTTTTTTTGCCCGATAGGCAAGCATTCTGCCGGTTCTTACGGCATGTAAGCAATTTTGTAAGTCTTCTTCTCTGTATTGTGCAACTGTCTTTTTTTTTTCGTAAGTTCTAACCACCTTTAAGCTAAAAATGACAGACAATATAATTAAAACTACTTTCAAACTTTTCAAGGGGTAAATCTAACATATGTGTTACATTTACCTCTCTAAAAAAGGTTACTTTTGCCCCAAGTTCATTTTTATCAGGGGCAAATGCAATGCAGTTGTTGTACAAGATGAATTTTATACCGGTGAAATTTATGACTTCAATATTCGCTGAATAGCTCTTCTTTTGATGTTTGAAACAGTGGCCAAGTTTCTCGTGCTCAAAGTTGGGTCTGCAGCAATTTGTCCTAAACTTCAATCTCAGTAGTCTCATTTCTAACCGGAAATTCACGTTCAGGATCCCGTTTTTTGTTGGCTACTGAACCACTTTGTCGAAACTTTGCAAATAACTCCAAAATGTATTTTCTGTTAACATGTCTGTTCGGATGTCGTTCATTAAACAAATTTGCGGTACGTTTGGCACAGTCATCGTTTTTGAAAAAAAGAGTAATTATTTCAACTCTTTCTTCTACAGAATACACCATTGTGAAATTTATTTTCGGTAGTACTATCAAGTATCAAACCGACCGATAAACTGAAATAATAAACCGCATTTCTCTCATTCCGATAAGAAATGTTCTGATACTCAATTGTTTGTTTACAAACCAACAAAACATTGACTATCAGCACATTTCTTATCGGAATGAGTGAAATGCGTTTTTGCATCTTCAACTGTGAATTATTTTTAAACAAGTTGATAAAACTCCCAAAAAAAAATAGTGTGCTGAATTCATAAAAGAAAGAGCTTTCAAATGATGTAACACTTGACCCATGTTCCCTATTTAAAATATAAGGGTTGTTATCACCATACTTAAGGGGTTGATGTGACAAAGTTGAGTTTTATGTCAAAACATGTCTCACTCAATATTAAAATTGACGTGTTTCAGCGTTTCTTAAAAAAAATCTCTGGACGCAAATCGGTCTGTTTCATTTTCAATGCGCCACCCTATATAGAAGACAAGTAAGGTGGTAGAAGGTATCACCTTATGAAGGTGTGTAAGGTGGAGAGTGAAAATTGCAGATACTGGATTGAAGCAGCGAAAACAACAGAACATTTACTATGCGCTTGCATCACAGTTCTACAAAAGGCATAAATACATTGGAGGGGTGACTTTAATCTCTCAAGAAACGGGTAAAATAGCTCCCAAAAAGATAACAGACCACATAAAAAATCTGAATTTTTGGTCAATTATTAGGAAAATATAATCATGTAGAAAATATCAATTAGGGTCGCTTTTGAGATGGATTGGCATGCAGGTCTCCTAAACGAACCTCTATAACTTTTAGACAAATTCTATAAAATGTACTCTAGTTTAAATTCTAAAAGAATATTTTAGTAAATTTTCTTTAAAAAAATTCACTAATGAGGAGATCCCGATATTGAGCGCTAATTAATCCGCCCAGAACACATGTCCGGGGTCAGTTTCAATTCTTAGATGTATATATATATATATATATATATATATATATATATATATATATATATATATATATATATATATATATATATATTGCTATAGATAGCAAATGATAGGAAAGATTACGAAATTTTAATGGGAAAACGGGAAATTTATGCATACTAGTATATATAAAATAAATGTATACACCCTAATGTAGCAATGAAAGAGTTTTGGCAGGAGATGTCAACGCCCGACATGAATGTCAGTGACCCATGTAGCAACCCTCGATGTTAAGTTACATTCGAGTAATAAAAAATTATATTATATACTAGAAATATCCGTAAAGAAACCAAGAACAATGCTTCAGTTTTGTTGCAGTTCTGTTGATTTTATTGTATGTAAAAAATAGATATGACCAAGCTAGCTAAAGACTCAATGTAGTAAAAGAGCGGAGGTCATTTGTAAAAAACAAAAGTTTGTGGAGTATTAAGGTAATGTGCGCGTAAGAAAAAAACGTAAAAAGACACTAAAGGTTTGACGGAAAACTCAAACACAGGTGGTGTGACGAACAATAGCGTTTTTTCACCTGTAAGAGAGTTAATAAAAGCAACGGTCCGAGAGGGTCCGGGGTCTTTTCCCTCCAGTGAATTCATCAGCATCACTTTACCAGACCAGGTGATCATCGTCATAATTATGTAAGTTAACATAAGAGATTCCAGAGTGCATCGAAGGGAGAGTATAAAACACCTCCAGAGTGCTACGACTATGGAATAAATATATCAATATGTTAACGAAGTAAATCCGTTAATAATCAATAAATGGACAGTAAATTATGGCATGGACAAATTAGAAAGATAATAATAATTAATCAAGGGCCGCATTAATGGAAGAACAATAAATAATCCAATGGAAAATATGTCAGTAAGTGTTACCTTTTCCTAAATTGACCAGTGCGGGTTGAATTTCACCATTTTAACAGCACCAATCAAATATCTTTGTGCTAATAAATTTCAAAAACAAAAATTTTGTTTGAAATAAACGGAAAGAGACCGTGATCTCTGTAGAATTGTCGATGTATATTGATTATGTAGTATCCATGTTTAATTAATTGTGTAATTAGTTATAATGTTACCAGAATGTTTTAATAGGATTTTTCAATTTATGTTTATGTAATGAATGCTTTAAATGTTTCTGTTTGTATTTAATGTGTGTCAAATAGACACCGTAAAATTTGTGTAATGAATTAAATGGAATGTATAACAGATTGTAATTAACGGAAGTATTGTTTTTGGTTGATAAGTAATCAACAAAATTGTTGTATAGCCATCTGTGCAGAGCGAAATTAATTTTTGATCAAGTGAAAATCAATAAATGAATTTAAATAACACATATTAGTGAATTTTAATTAGTAGAAGCTAGCTGTAATTATAAGGAACCCAACCTGACGATTAAGACATATGTTCTCAGCTCTAAAATAAATGTTTGCAGGTATATACTACCCATAAAGTAAAGTAGAACACCACAGCAATATATATATATATATATATATATATATATATATATATATATATATATATATATATATATATATATATATATATATATATATATATATATATATATATATATATATATATATATATATATATATATATATATATATATATATATATATATGTATCACACCGATAACTCAAAAAATAATGGGCCGATTTTGATTAAATTTGGTGCATATCTTCCTCTCTTGCAAGTGGCTTGGATAAGTTAGTTAGCCAAGAAAATCAGCCCAGGTTTTCCGGAAATATTTTATGTTTTCTTTCGAAAATAATTCATATCTCCGATATGAATAACAAAGTAAGGGCAACCAAATTTGGTACGCGGGTTTATATCATTATAGGTAAATTACCTACCAAAATTTAGCTCTACAGATTAAAAGACAAAAAAGTTATTGGCATATAAAGAAAAATAAATTAGGGTTTTCTTCAAAACGTCTAAATTTGCGATTTAAAACGTCAAAATTGGCAACATTTAGACAAAGAACCTGAAACTAATACGAGCTATGGAAAGAAAACGTCTCAAGAAGAATGTTTTACACAGCCTGAAGTCTTAGCTTTAACCGTCATTGTCCTTCATTTCACTAAAATATTTCCAGAAAATTCATTTCAAATAGACTCTTTCTCTGATGCTTTGGCAGTAGTCTCAGCTATAGAGTTTATCGTTTAATGGTATATAATTTTTGTCGAATTTTCGTAAAAAATCAATAAAGATCAATATATCCGTTATTATACAAGATACGAAAAAAATTGTATACATTAACTATAGGTTGTCTTGAGCTACATCTTAAAAAAATTCTACAATCACAGGCTGGCCCATAAGTCTTTGGCGATACAAATTGTCTTTTTTTAAATCGAACATGCCTTATGTTATTACATTTTTGCATTTTCCATCGAAATATGATGCATGTTTGTAAGAAAATAAATTCTGGACGCAGCAAGTGTATGGTAGCGAATTTTCATTAAATGTTTCAAATTTTAATAGCTCAATTTGCTATTAACCTAAGGTTGACTAAGAAATAAGTTTTTTCGGGAACATTTTAAGTTTACTTTCGGAAATTTTTGTACATTTTCAAACAATAAAGTTATTTTGATGAAACATGGCACATTGTTTCTACTATATAGGTTCTATTGGTAACCAAATTTGTGGCCTGCTTTCTTAAAAACAAAAACACACATATTTGCTATTTAAAACATTTTTATGAAAATTCACACCAAAACGCACTTGCTGCGTCCAGACTTTTTTTCTGTAAAACCAACCGTTCAGGGGGAGTTTTGAACGAGGTCGAAAACTTGGATTTTAGAGTACAGGCACAATAATAATAATAATATATCAACAAAAAGACTACCCGAGCTTTCGCATTATGAAATGTATTATTTTACTGGACTAAAATGTGTGGACTCTTAATTTTCCAATTATTATATATAATTTAATAAGGTAAAGGCTGGATGTTATATGGAGATAATAACTGGTACGATGGACAATGGGAGGAAGACGAACGCCATGGGTATGGTGTGAGACAGTACACTAATGGAGCCAGGTACAGTGGAAAATGGATGAATGGAAAAAGACACGGTACTGGTACTATGTTGTGGGAAAATAATGACGTAAGTATTTCTTGTTGATCGTAATCATTATACTGGCGTTATTGCACCAAGAGCTTCGATCTCAATGAGTGAAGATTAGATCCTGTTATAAGTACTACACATAGGTTGCCATATTTGGTAAAAATTTCAAGCCTTTCAAGCAACCAGTGGCGGATGTTACAGTTACATAAAAAATGTGCTAGTACGGACCTGTAGAGATCTTTTGTTGCTAATTTTAAATAAAGCATTTAATTTTTGACAAAAGTATCTCTTGACTTATTTCCTTATTTGTTTTGGTTTGTCAGTAAAAAGGGGTTAGAAACAAGTTGAAAAAAATGTTAGTGCTGCCCTGTAGAATTTTTCAAAAATATGGGGAACATACGCCACAAGGTGATTGGGGCCTCAAAATAATCACAAAAGGTTCTACAGACATAAGTCCAAAATCCAGTTGTTTTCAGGATACAATGTGTTGAAAAAACACGGTATTACGAATTATATGATTTGGCCCCTTTTACTGACAAACACAGACGAATATGGAAATAAGTCAAGATATACTTTTTGTAGAAAATTAAATGCTCCATTTAAAGTTTGGAACAAAAGATTTATATAGGGCCGTACGAACATTTTTTTATGTAACTGAATTAAAAGGAACCCATATAAATCCGCCACTGGTTGCTTGAAAGGCTTGAAATTTTTACCAAATATGGCAACCCATGAGTTAATGTTGTGTACCAGATTTGGTTTGGCTATCTCAATTTTGTCCCCAAATATGAAAAATAATCTTTTTTATTCAAACTTTCAACACCCTGTACATCGGAAACAACACCGTTTGGGACATATATTTATAGGACGCCTTTTTGATTATTTTGAGATCCCCAATCACTCCACGGCGTGGGTTCCACACGTTATGAAACACCTTATATATATATATATATATATATATATATATATATATATATATATATATATATATATATATATATATATATATATATATATATATTGGGTAACATTATTTTTATGTATTTATCTATAATTTTGATGTAGTTTTACAGAGGCCAATGGCAAGATGGCCTAATGCACGGACATGGAAAATACATATGGAAGGTCATTAGAAATAAAACACGTCTTGTTTTTCCATTAGAAAATTCTTATGATGGAATGTGGAGTAACGGCATGAGAAATGGACATGGTATAAACATATTTTATCATTAGATTCATTTTTTTATACACTCACAGGCAAATTTATGGCATACTTTGATTTTTGGTAATTTCTTCGTTTATTTAAATAATGAGGTTATATATATATATATATATATATATATATATATATATATATATATATATATATATATATATATATATATATATATATATAAAATGTTTCTGTCAGATAAAAAGAAACAACATTTCTGTTTAACATAACACAAAATATCATTCCTCCACACGACTTTGAATATTCAATGAAATTTTGTTGGGACTGTTATATTTACGGCACTGTTTTAAATTTTAAACAGTTTCTTACATTATATAAGTTGGTAGTAGCTTCTTGTGTTGGTGACAATGCCCCAATTTAAATAGAGAGATAACGAAGATAATACTTTGGAAAAAATTCTTCAAATGAGCGTTCATTCCAAATCTTTAATGTCTGGTTAAAATTTAAAATGACAGTTCTAGTAATATGTCATACTAATGTGTGGGTATAATTCTTCTGAAAATTCATTACGATAACGTACCTACTTGATATTAAATTTGTGAAAATTTTTTAAAACTTCACATCCTGACTTATTTTTGAATGTAGTTTATTGTGTGGAAACTTCAAAGATCTAAAATTGAAAAAACAATAAAAACTGTCAGTTAGTCATTCAAATATTTTTATTATTCAGTGAAAATTAACATTGGTGCATTGCTTTTATGTTTTTGGTGCAAGATGCCTACCAGCAAAAATGCTTTTCACCGACATTGTAGACTTACATAAATGGCTTTCAAAAGCTCTACTCCGCCCTTTTGCTAATCAACTACTTGATATTTCTGGCTTTTCTTTACTTAAATTATTTATCCATCTGATGACGCTAACATTGTTAGCAAAACGATCGTCAGGTGTGAAAAATATGTCGTGCCGATGGGTTCTCCAAAATGCACGTACGTTATTGTAGTTAGAGCAAAGACTTAGTTTACGTTGTCTATGTGTTGTAAGCAAGGTACTTGCTTAGGCAATTCTAATTAGCAAATTTTCATTTTAAAAAATTCGCTAACAGAGAGGAATTGACTTTGCACAATTTTTTTTCAAATGAACGCGTATTTGGGCCTCTAGAACCCTTAACCAAGGTCCATTTGAATTTTTATATGTTTATATATATATATATATATATATATATATATATATATATATATATATATATATATATATATATATATATATATATATATATATATATATATATATATAGACGATAGGTGTATTCAAACAAATTTATTTGGATATAACGACCGCAAATATAGCGACGATTTCAGTTTTAGCGACCAACTATGGCTTTAGTTTTAAAATATTCATCCGGCTATAACGACATGCGGTGCAAAACGACGACGGCGACGTGAAACAAGTAAACAAGTGAACAAAACAACAAAAAATTATTTAGTCTAATGTAAACTGCTAGTATTTCTTGAAAATATTCTCAGAAGACCTTAAAACACAGATGATTTTTTTTCTAGGCGTAATGAGGTTTGGCGTAGAAAGTGGCGCTGCTTTAACAGGCATTTGGAAAAATAACTCAAAAGAAGGGGCAGGCACCATGGTCTGTGGAAATGGTAAAATAATCGAAGGAGATCCACTTTTTGAGGAAGATAAACCAATTCATCTTGAAAGCTTGGAAAAAGCTTCAAGTATTGCGACAGACCTGCCGGCTTCTCCTACTAAAAAAGCCAGATTTAATAGCACTTCAACACCATGTGCCGGAATAAAGTTCCAGGAAACGTTGCAAGTAAGTTAATTTTAATGATATTTTCGTACAAAAATCGTGATTACTATAAGTGTCAAATGGAACATTTCGCCATGAATAAAGTTAGTGCATGGTGATCCTCAAATATATTTCAGCAGTTCAGCGCCAGCGTCGTGTTTAATGTGCTCGATACTTTTTGGACCTTTGTGGAGAAAACCCCGTGGACGTGTCGAAGACAATTGTTACAGGAGATGAAACTGTGTTCTACTATGAGCAAAAGTGGGTCGATTGAATGAAGGTGTAAAGGAGAAGCATAGCCAAGAAAGTTCAAGGTATACCAGTCGACAAAAAAAGTCTATTTTCTGGGAGGGTATTCTTCTCATAAACTTTAAAGAACGCAACACCAAAGTCAACGCATAAATTACGACAAAATATTCGGAAGAAAAGACGTGGATTTTTTATTTTTCAACAACACACCACGAGGGCTTACAGCCTAAATAATATCGTACTGTGGGTGTCGACAAGGAGGAAAGAGGCAACTTGTTAATTCTGGACTTGAAGGTTTGGAGGTTCGGAGGAGAAGGAAAACCATGTGCCGGTAAGGAACTCCACAACTTGGAAGTCCTCGGGACAAAAGAGCGGGCATAACAAGATGTTCTATGTCTGGTGACATAGACAGTAAAAAGGTGCATTCGCTCTGTTCCCCTGGTAGATCTGTTGGGGGCAGCAGGTGGAAGAACAATGGAAGAAAGCTCCTCTGAGTATTGCCCGTGCAGATATCTATAAAAGAGAGAGGTCACCACGTCGGTGGGCAGCCTTTGAGTGAGAGTAGGGTAACCGATGAGACGTATAGCTCTCTTCTGAATGGAGTCCATGATAGCGAGTGTAGAAGCGGCAGCAGCACCCCAGATGTGGGAGAAGTATTCGAGGTTTGGTCTTATTTGTGAAGTATAAAATGTATAGAGCAATTGATGTGACATGTTGGTGCCAATTGAGATTTAGATCCACAGAAATGCCAACAAGTGAAAAGGACTCATTACTTTGAATAACTTGGTTGTTTATTGTGATGGGTCTGGGGCTGGTGTATCTTATGAGAAAGAAAGCAAGACTGTGATTTGGTGGGGTTGAATGGTACAAGATTCCTACTTCCCCAGTCTAATATTTTTTGGAGATCCACGGAGACAGAACCCTCCATGAGTCTGCGATCCTCATCTAATTGGGCTAAAGAGACAGGCTTAGAATATTGTATATTTGAGTGGAGGGTGCTGTCGTCTGCGTAACTGTGAACTGGGTTGGATGTGCTAGAGAGGAGGTCATTAATGTGGAGAAGAAACAAATTAGGGGCTAAAGCGAACCTTGAGGAACTCCTGCATTAATTGGATACAGTTTAGAGGAATGGCCATCCACGACAACAGAAATGCTCCGGTTGGTGAGGAAATTTGCTGTCCACGTACAGAGTTTTGGTGGTAGGCCATAGGCCGGTAGTTTATTAAGCAGCGCTGCGTGCCAGACCTGGTCGAATGCTTTGGATATGTGTAGAGCTACAATCTGGGATTCACCATGTAGTTTCATAGACTTGTTCCAAGAATGGGTGACAAAGGAAAGGAGGTCGGCAGTTGATCTGCGCTGACGGAATCCATACTGCCTGTCGTGGATTAGACTGAGTTTTTCAAGAAATTTTAATAATTCGGTGTTTATATACTTTTCCATCACTTTAGAGACGACTGAAAGGAAAGAAATGGGCATGTAGTTGCTAGGAAGCGCTTTGGATCCTTTCTTGGGGACGGGTTGTACTCGAGCAGTTTTCCAGTTACTAGGGAATATGCCTCTATTGTAAGATGTCTGAAACAGACGAGTCAGGACAGGAGCAAGTTCTGGTGCGCATTTTTTGAGAACAATTGCTGCGATCTCGTCAAGGCCAGAGGCTTTCCTGGTATTAAGAGAAGAGAACATTTTTCGTACCTTTTTAGTTTTGAAAATGATATCCGTCATTTTATGCGCGATATTGGGGACTGTTGTTGGTTGAACATTTGGAGGTGGGTTGAGAGTAGAATTGCCGGCGAACAACGAGGCAAAAAGTCTTGCCCAGGCCGGTAGAAACAATTTCATCCCCTGAGACAAGAGGTGGGAACGTGCTCTTACAGAAATTATTCCCAATAGATTTAGCAAGATTCCAGAAGGGTTTGCTGCCGCTGGAGCTTAGGAGGACTTTGTTTTTGATGTGGTTATTAAACGAGTTTTTTTGCCTCAGAAAGAATGCGGATACAGCGGTTTCTTGCGCCGTTAAATGCTTGACGGTTTTCTTGACTGGGGTTGTGTAAAAGCTTTTTGTGAGCTTTGACCTTTTCAAGTCTGGCCTTGTCACAGGATTTAGAGAACCAGGGCTTTTGAGTGGCTGCAGAGGTTTTCTGTGTACGTGGAATAAATAAGTCCATGCCAGCTTGGATAATTTCTTTGGCGTTTTGTGAGATATCAGAGGGATCAGGATGAGAGAAGCAGACAGATGCCCATGGAAATGAGGAAAAGTAATCTCGCATTTCGTCCCAGTTCGCGGCGTTGTAGTGCCAAACGATACGTGGGTGGGATGACTGTGTGACCTCAGGTTGCATTGCGCAGGAAGCAATGACCATGCCGTGGTCTGAGCGACCCAGGGGGCGGTGACTGATATCTTATGGCAGTCAGGATTTGTAGTAAGAAGGAGATCCAAAGGATTTGAGCTGTGTGTTGGGATGCGAGGAAAGTAAGTAGGTTGCTGAACCATATTGGCTAAAGAATTGCTGACTGCAAGGGCCTCCGCTGCTCTTCCTTGTGGATCGGTTTTGAAGATCCTAGCCGTTCCTTATTATGGACATTGAAGTCACCAAGAATAGTGACCCCGGAGGAAGGATATTCAGAAATCAGATGGCCGGTTTCTTCAGAAAGGTAGTCAAAGAGCTGGACAAAGTTGTTGTCAGAAGGTGACCGGTAAATGCAACAGATGAATTTAGTTGCAGCCCTGAGAGAGTTTTATCTATAGTATGTCTTTTCTTCCAGCTTCTAAATTGGGGAGTCTGGTGCAGGGTAGATTTCTACGGACGTACGCTCACACGCCTCCATGCAATCTAAAAGAAGTAAGGAGCTCATACCCCGGGAAATTAAGGCGATTAGTGGCTGTTTTGGCACTGATTTGGGTTTCGGTGAGGAAGAGGAGTTGGGGCCTATTAGCCTGGAGAAAATGGTGGACTAAGTTCAGGTTAGAATTTAGGCCACATATATTCGAGAAGGATATGTTAAATCTTGATGCTGGCGCCCCCTGTACACCCCTCTCCCGGAGATCCGAATGGAGGGGTATTTTACCCCCGGAATCTTTTGTACAAGGAGGAGCCATCATCATTTTTGCTTATAAGGGAAACCGACTCATACACCAGAACCGGAAACGTCTGTTGGGACTTCACCGGCCACTGGATGTAAGGGGTGGTACCTCCTCGGGCGTGAAAAAAATCCTTTACCATCACGTAAAGGAAAATTCCACTACCACCTACCGTTGATAATGTGGAGGCTTTTCCGGTGAAGCTGTGCATACTCTGACTTGGTGTTGGACAAATAAATTAATGGTGAAAAATTCCAAAACAGTCATCTTTATACACTTTGGCGGGGTCTCTGTTTTACTTTTTTAAAGTAATATAACAATGGGTGGCTTTGGGGTTAGTTCCACTAAATCCACAAAATTTCTTTATCTTGATTAATCGGCAGCTACGGTGGCAAGAGCATGTTTAGTAGGTTTGTCAGAGCTTACAAAAAGTGTTATTTGTCCTCCTAGAACTAAAGTAACTTTTTGCGATGCGTTATTGAAAATTTAGCCCTGAAAGTGTACTTTCATTAGCCACAGATTTAAAAAAAGAAAGTTACAATATTTGAATTAAAGTAACTTTTTATTTATAAGAACATTTACTTAGTTTCTTTTGTTTTTCAACATCAAGTGTTTCTCATACGGTCAATTTGTTGTTTGTTTATTTTATATTTGATATATTTTTATTACTGTTTTCTTTTCTACCGATAGATTGTACATGGAATGGTGAGGCCCAAACCATACTGCAATCCATTGGAGTTGGGTATACATACAACAGCAGCTAACATAGAACTTGGGTACTATATAAACAACGTCTTGACTAAGTTTACACAGCTTCTGAGACCATCAGACAATTTTTTATTCGAAAATAGCTCTACCAACAGGTAATCTAAAATAAAATTATTTGTGTTTTAATTGTTAAATGCGTTTTAAACGCTAAGCTCTTTTAATTATTTGTGAGCGACACACTATCTTCTGTTATATGCGGAAACTTTTTTGTTGAAGAGGATAGCAGATTTTTAAATGTGGACCTAAATAATGACAAAGATCAGGCAACTCGTGGATAAACGGAATCTCTAAGGTCTGGAGGACTTATGCACAATCAACTGCGGCTTGTTGCATGTAGCATATGTCATATGTAAATATGACGGAGAGCATAGACAAACCAAACTTTTTTATTTCTTAGTGTTCAGAATTTTAGCATTTTCAGCTTTGCCAAGTCTAAGCATTAAATGCTTTGATAATGTCCTCAGCAAGTTTTCAAAATTATTTTTTATTTTTTCTCTTGCTAACCCATTTTCTCCATGCTGCCAAAGTTAGCTGTTCTAGACACAAACTACATGCAACTTGTTGGTTAGGTTTCCACACAGCACACGGACGTCCACTAGATATCCAATGGATATCCGCGATGGATATCCAGGACATCCAATGGATATACATAGATATCCAATGGACATACAAATGCTTCATCAATATCCATCAATTTGGATATCTATGTGGATATATATTGGATGTTGTATGGATATACATGGGGTCACGAACTGGATATCCATTATACGTCTAATAGATATTGTATGGATATACATGTGGTTATCAAATGGATATCACTTTTATATGAAATGGATATTCGACACTGACCCTCCACATCTCTCTTTCTAACCCCATCCCCGCAATGAAATACTAATATGAGCAAATAAATATTTTATTTTGTCCTAAAATAATTTAAATAACTTCATTTTCTTGATCTATGATCTGGCTCAGGTCTGCATTCTTGCTATAAAGAAAAAGACGCTGTTAATAATCAAACTCATAAGACAATCCAATAAATAATATGAACAAATGTTTATAAATATTACTTTAATTATTATAGCTATAACTACAACAATTTAGGGGTTATTCCAAAATAATAGGTAATAGCTGTTAATGTTGAGTATCACGACGGAACTGACTATATACCGAATAGTTTTAATTACTACTTTCTACTTTCATAATCTACTTGAAGTGCTCTTCTTCTAAGTAAGGATAAGGAATATTCACCAGTAAAATTAACAATTTTACATACTCATAAACTTCCATTCTATAACTAGACAATTTTCACTGATTTCAATACGAAGTAAAAAAATATTTACTTAAATCAAGAAGATATTTGTCTTCTAGTTCACGTCCACTAGCCATGTTATTATCAATCAATGTGCTTTTTACAGCTCTAAATAATATTGGTATTTACGTAAATAAGTATAAAATATATTTCCTAGCTAGAAAGTGTAAGGTTATGTACTCACCTGTAAATTATTTACTGACTGGAAATCACAACAAAACTTATTAATAAAAACACACACTTTATTTGGAGAAATATCTCAATCCTCTAACTCTAGTTGTAGGTTGTTCATTTTTCATTTAGCAGTTGATGCAGAATGGCAAGATGTAATTTTAAATTTTATAACCTCAACTTTAGTCCAAACTACTTCATTCAAACCAAACAAATGTGAACGGATTTTCGTCATTGTAGCCAACAATTCAAGCATCAAATGCCCCAAGGTGTTATTTAATGATCCCGCGTTTATTGTTCGGAAGAGCATTATTGAATAATAATATGATAATAGATTCTTCTTACGAAATAACAGAGATAAACAATAATACTCTCTGTATTAAAATAAAAATAATTTTATTATAATTATATAAACGCAATGAGAATTTGGATGGAAATTTATTGTTGGCGATGGTTTTAACGGTTTTTAGTAATTCTGGTGCTAGAACGGGTTATTTTTCTTAACTTCTTTTACAGAAGTAAATACCGGTTTTTATAATTTATTAATCTTGTTTCCTGCTGGGGTGAACATATTAACGGAACATCAACTGGATGTCCAATGGACATCTAGTAGATGTGTTTTGTATATTCATGGGACATCCAATGAACATCCATTGGATGTGTGATCGATATATACATACTTGAATAAAGTATATGCACCCAGGCATTCGAATGTAATCTTGATTAGATTTTAATGAATAAGAAATGCTCATAGGTTCACATTATTTAAGTTTTATTAACATTTTTCTGCTCTAACAATATCCATTGGATGTCCATATGATATCCATCATGGTCATGGACGTAAAATTGATATTATGTATATCCTTTTGATGTGGTGTGCTGTGTGGGTCCAAGAGCCATCACGTTTCGTCACTGTGACATTACACGCATGCTCATTAGCCTGGTTGAAGAGCACTCTCGGTAGGGGGCACAGAACCGGCTATCGCTACCTACTGTTATTACATGTCATAACCAGTATTTTAGTTTCAGCTACATAACTGTTCTAAAATTATATTTCTTTTAGCCGAGATATAACACCAGATGTATCAAAAGTCTTCTCTTATTCTAAATATAACATCCTGACATGCTCAAGCATCTACGATCGTGAGGCGCAAGAAGGCTCTGATGTATGTTCCCAGGAAAAAATCGATTACTACAAATACGTGCTCTTTCAAACAAACGAGGAAAAACAAATGAGAAACCTAATCACTACCTACTTTCCAAAGCTGAAGGATATTTATTCGAAATACGCTCGATTGGTGCTTGAGAAAGATCAACACATATCTTTCTATCCCGTGATGATAAGACTCTTCCTTTGGCAGTTTTACCTGGATATAGGAATCAAAGATAAAGGTGTATCTTTAATAGATATTGATAGCCACTTGGCAGAAAATAAAGAGAGCGCAGTCCTGGATAAGCACAATCCGTTTGAGCCTATTTGCCTCTGGCAGTTTCTCATGTCTTTGATTGGTACATGCTGGTTGCTTTGTTTGAGGAATGAGAATGAAGGTGATATACCCACAGAAGCAGTACTGTCCCACTTGTTTAAGAAATTTTTAGATGATGTTGTTTTCACCAGCCAGGAAGAAGAGAAACCTAAAGGTTTGTTGCATTTTATTTATTGTAATATCAAGTAGATTTTCAAAGAACCCAATTACATTACAACACAATAATTTTGATGAAACATGGTACATGGTTTCTACTCACTTTAATGTGAGTTTTTGATCAGCCTGTATTTATTTATTATCAAAATAACATCACAGGCCACTAAATTAGATCCCCTTCTACAAGGATATCAAATGGAATTAAATGATAAAGGCTTTCATATTCATATAGGAGAAATTGACAGTTGTGTTTAGGCCTGCAAACGTCATTTTTGACATAAAAATTGAGATATGTCAAAAACGGCTAGACTTAGGTATAGGGCATTTTGCATAAAATGTGTCTAAAATTTCATGTCTTATCTAAAAATGCAATAATATATAGGCTGTCCTATTAAAAATAAGCAAGTTAACATCAACGCCTTGTATAATCAGAAGTGCCACCATCTTAAAAATATTTTAGCCGAGTTGCCCCTATCGACTTCAGTAAGCTGCCAAATTTTGAAAATCTTACAAAGTCTAGTTTCCGAGAAATCGATCGTGGGCGTTCATCGTGGGACACCTGTATATAGTCTGAAGCTACCCTGTCATATGGATTCCACCGGACCTAGCTCACGCAATGCAGATTTGTTTTTACGAAAATTCGCTCAAATATGCAACTGACGACTAAAAAATTTAAAAGAGACCAAACCCAGACTTTACTGAATACTGCCTGAGGTAGATTAGACTGTGTTTTTCAAGAAATTTTAGTAATTCGGTGTTTATATAATTTTCCATCACTTTAGAGACGACTGAAAGGAGAGAAACAGGCCTGTAGTTGCTAGGAAGTGTTTTGGATGCTTTCTTGGGGACGGGTTGTACTCGAGCAGTTTTCCAGTAACTAGGGAATATGCCTCTATTGTAAGATGTCTAAAACAGACGAGTCAGGACAGGAGCAATTTATGGTGCGCATTTTTTGAGAACAATTGCTGGGATCTCGTCAAGGCCAGAGGCTTTCCTGGTATTAAGAGAAGAGAGCATTTTTCATACCTTTTTAGTTTTGAAAGTGATATCCGTCATTTTATGCGCGACATTGGGGACTGTTGGTGGTTGAACATTTGGAGGTGGGTTGAGAGTAGAATTGCCGGTGAACAACGAGGCAAAAAGTTCAGTCTTGCCCAGGGCGGTAGAAACAATTTCATCCCCTGAGACAAGAGGTGAGAACGTACTCTTGCAGAAATTATTCCCAATAGATTTAGCAAGAGTCCAGAAGGGTTTGCTGCCGCTGGAGCTTAAGAGGACTTTGTTTTTGATGTGGTTATTAAACGAGTTTTTTGCCTCAGAAAGAATGCGGTCATAGCGGTTTCTTGCGTCGTTAAATGCTTGACGGTTTTCTTGACTGGGATTGTGTAGAAGCTTTTTGTGAGCTTTGACCTTTTCAAGTCTGGCCTTGTCACAGGATTTAGAGAACCAGGGCTTTTGAGTGGCTGCAAAGGTTTTCTGTGTACGTGGAATAAATAATTCCATGCCAGCTTGGATAATTTCGGTGACGTTTTGTGAGATATCAGAGGGGTCAGGATGAAAGAAGCAGACAAGCGCCCACGGAAATGAGGAAAAGTAATCTCGCATTTAGTTCCAGTTCGCGGAGTTGTAGTGCCAAACGATACGTGGGTGTGATGACTCTGTGACCTCGGGTTGCATTGCGCAGGAAACAGTGACCACCAGGGGGGCGGTGACTGATATCTTATAGCAGTGAGGATTTGTAGTAAGAAGGAGATCCAAGGGATTTGAGCTGTGTGTTTGGATGCGAGGAAAGTAAGTAGGTTGCTGAACCATATTGGCTAAAGAATTGCTGACTTCAAAGGCCTCCGCTGCTCTTCCTTGTGGATCGGTTTTTGAAGATCCTAGCCATTCGTTATTATGTACATTGAAGTCACCAAGAATAGTGGCCTCGGAGGAAGGATATTCAGAAATCAGATAGTCGTTTTTTCAGAAAGGTAGTCAAAGAGCTGGACAAAGTTGTTGTCAGAAGGTGACCGGTAAATGCAACAGACGAATTTAGTTGCAGCCCTGAGAGAGAGTTTTATCCATAGTATGTCTTTTCTTCCAGCTTCTAAATTGGGGAGTCTGGTGCCTGGTAGATTGCTACGGACGTACGCGCACACGCCTCCATGCAATCTAAAGGAAGTAAGGAGCTCATACCCCGGGAAATTAAGGTGATTAGTGGCTGTTTTGGCACTGATTTGAGTTTCGGTGACGAAGAGGAGTTGGGGGCTATTAGCCTGGAGGAAAAGGTGAACGGAGTTCAGGTTAGAATTTTGGCCACACATATTCGAGAAGGATATGTTAAATCTTGATGCTGGCGCCCCCTGTACACCCCTCTCCCGGAGATCCGAATGGTACTTGTGGAATATTTTGTACAAGGAGGAGCCATCATCATTTTTGCTTATAAGGGAAACCGACTCATACACCAGAACCGGAAACGTCCGTTAGGAGTTCACCGGCCGCTTGATGTAAGGGGTGGTACCTCATCGGGCGTGAAAAAAATCATTTACTATCACGTAAAGGAAAATTCCAGTGGCGATTTCTCCTAGTGAGCTAGGTGTGCGCCGCACACCCTAAAATATAATTAAAATGTGCACAGTTAAATATGTTTTATTTCTTTTTCCCTTAGTCTTAATACACTACATATGTTATGACAATCGATTTAATTTACTTATTTGATTTCATAAATAGTCGGTTAGTAGTGACTTGGAATGAAGTCGGCACCACGTCTTCATTCAGAAAATATGAGTAGGTCAATAGCAACTGGGAATGAATTCGGGTTAGGTCTGCGTTGTTATTTCCGAACAACTTCACTCGACAGAGCTGTATTGGTATACAATACAGTCCCCCACCCATGTGTTTAAAATAGTAAGGAAATACCATTCGTTTTAACACTGCAGTGAGCGGTAAAAATACCGCTCAAGACAAATGAATGGAACGCCGGTTTAACAAACGTTGTGATAGCATTATTTACAAACATTACAACTGCGCTTGCCTGGACCACAGTATTCTAGAATCAAAGACTATAATACATTTAAGTAAATTTTCGTAGAAAAAATTCACTAATGGGGAGATCTCGACTTTTGAATTTTGAAAAATTGTTTGCAAATGAGCGCGAACTAGGACCACTAGAACCCATATCCGGGGTCAGTTTCAATTTTTATATATAAGAATTTAATTTGAGTCAAGTTTTAAAATATAGAAATTTTTGATTAAAATGAAGAAACTGATTTCAAGTACCATCCATATTTCTAGAAATTGTAATGGTACATAATGAGGTGAGGTAATTTTGGAGATTAGAAATCAGATGACAGAACTTTAGAACAATTGACATTTAGATTAAAATTTAGTCAAAATTGCATCATTTGCAGTCACAAGTTTAGACTTATTTGTAAGATGCTTTGTACTATTTATATAACAATAAACTATAAACTATATATATATATATATATATATATATATATATATATATATATATATATATATATATATATATATATATATATATATATATATATATATATATATATATATATATATATATATACATACATAGGTATCACACCGATAACTCAAAATATAATCGGCCGATTTTGATAAAATTTGGCATGTACCTTCCTTCTGTAAATGTATTGGATAATTTCGTTAGTCAGGAAAATCGGACAAGGTTTTCCGGGAAAATTTTGAGTTTTCATTCGAACAAAATTTGTATCTCAAAAAATAAAAAAGATATGATAACCAAATTTGGTAGGTAGGTTTACGATATAAAAATTAAACTATACACCAAAATTTAGATTTCTATGTTGCAAGATAAAAAAGTTATAATAAAATATTTTGTGCCAGATCATTTCTATGAAAATTCACTACCATAACGCACTTGCTGCATCCAGGATTTTTAAACATTTTATTATTTAGTACCATATTAACATTGAACTACTTTTAATGTTTACAGTTTTCACCCCGTTCCGGACAGTGCTAACGCTAACACAAATTTGTGTGAAGAGAAGAGCTTGATAATAATTCCATGTTCTTTTCGTGTTTTAAAGTTTTAAGTGACTTTTTAATTTGTTAGTGTTGCAGTGGGAAATTAATTTATTTATCTACGTATCATTCCCATATAGGTCGAATATATATATATATATATATATATATATATATATATATATATATATATATATATATATATATATATATATATATATATATATATATATATGTGTACATTTAGTGGTAATTTTTAAAACCACCACTAACAGCAACTCGTTACCGCACACCCGAACATTTTGGTCAGGAGACGCCACTGGAAAATTCCACTACCACCTACCATATTACAAGTATACCACACCAGCCAACTATTAAAGAGCTGACCAGCTCTAGAACTTGCTGAAATATACATCTAAAGATAGATAAGCGCGCCCGCACAACGCGCGCACACGTACACAAAAGATCATCAAAAGGACCAACTCAAGCATAAGCAAACACACCCACCAAACAATACTTACCAAATGGTGGTATGGATAAAACAAGAATTCTCAAATGAAATCAGTATGTACAAAAAACATGCGCGTCGAGTTCAGAACCTTCCTACTTTTTACAAGTCTGTTAAAAATTGTGTTTGCACAGTATTGAAATTTTTTTTCTTCATTTTTAGCACTGTGCTTATCTAAGTATCTCCACTTGTTACCAAAAATGGCTGTTTATAATTTGTATTTGGAAGTGGGAAATCCCCCAACGGCAAGAGACTTTCTGCAGGCGACTTGCGTGAGAGATCGTAGTCAACCTCTTTGCAATGTAGATATTTTCCAAAGCCCAGTTGTTGTGCCAAAAACCGGATCTAACGTGGCTTTTATCGGTCACGATATTATGTATATTGCTGGTAAGTTTTGATCTAGACTAGCGCAAAAAAGTCCGGAGCAGCAAATACGTTATGGTAGTGAATTTTCTTAAACATTGTTTCATATAATGAAAAAGAGCTTCATTGTATTGAAGAGAGAGGCGCATTATTTTCAACCTGTACAAAGGTGAAAGGAAAAGTCTTCATGTACGTCGATGACACTTCTATTGTTATCTACGACAAGATGGTGGAGGAAACCGAAATAAAATTAAAATCACTAGTGCAGTCTTTTGAAAAATAGTGTTATACGAACCGATTAATTATACACTATGACAAGCATTTTCTCTTGCCACCAAACAGAGAGTGTGGCATATCGTTCGACCGACAGTTCGTTTAGTCGACACCACAATAGAGCGGGGATTCGAGCGAAAATACCGCTGTTTTCAGTATTTGTCTGGTCGACTGGGTGAATCGTTGTTTCCTTGGATAAAACCTAATATCAAATACTATATAATGACAATACGGGATACTCATATGCTTTAGCATTGGTAATATTTGTGACAAGTACACTAGCGCCACCTCGCGTGAAGTACTGACAACTGAGCGGGTAATTTGAATTGTATATTTACCTGCATATTCTTAATTTAGACAATTGGTTTATTATAGATGAATATAAAAACTTGTACATGATAAAACAGTAAAAATTTTCTGATTATATAGTTATAAATAGAATTTGTATCAACAAGCAGCTTGAAACCTAAATGAATTCAGTATGAATAATTCTGCAAATTTCTTTTACCCATAATCTCATTTCATCATAATTTAAAGTACTACCTTGAAACCGTCGTTAAACTACTATTTCAAGGGTGGGTATAGGAATATACTGAAAGCTGTTTCTGAGGATATTAAGTTAAAATCTGTACTTACCTATAAATAATTGTTCTAGGTATAAATGGTAGCACAGTACTCAATTTGCCATATCTCTACATCAAAACTGTCTTATTAATCTAATATTTTAAAATATGTAACTGATATACTTAGTACATAATTAAGAAGATGTGCAGATGAAAGGTGAGACTAACTCTTACTTCCGTGAATAAATCTATTATATGACTGAATCTGCTGTTTATACTTGTCACTTTAAAAACTTGTCTTGGGAAGATAATTAAAAGCCTTTACCAAGTAAAATAATTTGAAATGTGAAAAAATGTGACAATTTATGCCATATTGAAACAAAAAAGGGCACAGAAAAATATAGAAAAACAGGTTTCTTATATCATTTATTATTAATGGAAAACTTTTATTGGCCTTCATATTTCTTTTTGATGCACTGGAAGACAATTATGATTGAAGCCTTTCAACCATCCGTTTACGAAGTTTATCTATAAATAGGTACATGATGGTAAATATTACACAATAAATTATCTTCTGCGAACTGTACATATTGGCATAAAAGTGATTCTGAATTTGTCTTCTGCTTCAAATCATATTCACTTCCGCCATCATTTGGAAACCTATATATATATATATATATATATATATATATATATATATATATATATATATATATATATATATATATATATATATCACACCGATAACTCAAAAAATAATGGGCCGATTTTGATGAAATTTGGTAGGTACCTTACTTTTGTGAGTGACTTGGACAAGTTCGTTAGGCAGGAAAATCGTACCAATTTTTCCAGGAAAATGTTGGTTTTTCTTTCGGAAAATTTTTGTATCTCCTAAAATTTGACGTATACGTTTCTACTATCAAACTTACCCTACACACCAGAATTCAGATCTCTAGGTTAAAAAAAAGCTATAGGCATTTAAAGACAAATTTTTGGGTGCCACTGGTGATCAGAGGAAAGCACAAGAACAAAGTATTTTGTGTGATTAACAAAACCAATTGAATATTACATACAACGGTTAAGTTTTCTTGGCGCTAAAGTGTGAAGAAGTAGCAGAAAAAATATTTTGAAAATCTTATAATTTTTCTTCTTAAAACGTCAAAGTCGCGATTTGAAACGTCAAAATTTGCAATTTTTAGACAACGAATTTGAAGCACATACGGACCTAGGACCCGTAGAACCCATATCCAGGGTCAGTTTCAATTTTTGTATGTTTATATATATATATATATATATATATATATATATATATATATATATATATATATATATATATATATATATATATATATATATATGTGTGTGTATGTATATTCAGTTTTCATTCAAAAAAAAAAAATATTTTCTCTGAAAATTACAAAGATATTTTACTGAAATTTGGTGGATATGTTGCCTTGGGAAAGACCTTACTACATCCAAAAATTCAACTTTCTAAGTTTATAGAAAATTGAGTTTAAAATTTTGAGTTTTCTTCTGAAACAAAAAATTTCTCCGAAAATTACAAAGCTATTTTAATGACCTTTGGTGGATATGTTGCCTTGTGAAAGGCCTTACTACATCCAAAAATTCAACTGTTCAAGTTTATAGAAAATTGAGTTATCCAAGTTTGAAACATTTAATAAAAATTCACTACCATAACGCAATTGCTGCATCCCGAACTTTTTTTTTAGTCTTCTAGAGGATATGCTAATTCTTTTAACCGTAAACCCCTTCAGGTTAATATAGTGATTTCCCAATGTTTCATATGACCTTGGATTGGAATTTACTTTATTTTCCGTTTTTTTTTTACAGAACCAGTAGATTTCGGTGAAAAACCCAAGGAGCCCGTACCAATCATCGGAGAGGATAGATTCTTTAGAAATCTGAAGACATTTAGAGTTCTCGGGGTAAAAAAAGTACTAAAACAATTAGTAAAAATTTGTCCACAGATTAAATCAGATGGTGTGATTGTAAATATCAATTATCCACTCACATTCCTGGAATTTTATGAAGTACTGATTCATTGTGCCTTGAAACTTGTCAAAAAAGAAATGAGATTAGAGAAGAAGCTTCAGAAGCAAGAAAATCCCGAGGAAGAAATAGAAAAGCCACCTAGCCCACAAACACCGGTGTCACAGAAACTTAAAAAGAAGGAATCTTCACAGAAGAGCGGGAGGAAAAATAAGAAAAGCGCAAAATAAAAATACGTAGTTTATTTGCAAACACTTTCCAAATATTTTTTCTTATTCCTACAAAATGTTCACTAACAAAATTTCAATAGCAGTTTGTTTTTAAAGAAGGTAGATGTCGCTTTCTGAATGTTTTGTAGCTTAGCATTTTAATGCGAGGTTACAACGTATACTAGAACTGCATTGTGCGCTTAAGCGATTTTAGATTATTTATCTTTTATCAATATGGAACGCTCTGAGCATAATTTTTCTTTTCATTAAATGAAGTTTCCGACATAAACGTTCCCTTAGTCAGCTTGACACAAGTAGTGATAATTTTGTGAGTCTCATTAACCAGGTTTTTATTCAATTAATGTTGTAATTTGTTTAACATTATAACGATACGTAAATATACTATTTGTGTTTTATATTCACGTTATTTTTTTATCTAATTTAATTTGCTATAGAGATTTGAGTCAAAATCATGTTAAACCACCAGTTGTAGAAAAGTTAAATGATGGTGATCCTAGGAAAAAACTTAAAAATAATGGGAAGGAGCTTCATCTAGCTACATATCTTTTAATTTGTGTATATTTTGCGTAAAATGGAAAATCAATTTTTACTTTTTTATGGGATTTACTAACGCATGGTGACCGTAAAATTATCAATCTAGCTTTTTAGTCCTCTTGAATTAATTTTGGTTGTTTTAATAAGATACTGATCAAATTTTGCATATGAGTTTGTAACCAAATGTGTAGAAGCCCATTTAGTTTTACATAAGAACGATCAAGTTACAAGTGTGTTTAAAATCAGACACCGACACAATATTTTTTGTTAACAACAAAAATTGATATCTTCATTACAAAAGAAGCGCTACCCATAAAACAAACTAGTTTATTATATAAAGATCTTAAAACATCAGTTTATATATTATATTGGAAATATCAATTTATAGTCTTTGCTCTCGATCAAACATTGATTATTTTGTTGTGAAAGCAAAAATTAATACCTACTTACATCATAGATGTACAGAAGAGAAATTATAGTTATTTATCAATTTGGTCGTGAAAATCATCATTTAAAATAAACAATAATAATAATAATAAATTCTAAAGCATTCGGCACTGGGTTATAGGCATAATATGTTCACTTGCATTTTCACTTCTTTTTTATTGTTATATTACATATATAAGCACAAGATAAGTATAATTGGGGGGGGGGGGGGTGTTATAATTAACATTGTGGCAACACTGTAACATGTCGCATGTATTTAATAAGCGTGACATGTCACACGTTAACGCCATTTACTTTTAAGCTTCTGAATCAACCACTTTTGTGACGTTAACACTTTAACTGTTTATTTGTACTTTTTTTACTCCGTCTTAGCTTCGTATTGATACCAAAAAGTCTTCACATAACTTAAATATAGATACTAATTTTTACATTTCAATCTAAAATTTCCACCTGAGTGAGCAAACCCTTCTGGACTCTTGCTAAATCTATTGGGAATAATTTCTGCAAGAGCACGTTCCCACCTCTTGTTTCAAGGGATGAAATTGTTTCTACCGCCCTGGGCAAGGCTGACCTTTTTGCCTCGTTGTTCGCCGGCAATTCTACTCTCAACTCACCTCCAAACGTTCAACCACCAACAGTCCCCAATGTCGCGCATAAAATGACGGATATCATTTTCAAAACTAAAAAGGTACGAAAGATGCTCTCTTCTCTGAATACCAGGAAAGCCTCTGGCCTTGACGAGATCCCAGCAATTGTTCTCAAAAAATGTGCACCAGAACTTGCTCCTGTCCTGACTCGCCTATTTTAGACATCTTACAATAGAGGCATATTCCCTAGTAACTGGAAAACTGCTCGAGTACAACCCGTCCCCAAGAAAGGATCCAAAGCGCTTCCTAGTAACTACAGGCCTATTTCTCTCCTTTCAGTCGTCTCTAAAGTGATGGAAAAGTATATAAACACTGAATTACTAAAATTTCTTGAAAAACAGTCTAATCCACGACAGGCCCCAAAAAAGGATCCAAAGCGCTTCCTAGCAACTACAGGCTATTTCTCTCCTTTCAGTCGTCTCTTAAGTGATGGAAAAGTATATACACACTGAATTACTAAAATTTCTTGAAAAACAGTCTAATCCACGACAGGCAGTATGGATTCCGTCAGCGCAGATCAAATGCCGACCTCCTTTCCTTTGTCACCCATTCTTGGAACAATTCTATGGAACTACACAGTGAATCCCAGATTGTCGCTCTAGACATATCCAAAGCATTCGACAAGGTCTGGCACGCAGCGCTGCTTAATAAACTTCCAGGCTATGGCCTACCACCAAAACTCTGTACCTGGACAGCAAATTTCCTCTCCAACCGGAGCATTTCTGTTGTCGTGGATGGCCATTCCTCTAAACTGTATCCAATTAATGCAAGAGTCCCTCAAGGTTCAGTTTTAGCCCCTACTTTGTTTCTTCTCCACATCAATGACCTCCTCTCTAGCACATCCAACCCAGTTCACAGTTACGCAGATGACAGCACCCTCCACTCAAATATACAATATTCTAAGCCTGTCTCTTGAGCCCAATTAGATGAGGATCGCAGACTCATGGAAAGTTCTGTCTCTGTGGATCTCCAAAAATATTAGACTGGGGAAGTAGAAATCTTGTACAATTCAACTCCACCAAATCTGTCTTACTTTATATCGCATAAGAGATACACCAGTCCTAGACGCATCACAATTAACAACCAAGTTATTCAAAATAATGAGTCCTTTTCACTTGTTGGCATTTCTGTGGATCAAAATCTCAATTGACACCAACATGTCACATCAATTGCAGAAGCGGCTGATAAGAAATTGGGGGGGGGGGGTCTGGCCGTTCGTCATCAAAAATGTACAGCCATGTTTAAATTCACTGGAACTAATATCTCCCGGCTGTCACAGATGGTGAAGGGCCCAACAACTTTATAGTAACTTTGACAGATGACACAACTTTTATTATCACTGATGATTCATTGATTGTTGTTGCCCTTACTTGGTGAAGCTGGTCCACACTACATACAGACCTGGAGACTACATAAATGAAACCCAACAGTGAATGATAATGAACTGTTCCTCAACAAGAATAAGACAGCTTTAATCAGTTTTCATGCCAGGATAACTTCTAATGAGTCGAACAGTGCTAGGAATTTTCTTGGTCTCAACATCGACCCTACTCTTGTATGGAGGAGCCAAATAGACTTGTTGGCTGATAGGCTATCCTCATCATTGTATGCAGTGCGTAAGATTTTTGCAATGGCTGGACCTGAGGCAGCTTTGATCACCTATTATGGGTTGTTTTACTCATGTCTTAATTACTGTTTGCTTGCATGGGGAAATGCAGCGAGCGTGCACTTGGATAGTCTCTTTGTGTTGCAGAAAGCAGCTGTTGCAGGTGTTGTTGGAGCGGGTTGCTGTGCCCACTGTAAACCCATCTATCAGGAACTTAACATAATGTCACTATACTCACTGGTGGTTTACAGACAATTGTTGGTGGTGAGAGGGAAAAGTAAAAGTTTTGACACACACGCTGAAGTGCATAGTTATAAAACCAGACATAGAGATAATTTAATCCAACAGACGCATCGACCAAATAAAACGAAAAAGGTTAGGGTCGACTTTTTCAATGCACTCCCAAGGTTGTTTAGAAATGAACCTATCAATAAATTCAGAACAATTATTAGACATTTTTTAATACAGAACAGATGGATATTTTAATGTAGTGCAGCAGTTGAGATTCTCGACGGCCAGGTGATCCACTGCTTTAGTGATAAGCAGACATTGTGTGTTTTAGATGTGAATGTATTTTTGTTATGCATTTACATGTGCTTTATGTATAATTTTTTGTCTTGACTGGCCAATTTCATTTTTGTGTGATCTTGTGGCTAAAAAAGTTATTCTATTCTATACAGCATCCATTCGCATTTATTTCTTTGCATGTTTTTCAATCCAAAAATAAAAAGTGAAGTACAGATCGATATTGCACTATTGAGAAACACAAAACACATGTGATACAACTCGCTGCCAACCAAACTAACCAATGAATTAGTCTGAAATTTAGTATGGTCTCGTTTGACAGTACATGATGGTAATGCCAACTTCCCTCAGCAAGGCCACCTGTCTTCAAACACTGGTATTTATTGATAGACCCTCGTAGATATGTGATCCCACTCTATTTTTTTTTATTTCAACAAACCATGAGGGCTTACTGCCTAAATACTATTGTACCGTGGGTGTCAACAAGGAGGAGAAGGAAAAACATGTACCGGCAAGGAATTCCACAACTTGGAAGTCCTCGGGACAAAAGAGCGGGCATAACAAGATGTTCTATGTCTGGTAACCTGGACAGTAAAACGGTGCATTCGCTCTGTTCCCCTGGTAGATCTGTTGGGGCAGCAGATGGAGGAACTATGGAAGAAAGCTCCTCTGAGCAGTGCCCGTGTAGATATCTATAAAAGAGAGAGAGAGGTCACCAATGGCACGTCGGTGGGCAAGGGATGGCAGCCTTTGGGTGAGGGTAAGGTCACTGATGAGATGTATAGCTCTCTTCTGAACGGAGTCCAGGATAGTGAGTGTAGAAGCGCCCCAGATGTGGGAACAGTATTCGAGGTTTGGCCTTATTTGTGAAGTATATAAGGTATAGAGATTAGCTGGTGAAAAGTATTTGCGAGCCCGGAGGAGGAAACCTAATTTCTTAGCAGCCGCTTCTGCAATTGATGTGACATGTTGGTGCCAATTGAGATTTCGATCCACAGAAATGCCAACAAATGCCTCATTGCTTAGAATAACTTGGTTGTTCATTGTGATGGGTCTACGGCTGGTGTATCTCTTATGAGATAGAAAGCAAGACAGATTTGGTGGAGTTGAATTGTACAAGATTTCTACTTCCCCCGTCCAATATTTTTTGGAGATCCACAGATACAGAACCCTCCATGAGTCTACGATCCTCATCTAATTGGGCTAAAGAGGCAGGCTTAGAATATTGTATATTTGAGTGGAGGGTGCTGTCATCCGCGTAACTGTGAACTGGGTTGGATGTGCTAGAGAGGAGGTCATTGATGTGGAGAAGAAACAAAGTAGGGGCTAAAGCTGAACCTTGAGGGACTCCTGCATTAATTGGATACAGTTTAGAGGAATGGCCATCCACGACAACAGAAATTCTCCGGTGGGAGAGGCAATTTGTTGCCCAGGTACAGAGTTTTGGTGGTAGGCCATAGACTGGAAGTTTATTAAGCAGCGCTGTGGGCCAGACCTGGTCGAATGCTTTGGATATGTCTAGAGTGACAATCTGGGATTCACCGTGTAGTTCCATAGACTTGTTCCAAGAATGGGTGACAAAGGAAAGGAGGTCGCATTTGATCTGCGCTGACGGAATCCATACTGCCTGTCGTGGATTACAATAATTGCAATAATTTTCACAATAACAATTTACAATTAAAGTAAAACTGTTGGATCAGTCATTCATCCCCTTTTAACAACTTCCACTTCATAAGTTTATCACTTGCCAAACACCGAAACCTTTCAGAACTATCACGGACACATTTTTATAATGTAAAAACAATAACAATGATGGACACTTAATTTGAATAACCTTGTATATCCTAGCACCCTAATAAAGACCACCACTTTGTCGAAGTATGTAACTAGTACATAACTCTATCATTATTTTTGTTTGTTTCTTTGACTTTGTTTCTTTGACTATTTGTCTCAGAGATAGTTTTGAATAACTTATGGAACCACATTGCATAAAAATGAAAAAACAATTAAAATAAAACTAATCAAATACAACACAAAGAAGGTAAAATAGAGACAGACATGTAATTTTTATTTCTTAGAAATTGGTTCAGTTTCCCTATACAGCCAGTCTTTAGCTTCTGTATGACCTTGTAGCTCAAGAAGCGCACCAATAACTTCCCTGCATTGCTGGTGGTACTTATTCAAATAATCCACTTCTTGCTGTGTCAACATATCAATATTTATCAACTTAGTTTGCTTTGGACAAAGGGTTATGGTTTCGAAAGTCAAAAAATCCTTTGTAGCATATTGCGGATGGGCCTCCACAATTTGTACTATGTCTTCAATGCGAATACCAAATTTACCATCTTCGTAATACCCCGGTTCGTTAGATAGGAACATGTTAGGTGATAATCCTGGATCATCAGGAATTGGGCGCCAGGAGATACCCATCGGACCTTCATGAACATTTAAATAAGAGCCTATACCATGTCCGGTACCATGAGCATAATCCAAACCGACTTCCCAAAGGTACTGGCGGGCAAATGAGTCTAAAGTGTTTCCTTTAAGTTTCATAGGAAACAAAGTAGTTGCTAGCTTCATTTGACCTTTCAAGACTCTTGTGTAACACTCTTTTTCATAGTCAGTAGGACTTCCAAAGTGAATTGTTCTTGTTACATCAGTAGTGCCATCTCTATACTGACCACCAGAATCACACAAATACAGTGTGTCAGTTCTAATGGGAACATCACTAGTTTCATCTGGTTGGTAATGTATTATTGCACCATGTGGACCTACCGAGCTAATAGTTGCAAAACTTTCCCCCATATAATCAGCTTGCATTGCTCTAAATTCAGCTAGTTGCTTTGCACCTGAAATTTCCGTAATTTTACCACTTTCCACATTCTTTTCTAACCAAGCAAAATAACAACAAAGTGCTGCACCATCTTTGATGTGGGAGTTCCTCATACCAGCTACTTCAGTCTGATTCTTAACAGCTTTCATTAGAGCTGCTGGTGTTGTTTCAGTGATAAAACCATTTTTTTGCACCATACTTACTAGTTTATAATTTGTGTTGTTAGAAAACCATACAAAACCTTTCAGATTCTCAATTAAATCACCCAGCTTAGTACCAACAGCATCATAGTGTTCTATGATGTAGTTTGAAATACCAACTTCTTCGTTTAAATGCTTACGGACCTCTTCTGTGACCTGTTCTTCTCTGATGCAAATGATCAATTTGTCGAGTAAAACAATCACATATGAAAAGAATACGGGGTTGTAGGGAATATCAGAACCTCTCAGATTCAACATCCAAGCGATTTCGTCAAGTGAGCTCAGTACAAGGACTTTAGAGTGCTTCTCTTCCATCTGCTTTCGTACCTTTATCAACTTGTCATTAACTGTCATACCAGTGAATTTTAATGGTAAGGGACTGATAGGGTTGGTAGGTCTTTTTGGTCTGTCGGTCCAAATTAGTTCAACTAAATTTGTCAGGACTGGTACTAACTTGTGTCCATATTGTTCCAATTGTGTCTGTAGAGGTATCCAGTTGTGATAGGTGTAAATATTTGGATCGACTCCAACGATGGAACCAGCAGGTAAGGTGGTTGAGAGCCAAGTTCCTGTAGACAAAAACAATTTGTCAATAAATGAGTTTCTCTAGAGAGCTGATGTAGATCAGCTGACAGAAAAATACATTCAAAGAAGACAGACTTGACAGTATTGGTTATGTGTTTATCAGAAAAAAATTAATGCACCAAATTTAGAGGGACGGTAGTGTTTTCGTTTAAAACGTTAACCCTATGCCCATTTTAACACAAATGATGCTTTCATTAAGTTTAAATGAAATTATTAGCCATTTTTGAATGAATTAATTTTAAAATAATAATAATCTTTATGTCATACTAGTTCATTATTGTGTTTTTATTGCTTAGTTACCAACTACATAAAGTACACTTTATGGCCCGCGCGAGCATAAAGACAAATAATTTTTGTTTAACTTATTTTATGTCATACTAGTTCATTATTGTGTTTTTATTGCTTAGCTACCAACTACATAATTGTGTACTTTATGCCCACGGGCCATAAAGTATACTTTATGGCCCGCACGCACATAAAAACAAATAATTTTTGTTTGACTTCTTTATTAATTAAATTACAGATAATGGAATAAAAGTAATATGTAAATATTTAATTAACATTATTTAGTCGAATTAACATAAAATTGACAGTTCTGAAAAGATGCGCTGATGGTTAGGTTGCCTTCAGCAAACGGTGATTCATGTTTCATTGTTTGGGTATGACTAGTATGACATAAAATTTTGTATGCACCGTTGGTATAAATAGAGGTGTATACCCTCGAGCGACTTACAAATCCTCGGACCAGAGGCCCTCGGATTTGTAAACTCGTCGCTCTCGGGGCATAAACACCTATTTATACTCTTGGTACATGAATAAGTATAATAACCTTTATTAATGAAATTACAAATAATGGAATAAAAAGTCGAAGACGCAGCAAGTGCGTTATGGTAGTGAATTTTCATAAAAATGATCTGGCACAAAATATTTTATTATAACTTTTTTTTCTTGTAACATCGAAATCTAAATTTTGGTGTATAGTTTACTTTTTATATCGTAAACCTACCTACCAAATTTGGTTATCATAGAATTTTTATTTTTTAAGATAAAAATTTTTTTCAAATGAAAACTCAAAATTTTTCCGGAAAACCTCGTCCGATTTTTCTGATTAACGAACTTATCAAAGACATTTACAAAAGGAAGGTACATGCCAAATTTTATCAAAATCGGCCTATTATTCTTTGAGATAAAATTTTTTTTGAATGAAAACTCAAAATTTTCCCGGAAAACCTCGTCCGATTTTCCTGGCTAACAAACTTATCAAAGCCATTTACAAAAGGAAGGTACATGCCAAATTTTATTAAAATCGGCTTATTACTTTTTGAGATATGAATTTTTTTCGAATGAAAACTCAAAATTTTCCCGGAAAACCTCGTCCGATTTTCCTGACTAACGAACTTATCCAAGCTATTTACAAAAGAAACGTACATGCCAAATTTTATCAAAATCGGCCCATTATTTTTTGAGTTATCGGTGTGATACATATATATATATATATATATATATATATATATATATATATATATATATATATATATATATATATATATATATATATATATATATATATATAAATATATATATAAATATATATATAAATATATATATATATATATATATATATATATATATATATGTATATAAATATATATATATATATATATATATATATATATATATATATATATATATATATATATATATATATATATATATATAAACATATAAAAATTGAAACTAACCCCGGATATGGGTTCTAGGGGTCCTAGTTCGCGCTCATTTGCAAAAATTTTTTCAAAATTCAAAAGTCGGGATCTCCCCATTAGTGAATTATTTTCTACGAAAATTCACTAAAAGCAATATGTAAATATTTAATTAACATTTGAAGAAGAAGCATCTGTGTCCAATCATCAACTCCAAAAGTGTTCGATGCCCTGGTTTATGACCAGCTGTCGTAGTCATGTAAGGGTCTTTTAGTGCCTCAGCAGCATGGTTTTTGTGCTAACAGGTCCACAGTTACTAACCTGATTATTCTTCAGTCAATGGTACCGGATGCCTTGGAGTCTGGTAAGCAGGTTGATGCCATATATACTGACTTCAGTAGGGCCTTTGATACAGTCGATCAATGTCTCCTGTTATCTAAATTACACGGGCTTGGCTTCAATGATTGTTTAGTGGCCTGGTTTCTGACTAGTAGAACTCAGAAAGTCAAAGTTGCTGGATTTTATTCAGATATTGTTCACATGATATCTGGTGTCCCGCAGGGAGGTCACTGTTCACCACTCTTATTCAATATTTTTATTAACGATGTGGTCCATATCTTTGTTGGTAGTGAGTGTCTGCTGTTTGCTGATCATATAAGGCTGTTTAAGGTGATAACTAGCCTTCAGGATCAGCAGGAGTTGCAGGATGATTTAGTGTGTCACTTATGATTCTTTGACAACAAATTAAATCTTAACATCGTCAAATGGTCTCATATAAGCTTTTTCAGAGGAGGGAGGAAGTTCGAGACTTCGTGTTCAGTAAACGGTGAGCTTTTGTCTTATGTTAACGAGATCAAGGATCTTGGTGTTACAGTGGATGAACAGATGACTTTTATACAGCACATAAACAATATTACCATGAAAGCCTCTAAACTTTTGGGCTTTGTTGTGAGAAACTGTAACTTTTTTCATTGGATACCGTCAGATGTGTTTACTGTTCTATTGTTAGAAGTAAATTCGAGTATGCATCGGTAGTGTGGTCCCCTTATTATGCCAGCCACACAGGGGCTGTTGAGAGTCTGCAGCATGCCTTTCTGCGGAACTGCTCTTATAGACTTGGTTATTCCATACCTGATCATGACTATGGGGAGATACAACGCTGAGCTCTCTTGAAGCCCGCAGAACAGTGACTGGACTCTGTTTTATATTCAAAATTGTGAATGGTTTTGTGGACTCCAATGAGATTCTTGGCAGGATCGGCCTGAATGTACCTAACAGAGTGTTAAGGTCATATAACTTTTTTTTTTGTCCCATTCCACCACACTAATTATGGACTTAATTTACCTATCGATAGATATCTACGTATTATAAATGAGATCACTGAGGTGGACAATTTTGACATCTCTTGTGTTTTGCTGTCTGCTTTCAGAATGCATATGGTTGTGTCTGTTGTTACAGTGGACTGCTGAACTGACTGTGTATCTTTTGTATGGCAGTTCTGCTGTGATTCTTTGTGGATTTATGTGTGCATATTTTATTTGTTTTGTACTTTTACTTGTATTGTAGCCCTTAGTGGGGTTTCCCCGTATAAATGAAATTACATTAAACATGATTTAGTCAAATTAAGATAAAATTGGCAGTTCTGAAAAGATCCGGTGATAGTGACGTTGCCTTCAGCAAAGGGTGACTCATGTTTCATTGTTTGGGTATGACATAAAAATTTGTATGCACTGCTGGTATAAACAGAGGTGTATGCCCTCGAGCGACTTACAAACCCTCGGGCCGAAGACCCTCAGATTTGTAAAATACTAGCTCTCAGGGCATAAACATCTATTTATACCCTTGGTACATAAATAAATATTATTAGCTTTAGGTATACAATATAAACAAAACAAAAAATTACAAAAATTTAGTCTAACACCAGCAATTGTTCTCAAAAAATGCGCACCAGAACTTGCTCCTGTCCTAACTCGTCTGTTTCAGACATCTTACAGTACAGGCATATTCCCTAGTAACTGGAAAACTGCTTGAGTACAACCCATGCCCAAGAAAGGATGCAAAGCGCTTCCTAGAAACTACAGGCCTATTTCTCTCCTTTCAGTCATCTCTAAAGTGATGGAAAAGTATATAAAAACCGAATTACCAACATTTCTTGAAAAACACAGTCTAATCCATGACAGGCGGTATGGATTCCGTCAGCGCAGATCAACTACCGACCTCCTTTCCTCTGTCACCCATTCTTGGAATAAGTCAATGGAACTACACAGTGAATGCCAGATTGTCGCTCCAGACATATCCAAAGCATTCGACGAGGTCTGGCATGAAGCGCTGCTTAATAAACTTCTGGCCTATGGCCTACCACCAAAACTCTGTACATGGATAGCAAATTTCCTCTCCAACTGGAGCATTTATGTTGTCGTCGATGGCCATTCCTCTAAACTGTATCCAACTAATGCAGGAGTCCCTCAAGGTTTAGCTTTAACCCCTACTTTGTTTCTTCTCCACATCAATGACCTCCTCTCTAGCACATCCAACCCATTTCGCAGTTATGAGGACGACAGCACCCTCCACTTATATATATATATATATATATATATATATATATATATATATATATATATATATATATATATATATATATATATATATATATATATATATATATATATAATATTCTAAGCCTGTCTCTTCAGCCCAATTAGATGAGAATCGCAGATTCATGGAAGGTTCTGTCTCTGTGGATCTCCAAAAAATATTAGACTGGGGAAGTATAAATATTATACAATTCAACCCCACCAAATCTCAGTCTTGTTTCTATCTCATAAGAAGTACACCAGCCCTAGACCTATCACAATGAACAACCAAGTTATTCAAAGTAATGAGTCCTTTTCACTTGTTGGCATTTCTGTGGATCGAAATCTCAATTGGCACCAAGATGTCACATCAATTGCAGAAGCGGCTGCTAAGAAATTAGGTTTCCTCTTCCGGGCCCGCAAATACTTTTCACCAGCTAATCTATATACCTAACATACTTCACAAATAAGGCCAAACCTCGAATACTGCTCCCATATCTGGGGTGCTGCTGCTGCTTCTACACTCGCTATCCTGGACTCCATTCAGAAGAGAGATATACGTCTCATTGGTGACCCTACCCTCACCAAAAGGCTGCCATCCCTTGCCCACTGACGTGCCGTTGGTGACCTCTCCTGTCTTTTATAGATATCTGCACGGGCACTGCTCAGAGGAGCTTTCTTCCATAGTTCTTCCACCTGCTGCCCCCAACAGATCTACCAGGGAACAGAGTGAATGTGCCCTTTTACTGTCCAGGTCACCAGACATAGAACATCTTGTTATGCCCATGCTTTTGTCCAGAGGACTTCTAAGTTGTGGAATTCCTTGCCGGCACATGTTTTTCCTTCTCCTCGGAACCTCCAAACCTTCAAATCCAGAATTAACAAGTTGCCTCTTTCCTCCTTGTCGGCAGCCACGGTACGATAGTATTTAGGCTGTAAGCCCTCGTGGTGTTGTTGAAATATAAAAAAAAAAATAGAATTACATTTTATGTAGTGAGCAACTTCCTTTTGAATAACTTTGCATTCTTGCAGTTTTTCACATTAGAAGGTAGCTATTATACAAAACCAAACCTCTATGAAATAAATAATTCTGTTCTCTTTTTGTGTTAACAGTGGTAATATAGATGTTGTTCTGTTGTCTGGTGTTATCCTGATGTATATCACGTACATCTACAGTTTTCTAGCACATGTTCAGGTACCAAAACACAGCATTTAAAAAATAAAAGTCAAAGAATTTATCATGACAGTCTGCTTTACAGTAAGTATATTTGCTTCATTTAACATAGCACGAATATTGGATCTCCTATTGCAATTCAAGATATATCTCAATGCTTGATTTTGTTTCCTTTGTAGTAGCTCAAAATCTGCATTATTGAATAAGTACAAAATTGTTGCACAATAATTAAAATGGCAATGGATAATCGAATTATATATGGTTCTTCTAGTCCACGCATTCAAATTGTTTCCTATTCTCGCAACAGTCCAACTTTTTTTGCCATTTTTTTTGTTACAAATTGGGCGTGTTTTGAAAAATTTAAGTGGTTATCAACAATCACTCCTAAGTATTTAATGTCATTGACTCTTTCATCAGGCATTCCCCCTATACTTATCGCGTTTAAACAAGAAACTGGAATCTGCAGATTTTGATTTATTATCATATATTTAGTTTTATCAACAGGCTCATTTCTTAGTTGCTTGAATTTTGTCCATTCTTCTTGAATTCATGTAAGTACAGCTTTTTTGTACTGTTGATCTCTTTCTTTAACGCATGTTTTATACTGTCATTCCACCATTCATTTGTTTGGCTTCTATTTACAGTTATTTCAGTGAAGGGTCCATGTTTATTCAATACGCTAAGTAAATTCTCTACTAATGCCTCCGCCAGTATATTTACATCAGTCTTGTCATAAAGCCATTCTCTATCCATTAAGTCTAACTGAAACTGTAGTTCATTTATATCCTTGTAGTTTCTTTTTTTTGTAGTACTTTTTAGTGTTAACTTTTGGTAATGGCAGTGTTATGATTGAGTGATCAGTAATTCTTGGAGTGTTGTGTAGTTCGTAAGATTTATCGTTTTGATTATCAAGTCAATTATAGTTTTTGTGTTTTCAGTAACTCTAGTAAAATACTAAGTGAGTGTGGACGTGCCGCCACCTAGTTGCGGAACCAAGTAGTATGCTGTCACGCCAGCTCCAAATAACACAAAGTGTTATAAAAATAGAGACTGTACACAGCTAACTAACAATTTAGAAAATTGTCAGCCCTGGCCCATTTCTACCCTAATATAGGGACAAAGTATGTAAGACTAGATGCATTCTCGCAACAATTAGAACCATAGACCGGTTTCGCTCTCATTAGAGCTCTTCAGTACGGCATACTAATTGTAGCAAAAATGCATCAAAAGTAATACGGCCATAGTATAGCCAGCCTTAAAATACTAAGTGAGTGGTGGACGTGCCGCCACCTAGTTGCGGAACCAAGTAGTATGCTGTCACGCCAGCTCCAAATAACACAAAGTGTTATAAAAATAGAGACTGTATACAGCTAACTAACAATTTAGAAAATTGTCAATGGGCCAGGGCTGACAATTATCTAAATTGTTAGTTAGCTGTATACAGTCTCTATTTTTATAACACTTTGTGTTATTTGGAGCTGGCGTGACAGCATACTACTTGGTTCCGCAACTAGGTGGCGGCACGTCCACTACTCACTTAGTATTTTCAGGCTGGCTATACTATGGCCGTATTACCTTTGATGCATTTTTGCTACAATTAGTATGCCGTACTGAAGAGCTCTAATGAGAGCGAAACCGGTCTACGGTTCTAATTGTTGCGAGAATGCATCTAGTCTAACTCTAGTAAATTTATCAACTATTGGATGGTATCCTTGTTGAAGGACCGTTCGTCGAAGTTGTTCATCAACATATATCATAGCCCCACCTGTATGCCTACCATTTGAAAATGAGGAGACATAACAATATCCCTTAATATTTATTTCAGATTCTTCTAAATCTTCAGTAACATGTGTTTCAGAGAGAAACACAACCATGGGTTCCCATTCACCAATTATAGATTCTAACTGACTTTTAGTTCTATCTGCCAATAGACTTCTAATATTTAGATATATAACAACACCATTAGTTAATTGCTATTCACTGTTAGGTGTTATTTGGAAATTGCAATCCATCTTTTACTTGATTGAAAATTCTCTTATAAGATGAACACTTTTGCTTGTCAAAAGTGTCATGATCAAATGACACTTTTAGTTTTCAATTTGTGACATCAAACTTTATTTTTGAATTTAACTTGATGGAACACAACTTTTATATTAAAAAAAACATTTTTATTAACTTAAACTATTTAAAAAGAAACGATGCAGTAATTTTTCTCCATGTTCATGCTCGTTGTTCTGTCACTTTTAAATTCAAATGTCGCGCGCTACACTGACATAGAGTAAGTGTTACTAATGGTTTCCGCCAGAAGACCAGAGAGGGGGAAGAAGAATGAGAGAAGGGAGAGAAGCTTGCATCCCTCTGCCACTTGTTTTTGAGTCCTTGAAGAGGCAAGAGGTCTCGAGAAAGCGAATTGCTTTCAACCCCTTGAAGAGACACGAGGTCTCTAAATATCCATTGTGTTTGTAAGTCCTTTGGGAGACACGAGGTCCCTAGAGGTGTTGTGTGTGAATACAGAAAAACGAAGCTTATGTTCCTGCATTATTGGAGAATAAAGGTAGGTAACTTTGCTTATTGTCAGTGCCCTATTTGTTCTGTTTTTTTTTTGTTATTCATTATAAAATAAATACACGTGGTATTTACATTTGGCCCATCGACCGGATTTTTATAGTTGTTTTGTTTTGTTATTAGTTGATACAGTCCATTTTTTGAAGTAATTTTACTTGTTTCCTTTAGTCTAGTAAATTTGTAATTGTTTATTGCCGTGTTGAGTCATTTAATTTCAAGGTGACGTTATTGCTTGTATATAACTAGGTACATACTCGAATTGCATATTGTTGAAATCACGTTTGCATATTGTTTAAATCGCGTTTAGGAATTTTTTTTGCGTTGAACAATGGAGTTGACTCAGCTAAAAAATAAGCGCGAAAGCGTTTATACACGAGTAGAAGCCATATTGCACGTGGCTCAACAGGTCAAAATAGACGCAGTAGTGGATTTAGATAGGTTGAATAGATTTGAGGTTCGTTTTGAGGCGTTGAATGAGTTGGTCAATCTATTTGATTCATTGCATTTGGACATCGTGTCGGTAGTTGATCGATCAGAGTTGGAGAGCGAGCATGAAATGCAGAACAAATTCGATGAACTGCAATACTCTATAAAAACTATCTATCGAGAACTGAGAGGTTATGCAAATAAAGCCGCTGAGAATCAAGCTCGATCCGTTTTTCACGGTAGTTCGAAATCGAGTCGAGCATCGAGTAAGTCGCGGTGTTCTGTCAAATCATCGAACGCTCGATCTCTCAGTGAAAAGGAAGTAACGAACGCAAACGCGATTATGTCAACTTCAAATTTAAACAGACATTTGAGGTTACCGAAAATCGAAATGCCAAAATTCGATGGAAATTGGAAAAACTGGCCAACCTTTTATGATCTGTTTAAAACAATGATTCATGAGAACGAATCATTGTCAGATATTGAAAAGTTCCAATATTTGAGTGCTTCGTTAGTGAAGGATGCAGCTGGCCTAATCAAGAATTTACCGCTAACGGGAAGCAATTATGGGATTGCATTCAAGTCTCTGGTCTCAAGGTATCACAATACCCGGGTTTTGTTGACCAATTATTGGCAGGGTATTGTACAGGCCCCCAAAGCAAATAGTGAATCTGCTTCTTCCCTACGAACGTTGTTGTCTGTATTCAGTGAAAATTTGGAAGCGTTGAAGCAGTTTGAACATGACATGTGGGATTTCACTAAATTCAACATGTTGCTGCAAAAGGTGGATATGAGTCTTAAGCAAAAATTTGAGCTTGAGTTTTGCGAATCGGACATTCCCAGTTTTAGTAGTTTATGTAGATTCTTGGAAAAGCAGTGTAAAGCAATGGAGACAACTGCCTTAACTTCCAATTATGTGACTAATAGAAGGCAGCATGTTTCAGCAACCACTGCTAGGCCCGCTTCGTCCTTTGTTACCAGCACAAAGCTTGTATGTGCTTATTGTAAGGAGGAGCACCCCATGCTCAAGTGTGATGGATTTCTATCTTTATCCTCTCATAAACGGTATACGTTCGCAAAAAAAAAAAATCTTTGTTTTAACTGTTTATCAAACTCGCATGCCAGCAGGGAGTGCAAGTCATCAAGTTGTCGTGTATGTAATAAACACCATCATACATTATTGCACTTCCCAAAAGCACCGGCATCGGGAGATGAGAGTGACTCAAACAAGCCACCTGTGGAAGAGCCACAAGGTGCAGAGCAATTGCGTGTGTTGGCAAGTGTGGTAAAAAGGGAACAGTCCGTGTTACTGGCAACTATAATGCTATTAGTACGAGATAAAAATGGAAAGGTTAGGAGATGTCGAGCTCTCCTGGATTGTGCGAGTGAGGCTAATTTCATTTCGCAGCAGTGTGTTGAAAAATTGGGGCTCAACACCTCATCTCGTTCAGTGATGGTTCAAGGCTTGAACCAAATGAGCTCGCTTGCTAGCCAAGGCACTCTCAAATGTCGAGTAGAGTCCATTTATGAGCCAACAAAGTTAGAGTTGGACATGATTGTGATTCCGAACATTTGTTCCAAGATCCCTTCTGCTAAAATTGAGCAGTGCCACTGGCAACATATTCAGAACTTAGAGTTGGCAGATTCAGAGTTTGGTATACCAGGGGACATTGAAATTTTGTTGGGTACTGACGTTTATGCTCATGTGGTTAGACCTGGAATAAAGAGAGGGCCTCGAGGTGCACCAGTGGCCATCAATACTGTTTTTGGTTGGGTGCTTATGGGCAGTGTAGAACAGTCAAAGTCTCATTCTGTTGTGAATAGTTTATGCACGTTGGTCGACTTGGATCATACCTTGAAACAGTTTTGGAGCTTGGAACAGGTACCACAAGGTTTAGTTATGTCTCCGGAAGATAAAAAATGTGAGGAAATCTTCAAGAAGACTCAGCACCGAAATAGTGCTGGGAGATATATTTTAAATATGCCCTTTCGTGAGGGTACTCCGTGTTTGGGAGAATCTTTCAGTGTTGCATTGAGGCGGTTTTACTCCCTGGAAGCACGTCTTAGTAGGGATCCAGCGTTGCACAAGTCCTATTCGGAGTTTATCAGGGATTATTATGAGTCTGGCCATATGTCTCTGGTATCAGATGTAGCTGTGGAACCATCTGATGCATACTATATTCCCCATCATTGTGTGTTGCGTCCTCACAGCCTTTCGACCAAACTGCGGGTGGTATTTGATGCTAGTTCCAAAAGTACGAATGGTGTATCTCTGAACGATACGTTGTTAGTGGGAGCGAAGTTGCAGACAGATATTGCCACTGTGTTGTTGAAATTTCGCTCAAACAAAATTGCATTTACTGCTGACATTCGGCAAATGTATCGACAATTTTGGTTGTAGATAATCATAGGGATTATCAAAGAATTCTCTGGAGGTTCTCAAAGGGGGAACCTGTACAGAAATATCGCCTTAATACTGTCACATATGGGGTCTCCTCAAGCCCACACATGGCAATCCGAACAATGATGCAGCTTTGTGATGATGAGGAATCATCTTTTCCATTGGCAGCAAAGCTAGTTCGGTCCGATCTCTATGTGGATGATGTAGTCAGTGGAGTCGACTCATTGTCAGAGGCTTTTGAGTTGCAACGGCAATTGATTGGGTTGTTTGCTAAGGGGGGTTTTGAATTGAAGAAGTGGGCCAGCAATAATTCGAAACTGTTGTCCACAGTATCAGCTGATAGTCAGCAACCTCGATCGTTAGATTTAAATGATCCATCAGTGTTGAAAATTTTAGGATTGCAGTGGTGTCCCATAGGTGATACATTCTCTTTTAATGTTGAACCTATTGATCGTCCGTGCACAAAACGAAATCTTCTTTCGGAATTGGCAAGAATTTATGACCCCCTGGGTTTTTTGTCTCCTGTTACCCTGTTGGCAAAATATCTTATGCAGTGCTTGTGGGAGCAAAAAGTGGGATGGGATGATAAGCCCTCAGAGGATATTGTTGGTCAGTGGTCTCAGTATAAATCACAACTCAGTGCGCTAGCAGGTTTATCAATTCCCAGAGGCGTAAAACACGATAATATCATCAGTACAGAACTCCATGGGTTCTGTGATGCATCGGAGCGAGGGTATGCTGCAGTTGTTTACTTAAGACAAGTATCAGAGGAGGGTCAAGTTTGGATCAATTTTCTGTGTGCCAAGTCCAAGGTATCACCTTTAAAAAGAATATCGATTCCACGTCTCGAATTGTGTGGGTGTTTATTGTTGGCAAAGCTTCTGGAATTTGTGTGTCGGGTGTATGAAGGTCGTTTTGAGTTTAACTCTAGGTATGCTTGGTCAGACTCTATGGTGGCACTTGCCTGGATAAAATCATCTTCCAATAGGTGGAAGACCTTTATTGGGAATCGAGTAGCAAGCATACAAGAGAAGATTCCTCCAGAGTCATGGCATCACGTAAGTGGACAAGAAAACCCAGCTGATTGTGCATCGAGAGGCATGTTACCTTCTGGGTTTTGTGAGCATCCACTATGATGGGCGGGATCCGCCTGGCTAAAATTGGCAAGGGAAAATTGGCCCAAGTCGTTGCGTTTTGAGCCGCCAGAAGAGTGCCTGGCGGAGCAACGAACTCTCCCCGTACTGGTTACTTTGGCAAATGAGGAGTGGCTCAGTAAACTTTTGAATCGCTTTTCGCATCTACGGAAAATTCAGGGTGTTGTTGTATATTGTCAGCGGTTTGTGCGAAATTGTAGGGTGTCTCCATCTGACCGAACTACTGCATCTCTGACAGCCACCGAATTACAGGAGGCGCTTCATATGCTTATCAAATGTGCTCAAGGTGAAGTATTTCAAAGGGAAATAGCATCCTTGGTTAAAGGTGAGAGGTGTGCGAGGGCAATAAATAAGTTAGCCCCCTTTCTGGATACAGAGGGTATCCTCAGGGTGGGCGGTCGCCTTCGTCAAGCTGATGTTCCAGTTGAAGTGAAACACCCTATATTGTTGCCCCGCTCACATCGTCTCACCGAGTTAATCATTCCACACACACACCATGTCAATCTTCATCCTGGTCCTCGCACATTGCTTCATTTGCTTTCGCAACAGTTTTGGATTTTGTCCCCTCGGAGAGCTATTCATCATGTTTTGTCAAGGTGCTATCGTTGCTTTCGAGTGAATCCTACTCCCATGGCACCGATGATGTCTGATTTGCCAGTTGCCAGGGTTTCTCAGTTGAAGCCGTTTTCACACAGCGGAGTTGATTTTGCAGGTCCAGTTTTTGTGACACAGGGCAGATATCGAGGTGTCCGAAAGGTGAAAGCATATATTTGTTTGTTTGTGTGCATGGCAACGAAGGCCCTCCATTTGGAAGTAGTGTCTGATCTTTCAGCTGAAGCCTTCTTGGCAGCTCTTCGGAGGTTTGTGGCTCGCAGAGGAAGATGTGACAATTTGTATAGCGATAGAGGTACCAACTTCGTCGGCTCAAATAAGCAGCTCTTAAACTATGCAAAGGGGGCAGCAGATGCTTGTACCATTAAGTGGCATTTCAACCCCCCATCAGCTCCGCATTTTGGAGGTCTGTGGGAGGCAGGAGTGCGCTCAGTCAAGACTCATTTGCGAGGGGTGATCGGTTTGCAGATTCTGACCTTTGAGGAAATGTCCACGTTGCTTGCTCAAGTGGAATCAGTTTTGAATTCTCGACCATTGTGTAGTGCGAGTACTGATCCAAATGATCTGTTAGCCCTATCCCCAGGACATTTTCTTACAATGGAACCGTTAGGTGCTCCTCCTGATGCTGATTTGACTTTGTTAAGTATGAATCGCTTGTCACGCTGGCAGCTGGTGCAAAGGATCCACCAGGACTTTTGGCGCCGCTGGAAGAACGAATACCTGCATACACTGCAGCAGCGTGGTAAGTGGAATACTGTGCAAACGTCCCCCCCGATCGGAGCTTTAGTTGTGATTAAAGATGAGACTTCGTCACCTCTTGTTTGGAAGCTCGGACGCATTATGCAACTATACCCGGGCCGTGATGGTATAGCTCGGGTAGCTCAAGTTCGCACTAGTAGTGGCACTTTTGATAGGCCTCTGACGAAGTTATGTCTGTTGCCATCGCAGTAATACGTCTGCCTTGAAATTTTTTTTGTACAGTTAATTATAAATCCAATAGCTTCAGTTTTTTGTTTTTTGTGCTTATTGTAAATTTTTGTTTTGTTTGTTTATTTGAGAAACAATATAATTGTGAAAATAAATCCTTATTTTGGTGGTCGGAATGTTCATGCTCGTTGTTCTGTCACTTTTAAATTCAAATGTCGCGCGCTACACTGACATAGAGTAAGTGTTACTAATGGTTTCCGCCAGAAGACCAGAGAGGGGGAAGAAGAATGAGAGAAGGGAGAGAAGCTTGCATCCCTCTGCCACTTGTTTTTGAGTCCTTGAAGAGGCAAGAGGTCTCGAGAAAGCGAATTGCTTTCAACCCCTTGAAGAGACACGAGGTCTCTAAATATCCATTGTGTTTGTAAGTCCTTTGGGAGACACGAGGTCCCTAGAGGTGTTGTGTGTGAATACAGAAAAACGAAGCTTATGTTCCTGCATTATTGGAGAATAAAGGTAGGTAACTTTGCTTATTGTCAGTGCCCTATTTGTTCTGTTTTTTTTTGTTATTCATTATAAAATAAATACACGTGGTATTTACACTCCATATTCTCCAATTTTTATCCATAATACATATACAACCTACATAATTAATGTTATTTGATACTGAATGATTAGATAAGGGATTTAGAGGAATAAAGTTTATCTGATAAGTTAAACCTACTAAATGCATCATAGATTCAAAAATAATTATTGTAACACTGTTGCTATGAAACCAATGTGATGAAATGTATACAGGTGTCCCAAAAGTCGTGAATCAAACGTCACACGAAGATAGGCTAGCTCAATCCCTTTCAGAAAAACCCTATATGATATTAGCAAAAAGTTTACGGTTTTCAACATATTGACAATTTTATGAAAAGAAAAAAAAGAAAATTGTCAAATTTTAAGGTATTTTGCCCCAAACCCCTCGCCCGCCACACGCAGAAAAAACATTTTCAGAATGTGATTTCTGTGCATGTTAATACTCAATAATGCCGTTACCGAATCGATCTGAAATATTTTGTGTTATTGTTAAGATAATTTGAATTATTTTTTTTAAACAGACTCTTTCTTCCCCAATGAAAAATAACACAAAATATTTTAGATCGATTCGATAACGCCATTATTGAGGATTAGTGTGCACAAAAATCTCATTCCGGAAATGTTTTTTCTGCATGTGGGGCCGCAAAATACCTTAAAATTTGATAATTTTCACTTTTGTTATATAATTGCGAATAGCGTGAAAACGTTAACTTTTTGATAAGATCATATAGGGTTTTTTTAAAGGGCTTGATCTAGTCTATCTCTATGTAAAGTTTGATTTGCGACTTTTGGGACAACGGTAAATTTGCAGATTATCTCCCGAACGCTTTTCAAAAAATTATTTTCAGAAACATTACTAGGAGCCCCCCTGGATGCACAAACCACAAGATAAATTTCTTGTTCACGCCCCTCAAGGAAGTTATGGGACTCGGAGTGAATAGAGGTGCTGGGCGGGGTAGGTAGTAAAAAGGAAATATGAGCAGAAAATGAAAAAAAACTGCTTGAAAGCTGTCTGTTTGAAGCCATATCCCCATTAAACCCTGCCTACCCCGCACAGCACCCCTATTCGGCCCAGGTCCCGTAACTTTCCTAGGGGGGTATGAACAAGAAATTTTTCTTGTGGTTTACGCAACGAGGGTGGTTGTATGCACACGAGAAGGGAAGGAAAATGCCTACGAAGATGCAGGACCTCCCCGTGACAGGGGTGGCGTGTGCTTCGTCGTGGGGATTTTCCTTCCCCTCTCGCGTGCATACAACCACCCTCATTGCGTAAACCACAAGAAAAACTTCTTGTTCATACCCCCCAAGGAAGTTACGGGACCTGGGGCGAATAGGGGTGCTGTACGGGGTACAGGACCTGGGGGTGAATAGGGGCGCTGTGCGAGGTAGGCAGGGTTTAATGGGGATATGGCTTTAAATAGACAGTTTCAAAGCAGTTTTCTTTGCATTTTCTGCTCATATTTCCTTTTTACTACCTACCCCGCCCAGCACCCCTATTCACTCCGAGTCCCATAACTTCCTTGGGGGGTGTGAACAAGAAATTTTTCTTGTGGTTTGTGCATCCAGGGGGGCTCCTAGTAATGTTTCTGAAAACAATTTTTTGAAAAGCGTTCGGTAGCTAATCTGCAAATTTACTCCACCTCCTCAGTCACAAACATGCGGAGTGTATAACCTGAATCTGACAAATACATAATGATAGGAACTGCAAGCGAAGGGGTGTGCTGGGAATGGAGCATCCGAATAGAAAAACTGTGAAGAAAAAAATTATTTTTAACTTACTACACCAGGCCAGGTGCCAAGTTTTAATGTAAATAACTCAGCAAAGACAAGGAAGCAAAAAGAAAAAATAGTGTCAGGGGCATGTAAAATGCCAAACTTTATCTATCAAAAGTCGATTTATGTAAAACTGCAGATTCATTGAAAAATGTACATAATAAAACGATGTTTTTATCTGATACTGCCCACCACTACATTAAATAACAATACACAAATAGATGGGGACGTGTGACTTAACCGCAACCGGAAATTACCAAAACGGTGCACACCACAAGAAAGTGTATGTCACATAGAGTAATAATCTGAAGAAAACATACGGAAAATCCATAAATAACCGATTAATTGAGAAATTAAGTTCTCAAAAACACACTATTTGCACGTTTTCAACTGTCAATTTTCAGCAGTGTTGTCACATTTAATATTTAATCCCAAGGGTGTTTTGCCACTTTAACAAAATAAAAGATCTAAAATGCTTTTTACACAGAATCCTGCTGTCCTGACCTTCTGGACCTGAAAACACCGCCTATCTGTAATTTGATCCCAAGAGTGTTTTGCCACTTAACGAAATAAAAGATCTAAAATGCTTTTTACACACAATCCTGTCGACCTGACCTTCTGGACCTGACAACACTGCCTATCTGCATTAAATATGTCAACGAAACAACAGTCATTACCTCAGGTGAAAAAATATACGTTTTTGTTGCAAATCGAAACATTTCAATTGCGTTTATCATTGAAAGGGTATTAAAAACGAAATATACCCCATTGTTTAACTTTACTGAGGTATGTACAACTGTTTTTAGGCCATATTCTATTATAATCACGTTAATATGTGGTTGCGGTTAAGTCGACTGTTCCCCAAATAGATAAATAAAAAGCAGTTTCATTTACCCTGTGTAGGTGTGGATTGTACTCCCTCCTTCATCAACTTCCAGTTGGAATCTAACTGCTGAGAAGCCTGCAGGAAATACCTTCCATCCGTCCAGAGACATGCCTCGTTCTGTGTCACTATAGCTGTTCCAGCAGAACCCGTGAAACCGCTGATGTATGCTCTAAACGTGTCACATTCAGCAAGGTATTCGCTGTCATGTGCATCGTTTGAGGGAATTATATATGCCTGAAGTGGTTCCTTCACATATTTTACATCCTGCATCAAAGCTCTTAGCTGCTTCAACAGGTTCGTTGTTGATTTCGGCATCTCCAGGTGTAAAGAGTTAACCAACAAATTGACAAGTTGTCTCGGCTGATAATAATAGTTTCAGTGACTACGAAGATTATTCACGTAATCTATGAAAGAGTGTTACATTATCTTCCAATTATAATATTTATCAGCGATATAGATATAGTGTAAATAAATGTAGATATTAGTATTGTTATTACTTCAGCGTTTGAAAATTTGAAGTCGCACAACACAGTCACAAACAAATCACAAACACAAAAGTTTTGAAACTTGATACTTGAAACTTGAAACTTTGAAACTCTCTGTCAAATACAAATATAGAGAAACGAACGTTTCTCTATGTTATCAATTTGTGAAAATGTGAAAATAGTTATAATAAATTATTTCACATTCGAGCATACCCAGGGCGCCAGTAGCGTTTCTTCCTTTATTAAACGCTGGTATGCACCATGAGAGAATACTTACACATGTTAAAATAGGTAATAGTCTAATATTAATAATATCGTGGGCACAGCATAGAAAATATTATACGCATTTACTACATTTACTGCATGTACCTTCTGATTTAGCGTAGTTACTGGGTCATGATAATTGGTAATTGGTATATTATTATGACGCCGTATAGTATATTATAATGAGGAAATTGCATATAATTTACTTGATGAAAAACTTATTTAAAGTACAGCAAAATACTCTAAAAATATATGTCTACAAGTAAACCCCCCTTAAAGTGAACCACTAATTAGTAATTAATTATTGAAATATTGAATATAATTCAAAAAGACAGGGTGGGCGAAAACGCGATCTGAGTGGTGAAGAGGTTTGTGACGTCACGGTCCGGTACATCTGCGTGATACCGTTGTGTTTGCATCGAATTCTGAGCAGTTTTATTATAATTTTAAGTAGTTTTGGTGTTTAGTGTATAATATAGGTTCAAAGGTAGTAAGTTGTGTTTAATCTAGTTTAGTGCGTGACTGTGTGATGACTTCAGCAGATTCAGAATTACAATACGAGAATGCGAAAGACATAACAGTGCCTGGACATAAATATTATAAGTGCTGCATAGTGCCCAAATGTACTTCCACAACAATAACTACCCCCAACAAATTATTCTTTAATGTACCTAAGGATGAGGAAATCAGGAAGAAATTGTGTATATTTTTCTTGTAGATTATTTGAATGGAGAACATTTTGAGGTTATGCTTTTATTTACATTATATTTTATAAGAAATTACTACATAAAATCCAACAAAGATATTTAAAGGATAAAATAAGGTTCATATCAGACACATACCTCCCAGCTTTCACTCCTTTTAGCCCAGCACCCATGAAATTCCTAAAAAACGCAAACATTGCTAGTACATAAATTTTTGGTAAATTATAAGATTGTCCTTGGACAAATCCAACTTCTGTAGCTATACTATAAGACTATACAGTTTTTAAAATAATTATTACTAGTATATAGATATTAACAATAATATAAGTTGATAACAATAACTATCCGGCACACGTAAGTCGCATAAACACTAATGGTGAGATGGGGATCTCTCTGTGAGTAAGGGAGACTTGTTTGGCCGGTACCGGATCGTGACGTCACAGTAGGCAGTCTTTGTCCACGGCTGCGTTTTGGCGCGGAGACAATTATTTTGATTTTCTATATTTTTTTACAAGAAAACTATTAGTTAAAAATTTAAATTTTATATGGCAATTGATTTTATACAATGTGGGGAATTGAATAAGAGGAGAATAAAAAAATGTGCAAATTCCTCATTGTATCGTCAATGTTAGGAATTATAATTTATAACCCCATTAATGCCAATAATAAGTAACACTTGGAGAAACCCAAATCACCACAACACATATTTTTAAAGACCGAACGATCGTTTCGCTAACAACGTTGGCTTCATCAGAGGATGAAATATTCAGGAATTTCATCCTCTGATGAAGCTAACGTTGTTAGCGAAACGATCGTTAGGTCTTTAAAAGATATGTGTTGTGGTGATTTGGGTTTCGCCAAGTGTTATTTATCAGTGCTCATCACAGGTTCCAATTATTCACTTAGCACGCATTAATGTCATTGCAAAACATGCAAAAAAAAACTACAAGATGCTTACAATATATAGACGTTACTAGCGAAATTATAATAAGTTAAGAGGCAGCTTTGGAGAACAAATAATATTTCACCATTTGAACTATTTCTTTGTTGATTTGGCACATCAGAAACCCTTCACTACTTATATATTTATCTATAGAGATAATTAAGGATTTTATATCTACTCATAACAAGATTTGATGTTAGCTTTAATAAAAAAAAAACAATCATTACCTGCCGAAATTACATGATGTTATAGCATTATATTTGCACGTATTTTGAGAGTGCAATATAAGGAAAGGGTATCTGTGGAAATAAGTACATACAAAGTACATTTCAATTTGGATTCTGAAATTATTTCGTGGCTCTTAAGAAGCAAAAATACTAATTAAGATGTAATAGGTCTGAATAATGATACAGGTTGTTTAAAAAATGATGGTATATGTTACAGGTGGACATTCAGCACAAAAAATAAGACTATTTTCATATAAACATGGGTCCGCAAATGCTTAGTTTTTAAATACAGCGTGTTAAAGTTATTTGTTTTTGTCAGTTTTTCATGAGCAAGTCTGAGGCAAAATAAAATTTTGGCGTGAAAGTTGGCATGCGGGGGTTTTCGATAAAAACTGAAAGTAAACCCGGATATGGATTTTAGGAGGTCTAGTTTGCGCTCATTTGAAAAAATCTTTTTAAAATTCAAAAGTCGCGGTCTCCTGATTAACGAATTTTTTTCTACGAAAATTAGCTAAAAATTATAGACCGTTCAACCGTAAAGATAATTAAACCTAGAGCGAAAGCATCAACTTAACTAAACCTACAGCCAAAGCATCAGAGAAAGGGTCTATTTGAAATGAATTTTCTCTAAATACTTTCGTAAAATGAAGGACAATGATGGTTCAACCTGAAACTTAAAGGTTTGCAGAACACTCTTCTTGCAACATTTTTTTTCATAATCCGTATTTGTTTCAGCTTCTTTGCCTAAACATTCCCATTTTTGACGTTTCAAATCACGACTTTGAGGTTTTGAGGAAAACTCGAATTATTTTTTTCTTTTACTGATGCCCATAACTTTTTTGTCTTTAAATTTACAGACTTAAATGTTGGTACATGGTTGACTCTTTATAATACAAACACGTGTACCAAATTTGTTTGCCCTTTTTTTCCTTCCTCAGGGCTCATCCGCGGCTTTGCCGCCCCGATAGCACTGCAACCTTTGGCTTATTGTGTATGCCCTTAGTATTTTTACTCTACCCATTCCAGAATCACTGTGCCTTGAACTAGTCTGTACAGCGATTGGTAGGGTGACGTTTTATAATGCACTGTCTACGGTCTAGACTGACTGTATATCAGTTGTCTTCTGCGGTCCAGACCTTTACACTCACACAAGATATGCTGTGCTGAATCCTCCCCCTCGCGGCAGAGTCTGCATGCGAGGTCTACCTCGAACCGCCCCATTGCTTTCTCGGGGCTCACCCCGATCACTTGAGCATGACCCTGAGCATGGAACCGATCCACCTGCAGCAGATCTCCTCTATTCCACGCTCCCTGACAGCTGCCAGAACCGATCCGATTGAGGTGTTGCTGTATAGGAAGGCCCCTAGCGCCACCTCCCTGTTCTCCAGCGTATTCTTCAGTTTCAGCACCAGTTGGTGCAGTGCTGTTTCTGTTGAGACCCCTGCTCTGTATGCATATTGTCCGCAGTGTAGGGGATATGCTTCCAGTACACCGCCCCTAATGTGCCAGTCGAGCAGTTTTTCCACTGTTTTTAGCAAGAGGGGACACGAGACTTATGGCCTCAGGGACTTTGCCTGGTCTATTGGACGCCCAGGTTTAGGAATGAATACAACCCTGGCCAGTCTCCATGCCCTCGGAATGTACCCCAGAGCCAGACTGACCTTCACAATGAGGATATGCGCCGGCGCCAGTATATCTATCCCCTGTTGGAGCATGATGGGCATTATTCCATCAAATCCCGGAGATTTGTATGGCTTAAAGCAGTTAATGGTCCATCTGATTTTGTTACAAGTAACCACCTCTTTAGCGACTGTCCAGTCTACTCTAGATGCCCGCCTATAAGGCTCCTCTATTTCTGAATGTTCCCAGTCCGGAGGTGATTGGTTTATTATGTTACAGCCGGGGAAGTGCGTCTGGAGTAAAATTTCCATAGTTTTCTCCCCCGAGCTTGTAAAGCCTCCCGTGGGTGTTCTAAGGGAGCCTATGTTAGTCTGAGGGCCCTTAGACAGGATCTTGTGTAGTCGAGCACTCTCGGACGTGTTTTCCACTTCTTCGCAGTGCCTCCTCCACGACTCCTTCTTGGCGTCCCTCAGTCTTTTGTTATAGGTCGATAGGGCCTGTCTATATTCATCCCATGCTCCCGACCTTTTGGCCGCGTTAAACAGCTTACGAACCTGCGTCCTCCTTTGCCTGAGGTCCTCGTTCCACCACGGGACGTTCCTGGTGGACACCCTCATTTTCAGGGGGCAGTTGGCGTTATAGGCCGAGGTGATTGCGTCCAGCAATTGGGCTGCCGCAATCTAGAGGTCTATTGAATTGTCTATGGTACTCTTAGCCCCCCGCAGTTCCACTGCTAGGTCTGCCCTGTAGGCTTCCCAGTTCGCCTTGCGGGGTCCCGGTAACATACCGTTTGTCTTTCGACTTTCGCGATTTCAAACCGGATGTATCTGTGGTCTGAGCTACTCACTTCTGCAGACACAGCCCAGTTCTTAACAAAGTCACCCAGAAACTGGGTGGAAACTACTAGCTCTAAAACTTCCTCACGCCGTGTTGTGACGAAGGTCGGTTTATTACCTCTATTCAATATGTCTAAATTAAATTTCATAAAGGATTGTAAAATTGTCTCACCCCTAGAGTTTGTGTCCGAGCTTCTCCACAACTCATGATGCGCGTTCGCATCCATGCCGATGATGGTCTGCCATCCACCTGCCCTGCTACCTACCATCAGCTCCTCCAATTCCTTGGGTGCAGGAGGGTCCGTGCTGTGCCCTGGCAGATAGGCTGACCCGACAGTAATGTCCCTCGGCCCATCCGCTCCTCCACATCGGATTTTGATCGTTACCAGGTCCCTGGAGCAGAAATTCATTAAAGGCAGAAACTCTATCCCTTCCCTGATAAAAATTCAGGCCCTCGGGTTCTCGCTGGATCTGCTGTAGATGAACTTTCCAGCAGCTCCGCCGAGTCCCTTGATCGCTCCTTCCTACGTTTCCTGGTTGAGGGCCACATCCGTGTTCCTCAGAGCCATCAGTAGCCCGGCCGTGGCTGCCCTACTGTGTTGGAAGTTGACCTGAAAGAACCTAGGTCCCATCAACCCCTGGTTGCCTTCCCAGTGGGCGGCGCGAGTCTGTAGCCGGAGCCACTCCTCGAGCCTCACTGGGTTTGGTTCCATATATATTTATGATCTTCATGTTGTTCCCACGAGAACGGGGAAAATACTGGCCACACCATCAGAACCCCCTGTATGGTGCAAGGCGGGTTACTCTGGAGGGTTGCCTGGTACTCCAGAGGTTCCGTTCACGACACCATCGCCCTGGTGCCATCCATCCCTAGGCACGGGTCACGTGACACCGTAGATTGGGGGAGTTTAGTTCGACCTCCTTGTCTAGATCCGCCATGTTTAGTTATCAGCAGGGCCACTTAGTGCTGGATGCGGCTGTTCACCGCGGATGACGGTCTTTGGGAAAGCTTCATCGAAAGCTTATGTTGTTGTTTCCACTTCCTCAGCTTGCCCCCTGGAGTCCTTTGACCCACGACTCCTTGACCCTGCGACCCTGTCCTACATCTCACAATGTTATGCAAAAGGACACGAAAAAACATTTCATTCATTCATTGTTCGGTTTTTCTGGCTGCGGTTTAGGTTAACCATTCGCACAATTACTGTCGTTCGATTTTTCTATGTCGCCGTTAATTAATATCTACCCTCATTGGGTGTAGCAAACTGTGTATGAGATCACTATACTTTACACATTTCCCAACACCTACTTTAACAAACTTATTACCTACTACATATTTTACCATCTATTATTGCCATAACTATTAGTATTTTTTCCTTATCATTTTTATTGAGGGATATCAGACAGGGAACACACATCTTCATGCCCTGGGGCCTGTCAGAGCAACTTATCTACCACAACACAGAAGGGCCACGGTAAGTAAAGGTATTACACTAGGACAGACATTAGGTGACTTATATAACTATACATATAGTGATCTTAAATTAATTTGATTAGATTGTTTCCAACTCACACAAGCACCCACACGTACACACATCTGTACCCACTCCTCATACACACACCTACCCCTAAAACTAAATATTCACTACGTATATCTATATCTTTATTTTTAGATATTTGACATGGTTGGTGATTAATTTATATATTATAATGTTTTTGGATTCTAGTAGTTGCGGCAAATTAAATGGTATTTGTACACTTTTTAGCCCACAAACCTTGTCTACAAATGTTGTTATATACGCTGCGGATAAGCTGCAATTCAGCAGGGTGTGCTCTGGGTCACCCAATTCACCACATCCACAAAGCGGACTATCAGCTAACCTTAATTTAAATAGATGTTTTGGTACAAGGGCATGATTAAACCTAAGTCTACATATAATTTTAATTTCTTGCCTGCTAAGGTTGCTTTTGATGAACCATGGTTTTTTAGGTATTGTAGGTTGTATACTCCTATAATATGCCCCATTCGTATCTCTAATAAATTGATCATGCCATTCTTTTTGGTGCAGTGATGTCACATAGGAGTATACATCCTTGTAAAAATATTTGTAATCTAACATAACGCCGCTAGTCAATGCTTCTTTTGCCTGTTTGTCGGCAATCTCGTTACCTGCGATTCCACAGTGTCCCTTAACCCAAATCAAAGTTACTTTTTTATTTTGTTTATGTAAGGTATTAATCCTCCGTGTGTAAATCTCATGCAAATAGTTACACTGTGAAGTCACATTTAACTTGGCTAGCTTTTCAAGTGTACTTTTACTGTCTGTTACAATTACAAAGTTGGTATGGTCAATGGTCTTAGCAATATCTAATGCTTCTATTATAGCTATGAACTCTGCAGTGCATATAGGAAACAGTTCTTTTACTTGCATATTTTTACTAAGATCTTTTTGTGGGTCCCATATGGCCAATGCTACTTTCTTCTCTAACTTGGAGGCGTCTGTAAACAGGATGTAATTGTCTGGTACCATATTTTCCAAATCAAAATCAAATAGTCTGTTTCTCACTTCTATCGGAAATATTGAATAGTCTGTCAGAAATATAATGGGTGTGTCTGGAATTTTCTCTGGTAGTCTATAAATGCTGTTGTATTTGTCAACCCATATGTCATCTTGCAGCTTTATTAGTATATCTCTATATTCTTCTACCAATGCTGGAGCTTTCTTATTTTTCCAGTATGGGTGTGTAAGGTCTAGAACATTTAGATTGCATATCTTGTTAATGAGACTGCTTTGTTTGGCATGTATTTTCAATAAAAACCTGGTGGACAGCATCGACCTTCGAATGTTGATTGGCGATTCGGAACACTCGGCTAACAGGCTACAAATTGGTGTGCTGTTTAGGGCGCCTATGCAAGTTCTCAAGCATTTGTTCTGGACAACTTCGAGCTTTTTAAGATGAGTTTTTGCTGCTTGGTTATACAAAATGGATCCATAATCTATTATTGATCTGATGAACGATCTATATATCATTAATGCGATATCTGGATCTGCACCCCAGGCTTTGCCAGCTAGTACTCTTAATATGTTTATCCCCTTTTCGGTTCTTGCTATAATAGTGCTTATGTGATCTTTCCACAGGAGTTTTCTATCCAGAACTATGCCTAAAAATGTTACCGTGTTATGTACTGGTAGAATCTTATCGCCTAAAACAACACTGGATGTTGGATTAGCGTGTTTTTTGTTGAATACACATACTTTGCTTTTATAGGCTGATATACTTAGACCATTAGCTTCCGTCCAGTTATTCAAACTATTCATTGCATCATTAAGTTTACTGAAGCCTTCATTTACTTCGCATTTTTTGACATATAGACATATATCGTCTGCATATTGCAATACGTTTACTTCGTTGCCTATGATCTGGTCAATGGGGATTGTGTAAATTAAATAAAGTACTGGACTCAGTATACACCCTTGAGGTAAGCCTTTATTCAATAATCTTGGTCCTACCAGTTTGTCCTTTACTTGTAAGTAAATGATGCGGTTTTCATATAGGCGTACTATCCTATGAGCAAAACTACTGGGTATACCAATGCTGCACATTCTTTGGGTCGATATGTTTAAGCACACGTTGTCGTATGCACTCTCTATGTCTATGAAGGCGGCTGTTACAGACTTTTTGCTGGTAAAGGAAGTGTTAATGTCTGTTACTAAATGGGCGACACTTTCTTCCGTTGAATACCCTCTTCTAAAGCCTAGTTGCGTATTTGGAATCTTGTCATTTAATTCTAACCACCTCACTAATCGGTGTTTAATCATTCTTTCGAGTGTCTTAAGTACACAGGAAGCCAAGGATATTGTCCGGTACGAATTTAAGAGTTGTGGGTCTCGCCCGGCTTTCAAAAACGTAATCATTATGTGCGTTTTCCAGGATTGTGGTATATTACCACTCTTCCATATATCATTAATTATCTTAAGAAGGATATGCTTCTGTTCTAGTGGTAAGTTGCTTAGCATTGCATAGTGAATGTTGTCAAATCCTGGAGTCGATAATTTCTTATCTTGGACGGCCTTCTGTAATTCGTCAATGGTGAACTTTTTTGAGAGTGGGTGCCCTTCTGTGCTTGGTATTGTGTGTTGATCAATCTCTTGAAGCTGCGGTACCCAGGATGGTGCCAATTTATTTAGTAGCTCTTCTGCTATTGCTTCGGTAGTCAAAGTACTCCGGGGTGTTGATAACGTACTACTTATCTTCCTTATATGTGACCATACTTCTTTTATTGGGGTGTTTCTATTCAATTTTTGGCAAAAATCCCTCCAGGTAATTCTTTTGCTGTTTAGTATAGTTCTTTTAGTGATGGCCACTGATCTATTATATTGTTCATAATTGTCTTTCGTGGGATTGTTTTTATATCTTCTATATGCTGCCTTTTTATTAGATATTGCTAATTTACATTCTGAATTCCACCACACCTTTGAAAAGAACTGACTTGCAAATACCCTCTTCAGTGGTATCGATTTATTTGCGGCGCTTTCGATTTTTGAAATAAAATTATTATATTCAACATTTTCGATATCTTCGGTTTCCTCGGATATCACTAAAGAAAACAGTTGCCAGTCTGCCCTTCTCAAATTAAATTGACTTCGCCTTTGCGTATTTGGAATGTGTTCCTTGTTATTATTGTAAGTGGTATTTGAGATACTACAATTTATTTTATACACAATAGCATAATGATCTGACCCTAATGTGTCTTCATTTACGCTCCACTCAAAATCCGCGGCTATGTCAGCCGAAACTATGGTCAAGTCAACGGCCGACATATTACTTGAGCCAGGACAGCGAACAAGTGTCTCTTCACCTGAATTTAGAAAAACCAAATGACTATCCTCTACCGCAGCCAAAAGATTATTTCCTTTGCTATCATTCCAGTTGCAACCCCAGGCAAAATTATGACTGTTAAAGTCCCCCCCTACAACGAATGGTTTTTCCAAACTGGAAAAGAAATCTTCCCACTCCTCTTTTGTTATGCTTAAATTGGGCTTAACATATAATGAATAAAAATTTATGCTTTTGCATTTATTTAACTTAATTTTTGCACCTATACACATAACTCCACTAATATTATGAAAATTTGATAATTCAGTAAAAAATAAACTATTTTTTATCAGGATGGCTACTCCACCCCATCCATCGTCTCTGTCTTTTCGGATTGTGTTAAACCCTTTTATTCTAAAATTTACATTATTTTTTAGCCACGTCTCGCATATCAATGCTACCGTTACGTCATAATCAAAAATAAATTTCTCAAATTCACCTTTATTTGAAACCACTGACCGTGCATTCCATTGCATTATAATGGGTGTGAATTTTGACTTAATATAAATTTAACCTTTTCCCTTAACTCTTCATATGAAAATGTTTTATTTTGATTATTTACCAAGTCTCTTAAACTATGTAACAAAACTGTGCATGAATTAAAATTAGAATCACTGCTATTACCTAACCTTTTCCTGGAGTATTGTGGAGAATAAGGATTCTGAATGGGTTTAGATGGAAGTGGTGGGAAATGTATAATTTGTCTATGCGCTTCTAACGTTGGACTTATACTTCCCTCTGGTGTGGAGACGGTTGCTCGTTTTCTTTTTATTTGTGTAAAATAGTGTCCGGTCTTGCTATCGCCACTGGTATTTGATGATCCTTGCACCGTTTTTAAAACGCCTGAATAACTAGACTCGTATTTCCTAATAGCTTCCTTGTATGAAACATTTTCTTTACCCATAATAATTTTTATATTTTTTTGTCTACTAAATTCTGGGCAAAGTTGTCGGTTTGTGGCTTCGTGTTCTCCTGTGCAAACAACACATTTTGGCGGTTCCTGTGATGTGCAATTTTTGTTGTCATGTTCACCACCGCATCTCTTGCATCTCTCGCGACCCTTACATTGCGCGCTAATGTGACCGTATCTTAAGCATTTTAGACATTGTACAACTCGTTGTACATAAGGCTCTACATCAAATATTAATTTTTCTATAACTATCTGTGTAGGCAGTACTTTACCTTTGAATGACACTAATATTGTTTGTGTAGGAATAAAGTTCAACTTCCCGTCTTGAAACACTCTACGATTCATACGCCGAACGTCTAACACTTCTACAATGTTGCCATATCTTGGTTTAATAAGTTCTTTTAACTCTGTTTCTGAAATATCCACATCGACGTGTTTAATTATACCTTGCCTTCTTGCTAAATATTGGGGCATGTATGCTTCGTAATCCTTGTTGGATAGTTCCTTTGAATTTATTAATTTATTGGCGCTAGATGCGGTTGAAAATTCAATTTTTAATTTATTAATGCCTACACTAGCTATACAATTGATAGAGTCCTGTATATCTGGCTCGCAATTCCTAATTAACCTTGCTACTCCTATTCTATGCAACCGACCTACATTTCCGTTTTTATTTTGTACGTAGACTATGTATGGCCCTGTATCAGCTGTTCGATATAAATATTTTTGTTTTGGGAATAATTGATTATTTATATTTTGGTTTGTTTCTTCCGTGACCTTCTCTTTTTCTTGTGATAAGCCCGTGCTGCCAAGAGCTGATAAACCCGACTGCGATATTAATTGAGAGTTGTGGAAAGAATTTTGATTTAAAATTACTGGATTAATTAATAATTCTTCGCTTACCTGTTCCCTTCTAATATTATGTGGTAGTGTAATTTGTGTCTGTGTATTATGTGTAATCTGTGGATTTTTTAATAATAGGTTTCTATTTTGTGATTGTGTATTTGAGTGTATCTGTTCATTTTCTTCTCCTATTCCTGTTTTTTTTGTCACCGTATCGTCTTCTATGTCCATCCATGTGTCATGTTCTTTGGCCTTATCTGGTGGATCAACTTTAATGTCTTTATTAAGGCTCATAATACTTATTTGTTTTCACTAAGAACGCACTTAAAATTTTCACGCTACGATCAGACGTCCGAACACTTCTGAATCCGCCCGTGAACTGGAAAAAACATTTATTATAGACTTCTTACCTTTAGGATAATATTATATGAAAAGACATGAAAAGTCACTAAAAACATATAAAAATGCAACTGATCCTGGATATGTGCTCTAGGCAGCCTAGGTCGCCGTCATTTGAAGAAATTTTTTCTAAATTCAAAAGTCGAGATCCCATTAGTGATTTTTTTACAAAATTTCACTAACAAGTTCGTATTTATATAAGCTTTGTAATGTATATAAAATTACTGGTTGCGAATAAACACTGATAATATGTAAAAAATCTCGGGACGCAGCAAGTGCGTTATGATAGCGAATTTTCTTTAAAATATTTTTAATAGCAAATGTCTTTCTTTGATGAAAGCAGGCCTCAAACTTGGTTGCCTATATAGTAGAAACAATGTATCATATTTCATTGAAACAAATTTATTGTTTGAAAATATATAAACATTTTTCAAAAGTCTAGATGCAGCAAATGTGTTATGGAAGTGATTTTCCATAAAAATGTTTTTAATAGCAAATGCGAGCAGGCATCAATCTGATTACCGGTATAGCCTATGTGGTAAAAACAATGTACTATATTTTATCAAAATTACTTATGGTTTGAAAATATACAAAAATTTTCCGAAAATACACTTAAATGTTGGTTTTCTATCCAACAAAGCTTACGTTAATAGCAAATTGAGTTATTGAAATTTGGAGGATTTAATGAAACTTTGGTAAATTTGCAGATTAGCGCCCGAACGCTTTTCAACAAATTGTTTTCAGAGACATTACTAGGACCTCACCTGCAGGTTTCTGAACAGTTTTTTGAAAAACGTTCGGGAGCTAAACTGCAAATTTACCGAAAATTTGCTACCAAAACGCACTTACTGCGTCCAGATTTTTTTCTTACAAACGCATCATATTTCGATAAATAATGCAAAAATGCATTAACGAATTTGTTCTGCGAAAATTAGTTTAAAAAAATTATACACCCCTACTCACTGGTCCCGTAACTTCCTTGGGGAGTGTGAACAAGAAATTTTTTTTGGGATTTGTGGATCCAGAGGGGTGGGGGCCTAGGCAGGTTTCTGAAAACAGTTTTTTGAAAAGCGTTCGGAAACTAAACTGCAAATTTATCGAAAATTCGCTACCAAAACGCACTTACTGCGTCCAGATTTTTTTCTTGCAAACGCATCATATTTCGACAAAAAATGGAAAAATGCATTCACGAATTTGTTCTAAAAAAAATTAGCTAAAAAAATTATGCACCCCTACTCACTCCTGGTCCCGTAACTTCCTTGGAGAGTGTGAACAACAAATTTTTCTTGGGGTTTGTGGATCCAGGGGGGGCTCTAGGCAGGTTTCTGAAAACAGTGTTTTAAAAAGCGTTCGGGAGCTAAACTGCAAATTTACCGAAAATTCGCTACCAAAACGCACTTACTGCGTCCAGATTTTTTTCTTATAAACGCATCATATTTCGATAAAAAATGTAAAATTACATTAACGAATTTGTTCTAAAAAAATTAGCTAAAAAAATTATGCACCCCTACTCACTCCTGGTCCCGTAACTTCCTTGGGGAGTGTGAACAACAAATTTTTCTTGGGGTTTGTGGATCCAGGGGGGGCTCTAGGCAGGTTTCTGAAAACAGTGTTTTGAAAAGCGTTCGGGAGCTTAACTGCAAATTTACCGAAAATTCGCTACCAAAACGCACTTACTGCGTCCAGATTTTTTTTAAGATAAACGCATCATATTTCGATAAAAAATGTAAAATTACATTAACGAATTTGTTCTAAAAAAATTAGCTAAAAAAATTATGCACCCCTACTCACTCCTGGTCCCGTAACTTCCTTGGGGAGTGTGAACAACAAATTTTTCTTGGGGTTTGTGGATCCAGGGGGGGCTCTAGGCAGGTTTCTGAAAACAGTGTTTTGAAAAGCGTTCGGGAGCTTAACTGCAAATTTACCGAAAATTCGCAACCAAAACGCACTTACTGCGTCCAGATTTTTTTTAAGATAAACGCATCATATTTCGATAAAAAAATGCAAAAATGCATTAACAAATTTGTTCCACGATAATTAGATAAAAAAAATTATAGGCCGTTAAACCATAAATTTCACTAAACCTACAAATAAATATCCAAACAGCTACCAAACTTAACTAAACTGACAGCCAAAGCACCAGAGAAAGGGTCTATTTGAAATGGATTTCCTGTAAACGTTTTAGTAAAATGAAGGGCAATGACGGTTGAATCTGAAACTTAAGGGTTTGCAGAACACTCTTCTTGCAACATTTTCTTTTCACAAATGGTATTTGTTTTACATTCTTTGCCTAAACATTGCCAATTTTGACGTTTAATATTGCGAGTTTGACGTTTTGAGGAAAACTCCTACATTTATTGCTTTAACTGCCCATAACCTCTTTATAATACAAACACGCGTACCAAATTTGGTTGCCCTTACTTTGTTATTTCCGGAGATATGAATTTTTTTATAAAGAAAACACAAAATTTTCCGGGAAAACCTGGTCAGATTTTCCTGGCTAACGAACTTATCCAAGCCACTTGCAAAAGGAAGGTACTCTGCAAATTTTATCAAGATCGGTCCATTATTTTTTGAGTTATCGGTCGGATATATATATATATATATATATATATATATATATATATATATATATATATATATATATATATATATATATATATATATATATATATATAACACAGATCTCCCCATAAGCGAATTTTTTTAAAAAAAATTCGCTAAAAACGTGGTATAAAGACATTCATTTCCTAAATATATTGTACTCTAATATCTATAGTAATATAATAATCTCTGTTATTTGCAACAACATACATAATATTAGATAGATTAAAAAACTACATAAAAATGTTTCGCTGATTATCTGATATTAATTTTGTTAGCATCTGCCTAAGTTTAAGAGAAATGTAAATACTGCTGTGATATGTTTTCATAATATAATATCTGTGTTATTGGTGTTTCAGTTATTTCCGTCAGTTACTTTGACGAATTACCGACGTTGTAGGAGACATGAGTTCCAAGCTATGTTCTTTTGTTTTGGCTCTAATTTGTTTCGTTAAGCTATTATTGGCCGCTGAATATAGTTTAAACATCAAACCATGCATAAATGTGAGTACATATTAACCTAATTTAAATACTTGTCCATAAATATAAAATTTTGGTTTTATTTTTCCACATAAAATAAATTTTTGAATTGCCAGTGTCAGATTTACAAAAACATTGTGAAGCTCTCACTTCATCTTATACAGGTGTTTCCTAAACACATGCAGCAAATTCAGGACTACGTCCTTTGACTAATTTCAAGAAGCGAAAAGTATAATATATGAAGATTTTCAAATAAAGCTCTGAGATATGGTGTGCTGAAGTACAAGGTGACCAACACTTTTTGCTATCATAATTTCCGAATTCTCCATTATATTTTAACGAAATTTGGCACACACATTGAGCATCCGCTTTGTTCCGTATTGCTCAACGTGACAACGCTGCAAGCCACCACACCCAAGCATATAAGCTCATTTGGTTGCATCAGAACGGCATTCATTCTATAGTATTTATTCTATATTATTCATCCTATATTATTCAGTCTGTAGTATTTATTATGTAACATTCCTTCTGTATTCAACATTTAACATTCTTTCTTCTGCAATCTAATTCTAGTTCTTAAGCTCGTAACTCAAGATGTTGTATTAAATATATCAGTTGAGATAGATGTATATTGTCTACAGTTAATATAAGTGTATATAGTGTACTTCGGCGTATCAATTAGTAAGTCACCTAACTTTAGCTACGGTGTTACAGATGAATTCACCCAATCAACGCAACAATCAGTCAAGTCATTCATGTGTGTGTGTGTGTGTGTGTGTTTTGTTTCTTTAACGTCGGCCTATTTCCGCGACTATGGCCAATCACCGACTCCAGGGATCAGTTTCACCTCACCATCCTGAAAATTTTGCCGAACCCCCGACTTTCTGTAAGGAGGGTAGGGATTTTTAACGTGCCCAACACCGCATGGACACGGGACCAACGGCTTTACGCCCCCTCCGAAGGGCGGAACATGCAGACATTCAACTTGCGCAAATACAATGCAAGAACCTCGGTTGATGTTAATGTTACAGTTTGTACTGAAAAAGTGAAAGGAGTACCCTGGGATCGAACCCAGTACCCTTCTCAAGTCATTCATCATAACTTTAAATTAACAAACATAATTTATTTACGGTCCTTTGAAGCCATACGTAACCATAACACGCTTCTTGAGATGAAATGGTCTTATAGATGAATTTCTCTGATCAATAGGGGCGTAGATATGGCGTGGGGCCGATGGTCTTTTATCCATAAAAATATTAAGAATTCAGCACCAATATCAGAATTCTCAGGAAGGAAATCAAAAATTACACCAAAAAGGCATTTTTGTTTCATTTCGATAGGCTCCACGGTTTTTGAGGACAACTACAAAATATATTAGCGGATTTTTTCTAAGAAAAATTCGCTAATAGAGAGGTCACGATGAAAAGCTTTTGAAAAGATTTCTTCAGATGAGCGCGAATTTGGGTCCATAGAACCCAAAACCAAGGTCCGTTAAAATTTATATATATATATATATATATATATATATATATATATATATATATATATATATATATATATATATATATATAGACGTATGTATCCGAACGACAATAAAAAAAACTCAACTGATTTAAACGAAACTTGGCACATATCTTCATTGTATTAAGACAGCGGAGGAGTTTGTATATAAGCTATAACGAACATTTTTTCCCCCAATAATATACAAAAATATTTTTGAAAATGCTATATTTTTGTAAGTATTACAGTAACTGGAATTAGACTTTGCATGTGGCTAGAAATGGTGTAAATAAACCTATGTTGTGAATCTTAAGTAATTTGCTACATAATATTTAGAGTTTTTTCTAAGTTGAATTTCTGAATGGAGTCCAGGATAGCGAGCGTAGAAGAGGCAGCGGCACCCCAGATGTGCGAGAAGTATTCGAGGTTTGGCCTTATTTGTGAAGTATATAAGTTATAGAGATTAGCTGTTGGAAAGTATTTGCGAGCCCGGAAGAGGACACCTAATTTCTTAGCAGCCGCTTCTGCAATTGATGTGACATGTTGGTGCCAATTGAGATTTCGATCCACAGAAATGCCAACAAGTGAAAAGGACTCATTACTTTGAATAACTTGGTTGTTCATTGTGATGGGTCTAGGGCTGGTGTATCTCTTATGAGATAGAAGGCAAGACTGAGATTTAGTGGAGTTGAATTGTACAAGATTTCTACTTCCTCAGTCTAATATTTTTTGGAGATCCACAGAGACAGAACCCTCCATGAGTCTGCGATCCTCATCTAATTGGGCTAAAGAGACAGACTTAGAATATTGTATATTTGAGTCAAGGGTGTTGTCGTCCGCGTAACTGTGAATTGGGTTGGATGTGCTAGAGAGGAGGTCATTGATGTGGAGAAGAAACAAAGTAGGGGCTAAAGCTGAACCTTGAGGGACTCCTGCATTAATTGGATACAGTTTAGAGGAACGGCCATCCACGACAACAGAAATGCTCCAGTTGGAGAGGAAATTTGCTGTCCACGTACAGAGTTTTGGTGGTAGGCCATAGGCCGGAAGGTTATTAAGCAGCGCTGCGTGCCAGACTTGGTCGAATGCTTTGGATATGTCTAGAGCGACAATCTGAGATACACCGTGTAGTTCCATAGACTTGTTCCAAGAATGGATGACAAAGGAAAGGAGATCAGCAGTTGATCTGCGATCTGCGCTGACAGAATTCATACTGCCTGTCGTGGATTAGACTGTATTTTTCAAGAAGTTTTAGTAACTGGGGGATTCAATCAATTTTTAAAATACACTATATTTGTAGATTGATGAACGGCCCCAAATACAGTTTTAGCACAGCATACATATATTATGCTGTGGTTTTAGACTGAAAGTGTAGCATAATATAGTATAAATGTAATCAAAATCAAGTCAAGTCTCTATAAAAATTATTCTAAGATAGTTTTTTTTATCTTTAAACTTAAACATAAGACGTCATATAAGACCGAAACAGTCGTTGAATGTGTTTCAATGGCAATTCTACTAATTCTGTAATTAATTGTTACGTATACTTTTAATATAATATGCCGAGCGTGAAGCCGATGTCAAGTATCATGTAAACAAAATGTTAGATAACGTATCCTTCGATAGCTCAGTGCTAGCATGCTTGTCTTCTACGCAGAAGGTTCTGTGATCGATTCCAGCTCGATGAATGTATATTCTTTTTTTTTAATTTTAACATTTGGAGGAACAATAGTGCACAGATTTCATACGTTTGAAACAAAAATGAGATCTTGTTCAAAACGTATGAAATCTGTGCACTGTTGTTTTTCCAAATGTTAAAATGAAAAAAAACATACATTCATCGAGCTGGAATAACTTTGTTACCTTTGAGTCTGAACTTATAATTTTCACCGGACATTTTGTTATTGTTGATATTAAAAAGCCCAGTTTGATTAGGTTGACTAAAACGAAATCATTCTGGCGATTAATAAATAAAAATAACTACTACGTTTATAATTTGGCAGATAACTTTTCTAAATATGTATTAAATTTCCTACTGGAAATCTTTTGCAACTTTAATGAAATTTGTAATACAAATTTCTTTCAAAGAGACTTACACTAACTACAAATGTAGTAAAATTTAATTTTTTCGCTAGATACAAAATTGAGTTTTGGGCATTTTTCTCAAACTGAGTTACACAAGATTTTTTTAATAATAGAGTGGTATCGATGGTAACACTTTCGAAAGAATTCTTCACATGTGAGCGTACTAGGACCTCTAAAATCGATCTTTTTTAGTTAGTTTAAAGTATTCATTTTAGCAATATGCCGTATAATAATAGTGTACAATTCTTATGAAAATTCACTACTATAATGTACTTGCTGCGTCCCGATTTTTTTTTACTTTCCTGTAATGTTACGCCACTGGGATAATCGACCGCATGCAATCCATCTTTAAATTTCAGGGACTGGTTGTAGGCACAAAGAGAAAAAAAAATTCACTAAAAATATCTATATAACCTTGGGTTTCAAAATGTTTTCTTGTCAAGATACAGGGTGATAAAATCATGAAATTATATTTTTTAACTTACGACTTTATCACTCGATATCTCGATAACGAAACACTTTGATACCCAAGTTCATGTGAAGCAAGTTATTTTCCCCTTTCAGCGTCCACAACCAGATGATTGAAGATTGAAGATGATTCGATGAAGTTAGATACCCCAGTGGCGTAACGGCACGGGAAAGTAAATATACATATTTTGTAGTTTTCTCTTCTAAACGTCAAACACTCTGGGATAGACATAATGAAATGGTCAATGAAACGGCTTCTGATCCAGACAGTAAATTTTTTATTAAACCCCCACGCGTTTCGGCCAACTAAGTAGCCATCTTCAGGTCTAAAAACACAATAAAACGGACTGTCAGAAAACATTGTTTTCTGGTAGGTAATCGTGCTGGTTGGAGCACAATGGTCTCAAAACAGAAAACGTCAAAGTTAACATCTATAAAGTCAAACAGTAAAACAAGCTAAAAAGCTACAATAAAAGCTAAAAAACCACAGTAAAAGCATCCGAGTAAACTAATACACAGTAAACTAATGACAAGGTACAAAACTTACTGCGAATTGAAAAAGCTGTGGAGTCAACTGACTGAGAGTAAATACATAACAGGAGGCCACACAGTTAAGCAGTAACCTCATGAGAACTTTTGAGGAGTGCAAAATTTTGCGAAATAAACACAAGAGGAAAATGGGCTATATACTTACTTTTCAATTCTTAAAAATTTAAGTTAAAACTATACGAAAGGTTGGACTTCTGATGCAATAGACGAAATTTCAGCTTGCTTAACCTTTCGTATAGTTTTAATTCAATTTTCAAAAATTGAAAAGTAAGTCTACTGTAAGCCAATTTGTTCTTGTGTTTATTTCGCAAAAGTTTGCACTCCTTAAGAGTTCTTATGAGGTTTCTGCTTAAATGTATCGCCTCCTGTTGTGTTTACTCACTCAGTTGACTCCACAGCTTTTTCATTTCGTAATAAATTTTATACCTTGTCATCAGTTTAGTGTGTATTAGTTTACTCGGATACTTTTGATCCGTTTTGACAGCATGTTTAACTCTGTTTTAGCTTTTAGCTTGTTTTACTGTAGCTCCTTTAGAATTTACTGTGGTTTTTATTAGCTTTTTAGCTTGTTTTACTGTTTGACTTTACTATGTGAAGACTGGAACCTGTGATGAGCAGTGATAAGTACACTTGGAGAACACAATTCACCACAACACATCTTTTCAAAGACATAACGATCGTTTCGCTAATAAAGTTAGCATCATCAGAGGATGAAAAAAATTATAAACTAAACTACTGCTACAACTGTATTTATATAATTTCTAGGCAGACGAAAGAACCCGAAAGTAAAATTGTAGTCGGTGGCGCATTGTTTGTCTATTGTGTCTTTATTTTTTGAAAATATCTGAATATACCACTTTATTCTACGGCAAAAGATCTACCAGATTGCGTTTTAGATTTTCGATACCTTGTTGAATAAAGAAAATACAAGTTGGGTCCCAAATTGCAACCTTTTCACGAGCGCAGTGTATCTACGAAACTAAGAAGGTGGCGACTTTTCTGTCACTGCCATTTTTCGTTTCATAAAAATCGAGCACAGTATTGCGAGAACCGTTTGGCTCTATCTTCAATAATAATTGAGATACTCCACATTTACAACGAAAATAAAACACCCTCTACGCTGTTACAATACACGCAGTGCTGATTTGGTGTTACCATCACCAAGACTTATATAAAAGATCTCTATATAATCTGGGAATAAAACTGCATAATATGCTACCAGACATGATAAAAAATATACAATCTTTTAAGCAGTTTAGGAGAGCCATTAGTGAACTGATGCTGAATAATGCTTTCTAATCATTAGAAGAGTTTGTTTGTTTTTGTAAGAGTGTAAGCTAGTCACTTGTGATTAATAGATACTGTTTTAATGTTGTAATACACATCTTATGTTTTATACTTTGTATTTTATTTTTTATATTAGAGTTGGCCTTTTGCCTTGTTGACTGCCTATGAATGTGTTGTGTCCTGTTGTTGTACTATTTGTTTTTATATAATTTGAGATGTCCTATACTATGTATAATAGTCTTTGGATCAATAAAATTATTATTATTTTTATTTCATTTCTGTTTCAGGTCGATGAAGATGATAAAACAAATTGTTTGTTAGTATATTTTTCAAAATTTGGAACCGGAAAGGATTATATCAAAAATTCAGGCAATAAACCACACTATAATAAAAGGAATTATGAACTTAGCAGTGCCCTTTATGAACTTTATCATCGATGAAATTTAATTTTAATTAAATCTAATACCTAATTGTTTACATTTAAAAGGCAAGGGAATATATAAAATGTAACTACTACAGAAGCACCTCTTTTATTAAATTTTGTCGAGTTTAATTATATCCACAAAAATCTACATCTCGATACCATTTTCGTCTGTTTTGTTGGGTTTAAGGGCAGATAAGTACACTTGGAGAAGCCAAATCACCACAACACATCTTTTTAAAGACCTGACGATCGTTTCACAAACAAATTTAGCGTCATCGGAGGACGAAAAATTCTATGATGACGCAAACGTTGTTAGTGGAACGATCGTCGGGTCTTAAAAAGATGTTTTGCGGTGATTTGGTTTCTCCAAGTGCACTTATCAGTGCTCATCACAGGTTCCAATCTTCACTTAGGGTTTTAAGGGCGTTAAATTAAAATGCAGAAATTGCCTTTCTGCTTTTGCGGCATCCCACGAATTTATAGATATTTCAGCCGCTTTATAAAAGTGTTTCGTCTGACAAAGAAAACATTCAGAGGGTTCAGAAATTATTGAGACATCGAAGAAATTATAAAAGTGACTGATTAGTTTATTAATGGTTTAACGATTTGGCATTGACTCACCTTATTAATGACAGATAAAAACAGCAGGCATAACGAGCTTCATAATAATAATAATAAGAATATAAATAATAATAATAATAATAATAATAATAATTATTATTATTATTATTTCGTCACCAATTATTACATGACATGTCAGCACTAGTTAACTTAGACTAGAAACATAGAGAATGGTACACAACGTCACACTGCAACACAGCAATACCAACAACAACTGCTGTCAATATCAATTAAAATCTACAATTAAAAAGTCTGCAATAATGCACTCATAGAGAACAACAAAACATCAAAAATACCAAACTGACACCATGGACTACTTCCATTCTGTCTCCAGGAAATCCTGGACTGAGTAAAAGGGATTAGAAAGTAGATATTTCTTTACTTCTCTCTTGAAACTTGCTGGTATGAGTAGTCTGATGCTGTGGGGAATGCGATTAAATATCTTAACAGCTCAGAAATTTGTTGACTGTTGACTTGTCTTCAGTCTGTGATATGGAGACCTCAGATTATTTCCGCCTCTTGTATCACAACCATGACAGGCACCATTTTCCAGAAATTTATCTGTATTCTCATAGATATATCTCACACAAGCAAGTATGTATAGATGTCAGGAGTGGTGAGTATCCCATTCTGCGTGAAGGCCTCTCTGCAAGAGTCCATCGGGTGCAAGTTGCTCAGGATGGCCCGCTTCTGCAACCCCAAAATGTTGACGCTTCTGACGAAACACCCCACAGAAGAATTCCATCGCATACAGTGCTATGGAAAAGACAAAAATATGTCATTCTCGTCGCCTGGTAGGTTGCTACTAATTTTATAACTCCCATGCAATATAGAGCTGATGCGAGTTTTTTTAGTTGCAGCTCAGATGTTCACCCCACGTCAACCTGCTGCTCAGCCTGATTCCCAGGAAGTCCACTGAGGCTAGACTGTAGCTCCAACCCGTGCTGAATACGAGATGTTGAGTTTTACTTGCATTTAGTTTTAGTCCATTGCCTCCGGATCAGTCTGCTGAAGCGTCCATCGTTTGATCAGTCTTCCGCCCAACGTCTGACACGGTAGTCCCTACCGATAAAAATGCCGTGTCATCCGCATAACAGTACAAACCATATAATCTAACAATTGCCTCCAAATCATTTATAAATATAATGAATAGATTCGGTACCAGAATTGAAGCCCGTGGGACACCGTAAGTAATTGATCTCTCCGATGACACGACATTGTTCACTACTACACACTGGGTTCTCTCTCGCAAGTATGATTCCATCAGCTGATGTGGGATACCCCTAACTCCATAAAACTTGAACTTGTGCAGCAGGGCCGAGTGCGACACCGTATCGAATCCTTTACTGGGATCGTGAAGAGTCAATTCTGCAATTCTTTTGTTATCGAAGCCTTCTGATATCTTTTCGACCACACCAAGCAAGGCCGAGACAGTAGAGCGACCCTTCCTATAACTTTGTTGGCTATCTGAGAAGATATTATACTTTTCCAAAAAGCAAACAACCTATTTTTTATAGCAATCTCCAGGATCTTGGAGAAAACTGGCAGTATTGCCACCGCTCTGTAATTTTCCATTTCTTCTTCACTACTTGTCTTGTGTAGTGGCACTGTCTTTGATTTTTTGCAGTTTTCTGTGGAAAACCCATTCTAGGAGATATTTATTGATTATTGCAGTTAATGGAGCTGTGAGCTTTGCCTTTAGTTGCTTCAGGTTCATCGTACTCATGCCATAGATATATTTGGTATGCTTGGTCTTCAGTTTGCCAATGATGGACGTAATTTCTTCTTCCGTGGCTTCTGCTGTGAACGTCGATCCTGTGTTGTCAAAACAGTGTTTCCACGGACGTTCCTTATACCTGCCCGTGGTTGCACTCAAGCCATCTACTATTGCTTTACCAACGTTTACAAAATATGTATTGAACACTTCAACCGATAATTCACCAACACCACCACCATCAGGCATCTTCTTATTATTGCCAGTTATTTCTGCATCTATAACCTCCCAGACTGATCTCTGTTTATTATATGCGTTGTCTATCACCCGTTTTACTTAACATATTTTTATTTCATCTATTTTATTTTTATGGTGCAACCTATACGAATCATATATGCATTAAGAATAGTATTTTTTAACGTACGTATTATGTCTAGTATATCTATTATTTTTCTCATTCTATTTATCTCGTCAGTTGGATAATAGGTCTTCTTAGGTTTATTTAAGTAGATTAACATTTCTTTCTCTGGAGATGCCGTGTCAAATAAGGGAAAGAATACCTCATGAAAGCAATCATATGCTTGTTCTGCCTGATTTCCCTCCAGTTCCCAGCCTATCTTTGAAAGCTCATATTTGAGAAGCTGTGTATTATGTTCACTAACATCTCTATACCGTATCAGTTTCCTTTCCTTTCTCCCTGAAGTGTTTGACGCGTCCACCCGGAGTATTTGTGCGAAGTGATCACCCATATGCAGATTCACTGTTGACTGATTGCTTTGGCCCGTGTAGTTTGTGAAGATATTATCCAAACATGAGCTTCTTGTTTTTGTAATTCTGGCGAGATCTTTGAATAATCCTGCCTAACCAAAGCTCTGCGCCAACTGCTCCAGCCTGTCCCTCTGCGCCGATGCTCTCGAAAAGTCTACGTTGAAGTCTCTCGTCAGATAAACTCTACTATCTTTGTGATTTCACATAGTTCTTTTAAGGACTAATTCAAGCCTGTCTAGAAACTCATTAAAATCTGCCTTGTCTGATCTATACACTGCGAGGATGAAGGATTGATTGCGCTTTAGCTTGACACCAGTGAACTCAAAATCCAGCCTCAAGCAATATTCTTCAATCTATTCCAGCTGCTGGGACGCTATTCTCCTTAGTCAGTATTACGTCACCCCAATGACCCCCCCCCCCCCCAGAAGAACTAACTGGCAACCCTGTAATCTCCCAAACATATATTTCCTATCGTATCATCTATCAACCAGTGCTCACTCAAGCACAGAACGTCAATAGCCGGCCTTGTCTCCAAATACTGATTGAATCTATTCAACTTTTTAGTCAATGACTGGACGTTCAAACTGAGTATTGAGGAGTACTTGAAATAATTCGTTGATACATCGCTTCTGAGCCGTCGAAAATAAGTGAAGCACTTCACTATTACATTCTCCGGCCAGAGCTTACTTTGTTGTAGCTCTTCCAGTAATTCCATATCTGCACCCACTTTGAAAGACACACTTTGTGCATTTTCCCTTCTCGGTACTTCTGTGACATCAAAATTTCTTTCTGGGAATTTCCCTTTTAGATGTTCCCATATTTGTGAAGTCTTTGTACCTATTTTTAATCTGGATACATGAAATTTTCTTAGTTGCCACTGCGAAAGAGGTTATTTCTGAATTGCGCCCCTGTATCTTTTCAATCCTATTTCTATTTCTACTTTCTTTTGGTTTAGTTTCCACGCTCGCTTTGATGGTTTCACGGTTATTGCGATTCTTACTGCTGATCTCGGTCTTTCCATTTTTAACGTCCATATCTCGGGAATTATTGTATGTCGTGGCAACGTCGCTTTCTGACGCGGCGGAGGTTTTGTTTACATTCCTCTTATCTATACCCTGTTGCAGCAAACTTAATATAGGTTCTAGATCTTGGTCGTTCATTCATAGAAAATATACAGAGATAGAGACTTATTCTCTGGCTTCACAAGTGCTTGTTTTTTCTTTGCAACGGGTTTCGTCTTCTACGGCATCGTCAGGCCAGATAAAATTATTGCAGAGAAGAAAAGAAGTACTTGTGAAGCCAGAAGAGAAGTATATACGACTGTATTTAGTATGGAACGGTTTCACAAAGTCAGGGGAAACAACAATTAATCAAACATGTTTCGATTCTAAGTGCACACATTATTTCCGCAGGTTAAAATATAGAAAATCTGTAACGTGAGATTTATTTATAAAAGATGTTATCGCTAAAAATAACAAGCATCTCTCGACAGTAAAAACTTAGTTGCATTGATCATGCGCAAGTTACAGATATTTTAAGTAAGAAATAAAGACCTCCCTTACATGCTGTTTACACACAATCCTACCAACTGACCTTCCTAACGTTCCTTGACATCAGTTTGTCTAAATAAAAGCTAAAAGGGGAAGGAAAATCAACCCTGTCATTCATGTGAGCATAAAGTACTTTTCCTTCCCATTTTTCCTTCTTTTAGCTTTTGATTAGGCTGAGGTCAGGGCAGGTCAGGAAGGCCAGTTGGGAGAATTGTGGGTAAATAGCAGGTCAGGGAGTCAGGGAGGTCTTTTATTTAGTTACTTAAAATACTCTGCGAACTTTACATGATCAATGCAGCCGAGTTTTTACTGACGCGAGACGCTCATTAAAAATATCCTTGTAGTTCATTGGCATATTAGCAATATGAAATATTAATTACTTAATCTATTAGTTACGTTCTATGAAAGACATTTATTGGTGTTATTAGAATTGTATTTGTAGGACATTATTGTTATTTGTTATAAATCAGCTAAAATTAAAGAAGACATATAGGATAAAATAAGACTAAAGAGAAACTTCATTCTTCTTATTTTGACAGACGAAGTAAACTTCTTAGTATGTCCATATTCCTTATTAAAGTTAAAATTTCCTGGTTTCTTCTTGACTCCATTGCATGAACCTCCCTTATAAGTGGTGCCAAATTATTGTTTAACCAATCAGTCACAACTTTTGAAATTTCTGCACGCTGCAAAAATTGTACAGGTAATTAAAACATAGTTTTTCTCAGAAACACAAAAACTATATTTATAAAGGTCTCTCTGCAAATTTCGAAAACACCACGAAGCTTTTTGCTTCACCAGAACATTTTATTCATAATCCTTTAACCAGTTTTCGTAAAAAAAACTTCAAATACGTTTTGTGTACATATTTAATCTCTGTTGATCCTCAGTTAGGTAGGGCTGACAAAAATCAAGAAAACCGATAATCGATTAATCTCTTTCGGGAACATTCGAAAATCGAACTAACCGTTATTAGATTTTTCACGTCGATTAGTCGATTTTTTGATTTTATGTCTTTCCTGGTTAATCGATTTTTAGATTAATCAACTAATATAATTCCAAATGTGTGAATATTTGTATTTTATTATATTTGAAATTTGGATTCAGCATTTTTGTCAAAATTATATGAATATATAATTTTGGAATATTATTTTTATATTATCCTCTCATTATTAGTTTTCTAGAAATAAACGCGTGAAAATTCAATCGTTTTGTGAAATCCATTATTAAGCATACAATTCTGCACCACTTTGACAAGTTAAACGACTTTCTATCTCAAAATCTCAACTAATAAAATGCTAAGTAATACCACGTTATCGTGAACACCTGCACACTTTAGTGAATTTTTATTAAAAAAAAAAACACACCCAAATAGAGAGGTATCGACGGTGAGACTTTGCAAACAATTTTTCAAATGAGCGCGAACTAGGACCCCTAGAACCCATATCCGGGGTCAGTTTCAATTTTTATATGTTTATACATACATACATACACACACACACACACACACACACACACACACACACACACACACACACACACACATATATATATATATATATATATATATATATATATATATATATATATATATATATATATATATATATATATATATATATATATCCGCACGATAACTCAAAAAGTTATTAACCGATTTTTGTTAAACTCAGCATGAATATTTCTTTTTTAATGGCTTGGATGAGTTCGTTAGCCAGGAAAATCGAACAAGGTTTCCCGGGAAAATTTTCTGTTTCCTTAAAAAAAATATATATAATCTTCGAAAATTACAAACCTATTTTGATGAACTTTGGTGAATATATTGCCCTGTGAAAGAACTTACTACGCACGAAAATTCCACTTTCTAAGCTTATAGAAAATTAAGTTATTTAAATTTGAAACATTTAATGAAAATTCACTACCATACCGCACTTGCTGCGTCCAGAACTTTTTTACTCCGGGAATACTTAGCAACCATTCATTGATACAGTGCCCTGTTTGTCCTTCAATGATCAGTTTTATTAGATTAATCTATTAATCGATTAAGAGAAAATCGCGATTTTTCACATCGCAGGTATTTGAAAAAATCAATCTATCGATTATTCGATTTATTGGTTATTTAAGTATTCGATTAATCCATTATTCGATTATAGCTTATTAGCTTTTTTCGAATTTCTCTGATATGAAAAATCGCGCTTTTCGATTATTCGATTAAACGATAATCGTGCCAGCACTACAGCTAGTACTAAACACTTAGACGTTCCTAGTATTACATTTGATATTCTTTATTTTTATATTATATAACTAGGTCCTTTTAAAATCGCAAACATTTAGAACACGGTTGATTTTAGCGCCATTCAACAGTTATGCTTTTTTTGTAAAGCCAAATTACACGAAAATACTATTTTATTTTCCAATCCAAAGTTTCGTAGCGCAGCTAACAAAAAATGAGATAGTTTTAAGACTTACAGGGTAGGTACCTATCTGGTGGAGTCAAACCGGGAATGAGTTATTTTTTATCACGTCAATTACTCGAATTGAAATTCTATTTTTTATTTTCACACTCTGTATCGCTTTATATTTGCACTTTGGGACTGGGTAAGTTTAACTAGATTGTATATTGTTATGCAAATCTACTGCTGCTCATGTACCATTACCTTTGGCGCAGCCGGTATATATATATATATATATATATATATATATATATATATATATATATATATATATATATATATATATATATATATATATATATATATATATATATATATATATATATATATATATATAGCGTATACTATATACGACATGACAAGGACGTTTTTTGTACAAATATTATTTAGGCAATTTTCGTGTAAAACGTTTTGACTGATAAAAATTGTCCCAGCAGTTTTCGCAGCACCAATTTTCTTTTTTCGTATTTTCTCAAAAAAACATTTTCGAGGAAATGGTATTTTTTTGGTCCGTGGGGTTGAATAAATTGTATTTATCACAGTATTGTCAAGTTTCACAAAGTTCGATTAAGTATTTAACAGGCTGTTAGTTAACCATTGCTTTAGACGACCAATCACAAACTATGATTCGGGTTTGTTGCCATGGCTACAAAAATATTTTGAAGCTGTGCTTTGGTCAACCCCACGTTAAATATTTAATCAGGCTTTGTGAAGCTGGGCAAGACTTTGAATCTTATCCCCTCTTTTGGTCCCCTAAAGGAACAAATAAATGCCTATTACTCAATTTTCTATAAAGCTGGGAACTTAAAATTTGGTATGCACTTTTAGTCTGTAGAAAGTCAACTTGAGTACAGAATTTTATTAAAATAACGTTTTTATTTTCGAAGATACAAACATTTGCCTGAAGATGTAAAATTTTCCTAGGAAAACTTGACTGATCGGGCTGGCTAACAAACTTATCTAAGCTATTTACAAAATAATGGTAGGTACCTGTCAAACTTATAATTTTTACTACGTTAATAGCTCGTACGAGTTTTTTAGCCGTAACCCCATCTGACCGGTCTTTCAGAAAAAACTTTCCTCTCAAAACAATTTTACTCACTATTTGAAATATCTAAATGAGAATTATCTACCGTACCGCACTTGTTTCATCCAGGCTTGGGTTATTTCAATATTATACTTATAGTACCTACAGGCAATAGAGAATTTGTTTCTGCATTAAATTACAGGAGTTTTTTTGTTGATACATAGGTTCAGAATGACGTACTGAATATAAAAACACAAAATCCTTACAAATGAGGAGGCCGGAAGTGCCGCCATTTTGAGAAAAACCGTTTTGGTCTATATCTCCGTAACTGTGCACTTTAGGCCAAAAATGGTAATGACCTTTATTGTAGATAATTGCATTTCTCATGTTTTTTGTAAAATATATATTTTTTTATCACTCACCGTTTACAACTTATACGACTATTAGCATTCATTTATTGACTCTTTTACCTATATCTTTGTTAATAATCGTTTAAAAAATAAAATGCTTATAACTTAACTTTTCAATCGACAAATTTCCTACAATTTTTACTTGAAACTTTTTTTTCTAAAATTATTATTAGTGCATTTTCGTTAAAAAAATTCACTAATGAGGAGACCCCGAGTTTTGAATTTTGAAAAAAAAAATTGAAATAGGCGCTAATTATGCCCCCTTGAACACATACTCGGAGTCAGTTTTAATTTATATATATATATATATATATATATATATATATATATATATATATATATATATATATATATATATATATATATATATATATATATATATATATATATATATCACACACCGATAACTCAAAAACGAATGAGCCGGTTTTAATTAAATTTGGTAAATAGCTTCCACTTGTAAGTGGCTTGGATAAGTTCGTTATCCAAGAAAATCGGCCCAGGTTTTCCCGGAAAATTTCTATTGCCTGTACTATTAACTATTAATATCACTTACGTTTATTGGTTCTTCAGCTGTTTTAGTTCCTTCTTCACCAGAAATATTTCCACGTACACAAGCGAGCACAAGAGCGACAATAACAACGCATTTTAATGATCTGAAAAACATATTTATCAATTGGTCATGATATATCATAAAATCCGGGGTCTATAAATTAAAAATATTCAATATATATAATCATATATATATATATATATATATATATATATATATATATATATATATATATATATATATATATATATATATATATATATATATATATATATATATATATATATATATATATATATATATATATATATATATATATATATTCTTAAAAAATTGTGGGAAAGCCGTCAGTTGCAAAATAAAACTCTTTATTAAAAGCCGAGCTTTCGGAAAAGTTTATTCCATTTTCAAGGCTACAACATGGAAAGGAAAAAGTTTTCAATTTACTTAGGAAAAATATAAAAGTTTTAAAATACTTACATCTAACGTGAGTTTTACTATAATTAATTATGAAAATACAAACATGAACAAAACCGTTTTTTAAAATTTGACTGAAGTCGGAAAGTGCCAAACTGACATATGAAGCTAACAATTGTCTATTTGAATTTGTTTTTTGTTTTTGTCTAGGAAATATAAATAGGGGTAGTGATTTCTAAAATTATTATCTTTCTTTAAGTTTATTAAATTGTCGTTAAAAGTAATTTCAAATTCTTCTAAACACATTCTTTTATTACTTAAGGTTTCACAGTGTAAAATAGAAACATCACTAAAATTTATATTGTGGCCAGTGTCGAGATATACGTTTACAAAAAAGAACTTGCGCTTTGTCTGAACATAATCTCGACACTGGCCACAATATAAATTTTAGTGATGTTTCTATTTTACACTGTGAAACCTTAAGTAATAAAAGAATGTGTTTAGAAGAATTTGAAATTACTTTTAACGACAATTTAATAAACTTAAAGAAAGATAATAATTTTAGAAATCACTACCCCTATTTATATTTCCTAGACAAAAACAAAAAACAAATTCAAATAGACAATTGTTAGCTTCATATGTCAGTTTGGCACTTTCCGACTTCAGTCAAATTTTAAAAAACGGTTTTGTTCATGTTTGTATTTTCATAATTAATTATAGTAAAACTCACGTTAGATGTAAGTATTTTAAAACTTTTATATTTTTCCTAAGTAAATTGAAAACTTTTTCCTTTCCATGTTGTAGCCTTGAAAATGGAATAAACTTTTCCGAAAGCTCGGCTTTTAATAAAGAGTTTTATTTTGCAACTGACGGCTTTCCCACAATTTTTTAAGAAAATAACACTATTACCGTCACGAAAACTTAATACTATATATATATATATATATATATATATATATATATATATATATATATATATATATATATATATATATATATATATATATATATATATATATATATATATATATATATATATATATATATATATATATATAACCAAAACCTAACTACCCTTACCTCATTCTGGAGTAAAATCAGAACAGAACGTACAGGTTTTGATGCAGCATCAATTTACTTTATCATATGCGAATAGTCACATAATATATATTACTTAAAAAACAAAAAGTAACAACTTAATTGAAGTTAACAAACCATATCATTGCTGCATTTACACAATTATATAATTTCACAATTAGAGAGATTATCGTAATGACAACAATATAACGACATTCTTTATTATTAAGTTGCATTATTTGTACCTAATTGATTTGGTAGCTCTTGTCTGTACCTATGTCAATATTTCATTAAACAAATTATGGTTTTCAAACTATTATACCTATACATTCAAATATACTCCTGTGTGACAAGCTCCATTTATGTAATCATATTTTATTACTATTAAAAAATGTGATAAATCTGAAAGGATAATACTTTTATACCGTAGAAATATTATTAAATTTAATGCTAAAACAGTGCAAACAACTTGCGTTTTCATTTAATACACATCGGTCTCGGCTTGTAAATTTGTTTAGACACTAATTGACAAACGTTATTAACTACGTCCTATTAAATTTGAAGAAGACGTTACATGTTCTGTCATTTGATCTAAATACAGAATATTTGACATAGCTGACACACTTATGATCGATCAACTGTCACTGGTCACATTATCATTGTCAAAAAACTGTCAATGTCAATGTCAATGTCAATAACAATAATAATAATGTGATATTTAATCCAATATAATAATGGGTGGTTTGTGTTTTTGGTTTGTTTTGACAACTTACAACAATAATGCTTGGATTTTGAGATTAATTTAAAATGCCCCAGCAACAGTAAATAACCATGAGTGACCACGTAGCTGATCGTCAGCATCTCCTGAGAGACCTGAAAACTACGGTTGAAGCTTTATTGGTGACTCAAGTAGCCAATGTATGGTTAATATATGGGGGTCTTAATCGATTACATAGCTCAGTTGAAAGAATTTTTCAACATGGGCTAAAGGAGTCCAAAGTAAGTTAGGAATACAAATTTAATGGTGATCCTTAAGTAGGGCCCCGTCATTTCATGCATTGCGAGAGCGGCATTGCCGGACGGTGCTCATTGCTCTAGAGGCCTGCCTGAACTGACCTACAGGTCAGGTCCGGCAGCCCTGTAGGTCAGGTCAGACAGGACCTTAGAGCCATAAGCACCGTCCGGCAGTGCCGCTCTCTCGATGCATACTCGTCTACTTAAGGATTTTATGCTCATTGGGAATGGTAGTGAGACTGAAACACTGTGTTCTTACAACATGTTTTTGTTATTTTTACTTCAAGGGGGTGCTTCACTTAGAACCAAAGGAAAATCTATTTTTTTCCATTGAGGCAGTTGCAGTTGCATATTTGTGGTTTCTAATTTGTTATAGCATCTAGGACTGCAGGTTTTGTTTATTATAAACATGTGTTAGTGGCCGATTTGCTCCAAAAACACCCAAATATCTTTGCATAATTATTATTTCTATGGTATTTGTCTGGTAGAATGTGTGAAATTATATTTGCAACATAGTTGGCTAATGATGCAACAAAGTAAATATTTGCAATAGATACTTAAAATATTATATATGTACAAAGTATATGTAATTAATTAATTTATCATAGTGTTAAAGTGATTTGTGATTGCCAATTGTTGTCATATTAGTAATTTATTGAAGTAACTAAACTATTTTGTACATTGTTATCAGTAAATCGTTATATTTTATTATGCTGTTTAGTAGTAAGTGATAAAAATAACTAATTATTGCCCCAGTATTTTAATTTTGGATTTATCAAAATAATAACAATTTTAAGATCAAAATCTAAGCAAATATTTACTTGTTCTGTTTTTTTTATTTTTATTTTTTAGATTATTGATTGAATTAATGTGTTTATGCACAATTTTTTATTCACCATAACTTTTATCTCTATACAGTAGGATCCGGGTTTTATGAGTGGCATACTTAATGAACTTCTCATTTAACAAGCAAATTTTATTGATTTGAATGGACTTCTGTAGGAGATAATACTAAAATGTTTCTGATTTAACGAGACCATTTTTTAGGCGATTTCAGTTTTGGCGGAGTAATTTTGACCCGCTCACATTTTTATTGGAATACACAGATGTGCAAAAGTAAATAAGAGGGCCTCGCCTTTCTGGAAATTTCGTTGCCCCTCTACCTAAAAAAATATTACTACTCAGACACACTACAACTAGACGCACCTGCTTCTAGATTGAAATATAACACTAATGGGTAATAAATTTTACTGTACACAGGACAAGAGAAAATATTCATGGGTTCTTCTACTTGGAATGAACATTGGTTACAACTGTACATTTGTGTGGCTTTCTGTTTTTCTGTGAGGCAGGTTTTGACTTAGAATAATATAATAAACTTTATTGATTACAGAATTTCATACAATTCTCTTTCAATGTCGAAAGGCGAACAGGATAGGAAAAAACAAAGTCGCCAAAAAGTATTAAACCTAAATCGTGAATGTAAATCAAAAACAACCACTCTACAAATAACATAAAAAAAAAGAAAACCAAACTCAGCATTCCTAACAATCAGTACCATAAAATGTAAACATTGGTAGATTAACATGACTTCCTCTCGGTTTTCCCTTCTTTAACGTTCGTATATACACTTGTGCCTGCCTAACCCCGCCCACCTTTACCCTCTTAGCCAGCATACAATAGAAAAGGTCTAAAGGAGCCCCATCCGAACCTGCCACTCTACATTTAAAATTGCCAAGAATATAAATAGGGGGATTCGGACAGGACTCCCTCACCTCGGTTAAACATAAATAAAAAAGTTCAAGTGCAATATCAATATCAAGACTCGGTTTCAGGTAGGCAGTATATATTATAAATTCAAAATTTGACTGCCAACTTCACGACAATCCACCAAGGGGATGTCTCGAGGACACGCATCGTGTACTTCTTGGAAAAAACTATAGCTAAACCGCCACTAGCCCAACCTCGAGAGCACTCCCTGACTGCAAGTGAGGACACAATATCATAGTCATTAACCAAATATGTAGGTCAAGTGACACAGTCGAGACACCACGTTTCCGCTATACAAAGTATTGAGAACTCTATATGACACTGGTCTAAAAAACTATCCAAATTATGAAAACCACTCATATTCCAAAACAAAATATTATGTGTGAGAACTGTATTACAGAAAGAATCAACATCACAAGAAAAATGTTCATTCTGATCTCGGAAGCTTGAATTGCGCTCCGCTTCTTGGGGAGATACTTTCTTCCCGAAACCTCTTATTGGATTCAGCAAACGTCTCTTCCCTGGGTACAATTGTAGGAGCACCTCTGACATAGCGAATAGTCAAATCAGTTTCCCCCCTCCTTCCTCTCTCCTTCAATTTCCCCGCAGGGACGAAAAGTTGTGTAGGTGTTAGGTCATTACGAAGCTTAAGAAGAGGGTATGCAGCTCCCATCCTATCGGCAGCTCTGAAGATCTGCAGGCAATGCATTCTGTGAGAAAACTCGACTTTCAGTAGACGTGGTCTTGACGGAGATGGCTTGCCGATCCTAGCCACCCCACGAATCTGAATCTCAGGGGAAACATTCTCTGAAACCAGTGTCTTGACGCAAACACTGTCATCTTGTTCTAAAGTTTCTGGTAAGTTTTGAAAAATAATGTTTTTTCTCTTTCCAGACGCTCACGGATTTCTATATACGGCAAGGATAAGTCACCCCCCCTATGTCCGACTCTCTCTTCCAGTTCTGTAACTCTTGTACGTAGCTGATCGTTTTCCTGTTTTAACGAGGCAATATTCAATGCACACTCCTTAATGACCTTATCATGCTCTAAAAGCCGATCTGTATGGATATTTCTGAAAATCGTTTCATAATTTCATTAAAATGCTCAATCGTAAGCGTCTCAGTAAATTGTGCGGGCAGTGTAGCACCGGGCAACAAGAGGCGCTGCCGTGACTGGCCAGCAGGTGATTGCAAAGCCGTGCGGCACTCGTCATATTTGAAGTCTGCAGTAGAAGCAGCGGCTACCTTACCATTTTCAGCGCTGTGTGTAGCCCTGGCACAAGAAGCATGAAATACAGCTCCGCACTTCACACATCTGATATCGTCCTCGTATCTTATCACGAGTTTACATTTAGTACAGCCAAGTGACATCTTCAATAACCGTGCCCAAAACTGAATTAACTGATCCTTTAAAATAAATTTCTGACGCTATGTAGGCACTCTCTCTTCAAAATCTATAAACAATCTGACGAGCGAAACTTTCGCAACACACTAAGCCACAATTTTCACCGAACAACGTAATGTAAACAGGGTATGTTCAGAGCTAATGCGAAGAACACTATAATCGGACTTTACTTCTTGGCGACTTTGACTCTACTACTTTGACTTAGAATACAGTCTTGTTTACACAATGTCCGCATCTGGTGTTAAATGGTAACGCTTTACATGGAAGAGAAATTGTCGATATTAAGACAAGTGAAAATGGGGACGGAAAAACGTGATGTTTGTAGGCGGTATGGTATTGCATCATCTACATTATCAACAGTTTTAAAGTGCAAGAATTCTATTGTCCAGGCTAGTGGTTCCGACACTATTGACAACAAGAGGGAAAGTCTGAATGTTGCTAATAAAAAAGCATGGGTGACTGGCGATTCTTTTTAAAACTAAAGTAAAAGAATGGGAGAGAGAAATGGCAAGAAAGTTTAGACAAATTTTGCTTGTGGATAATTGTGCAGCACATCCACAATTGACGAATTTGAAGAACATCGGATTAGTTTTTCTGTCGCCTAATACCACACCTGTACTGCAGCCTTTAGATTGGGGAATTGTCAATCTCTGAAATTTAATTACAGAAGACAACTCGTCATGAAGATAATTGACAACATGAGCAAGAATCAAGTGTCAATTGTCAGCAAAAGTCTTCGAAGCTATTCGTCTCCTTGGATTGTGCATGAAAAAGTGTCTCACAAAAACTTGTGAAAAATCGTTTCAGGCATGTTGGTTTTCATTTTGAGCACAGAAGTGAAAAAGTTGATTTAAGCTTTTCGGGAGATGTTATGGCTGATGAAGATATCGCCGACGAAGACGATAACATTTTTCTGAGCGAATATACGAGGGGTTAATCGCTTTATAACTCCCTCAAAAGGGGTGCTATTTTACTTCATTCCCGGACTGTGCATGCCATAGGCAGCTCCATGCATATGGCATGCACTGTCCGGGGATGAAGTGAAATATCACCCCTTTTGAGCGAGTTCTAAAGCGAATAATAATAATTAAATTAGCACAAGTGCCGGATGCTATGGGTTACCTGAACATAGATAATTCTGTGGAGACTTTAGGTATTCTAACAGATTCCGAGATAATTGAAGCTGCAAATTTGAACACTACCCTGAAAGTGATAGAAGATTCTGATTCGGACAACAAATCTGAAATCCCCAGAATGCACCAATGTTTCACTGCAAGATGCTGTGCAGATGATATGACCTTCCTCAACATTTATAGGGGCCATATAATGCTTGAAGAAAAGACAAGCTCCACTCTAGACGAAGCAAAATCATGGTTCGAATAAAATAAATTAAAATTAAATGAGGGAAAGACATTAATACTCACTATATCTACAATTTATAATCAAAATCCTCAACGAGCACAACTGGTGGGAATAATATTCAATGAATGGCTAAATTGGAGGCTAAGGCATTAAAGATGCGGCTTTCAAGATCAATATTTTTGTTGAGGACGATTGTTCAAATAGCTGGGTTTGAGACTGCAAAACCAGCATATTATTCGAATTTTCACAGTATAGCTACGTGTGGTATTTTGATATGGGGAGGGCATTTGGAAATGGAGGATGTTTTTGTCATACAGAAAAGAGCATTGAGGGTACTCACTTCTTCTAGGTTTCGTGACAGTTGCATGTCGATTTTCAAGAATATGATATGAGGGCCCAACATTTGGCAGTTCCCTATCACCATTTGGGCAGGGCACAACAACCCGTAAGTTATGACTGCATAAGAACTTATAAGAAGCTTCCAGATATTTTGAAGAACATGCCAATGGAGTCCTTCAAGAAAGAGGCGAGGATGATTTTGAGTCAACATGAAAAATTTTTGAGGTTCTGCTCAAGTCGAGGCTGGTGAATTTTATAGAATCAAAGTCGATTCTGAGTGGAAATCAGCATGGCTTTCGTGCAGGAAAGTCAACAGTTACGGCAATGGTCGAGATAATTGATACCATTTTGGCGTCATTTGAGGATATGGAGGAAACAATGCTTTCCAGTATAGACCTGAGTAAGATGTTCGATTGTGTGTATCACGAGAGGCTTTTCATGAAGCTGCATAATTACGGTATAAGACGCATTGTGTGGAAGTTGCTTAGATCGTACCTTGAGAACAGAGATCAATTAGTGGACCTAAATGGAGAAAAATCGTCTCTAAGACTAATGAAACAAGGTGTTCCTCAGGGGTCTATATTGGGCCCTCTGTTATTCTCTATATATATATTAACGACCTAATGAACCAATTCCATCGCAAGAACATAATAGCTTTTGCAGATGACACTACCCTCATAGAAAGAGCTGCAAAAAGGAAAGTGTTGAACAAGAAATCATTGGCCGGCCTGGATGTTGCTGAAGCTTGGTTTGAGGTAAACAGTTTGGTTGTTAATTCTTGCAAAACCCGAAAACTAATCCTTACCAGCAGAAAGTCCCTTGAACATGCTACTATTTTACTACTGGGTTTTGTAGTTGATGACACACTTTCGTGGATTCCGCACATTGATGCGCTTTGCCTTAGGCTATAAACTCCCATATTTTCCATAAGAAGAATAAAAATTGGTTGTCGGAGAGAGTGCAGCATTGTTAACATACCATGTGCATTTTCATAGTGTGGTGACATATGGCATCATCCTTTGGGGTGCTGTGGGTGGTGCATCAAGAGTCTTCCTGAAGCAGAAAAAAGTGATGAGGGTGTTAGCTGGTGTAGCTCAAACGACAAGTTGTCGGGATTTGTTTGTGAAGTACAGAATCCTTGCCATCCCGTGTGTGTACATACTTTGCTCTCTGTGTTATCTCCACAGTCACCAAAGTGAATTTGTTAGGCACTCAGACCTTCACTGCCACAACACAAGAAATAGGGACAAATTCATCACACCAAGGCATCGCTTGACAAGGTTCCAGTCTTCCTGTGCGTACACTGGCGTTAAATTGTATAACAAACTGCCGTTGGCTTTCCAGGAACTAGAGAGTAAGATCTTTAAAAAAACTGTAAAGAACTTTTTATTAAAAAACGCTTTTTATTCTGTGGATGAATATTTATCCTGTCGCTTTTAGTCATGTTTGTCAAAGTGTATTACAGTTGTGTTGTAATGGTTTATTACTTGTAGGTTTTATTGGATCGTTGTAGTCTTTATGTGTTGTTTATACTTATATTTTAGATGTAGACATGCCTTGTAATGTTGAAAGTAATAAATATGTATGTATGTATGTATATTTTTTTGTAGTTACTTCTTGGTTGTCATATAACGAGATCCGGTTTTTACGAGATATTATTCTTGGTCCCTTGCCTCCTCGTTAAATCCGGATTCTACTGTATATGATATTGGGACTTTGTACACCATATATAATTAATGAGAGTAAATTTGCTTGTAATCAATCAAGAAGCCAGTTTAAAATAATTACTAATTTTATCTTTTACAATTTTGTTAGACAGAAAATTCTTACTACAAGTTCGTTAATGGTTTAGAATGGCTTCATCCAGACAACTCAAAAACATATTTCAGCGTCGACTGTGAATATAAACAACATTTGCCCACACATTTAAAAGATGACAGAGCCTCAACGTGGCTTTACAGAAGCCTTGAAAACCACTCATTATCACAAAAACTTTCTTGGCTTTTATCAGACAAATCTCATTTATCAGAATGTTATCATACTCATGCTTACTTTTACCAAGAAGAATATGCTGAAGCATGCTTAATATGTTTAAGAGCTGTCGAAAGAAACCAGCCTAGTCTAATGTCTGAAGTCAATCCACGATTGTTTATTTTGAAGACAAACGCTACAGAATTTCACAAAGTTCACAGGAGATGTTCGTCATTTCCAGATAACAACTTAAAAACGTTTCTTGAAGACCGCAAAAGAAGCAGAACTATTAGCTGCATAAGTGATACTTTGAAACCAAATATAAAATTAAATAAAAACAATTCTGATCCAGCTAAGAAAGTACAATGTAAATTAAAACCTTGGCAGAGTATGCCTGATGTACAACAGGTTGATGTTTTTAACGTAAGAAGTCAATTAACAGCACAAAGTAGAACAACTCCGTCCACACCTGTCCATACTAAGAAAGTTACCAAGCTCTCTCCGTCTGTATTAAAAGTAGATTACGATTCGTTATCGGACAAAAAAACAAAGGGCAAGTCTATTTTTAAACGCAGCTGTTTAGCTCGTAAACCGAGAAGTGAAATTAAGCATGTTATAATTGATAACTGTGATATAATCGAACATACTCCCCCTTTAAGTAGCTCACAGAGTAGCGGGACTGTGATTCATGATGATTTGGCTAATTGTTCGAGTAGAAGTGAGAGACGATTCGGGGCAAGCAAGTCGCCAGTTAGAGTAGCATATTCACCAAGGACCATGATGGATTTTATACCTCTTGCTGGGGAAAAGGATTATAAAAGGCAACCAAAGAAGTCATTCATTGAGGATGGAGGGATGAGTGTGTTACCTATGGCAACGGGGTAAGCAAAACACATAGCTTCTTTTTTTTTTTTTTAATTAAATGCTTATAACTTTTTTCCTTCAACTTAGAGATTTAAATGTCGGCATATAGTATACTTTTATAATAGAAACTTGGCTGCCAAATTTTGTTGCTATGGATTTATTATTTTCGGAGACTAAAACATTTTACAAAACGAAAGGACACCTAAAATTTTCCTGGAAAAAGTTTTTCGACTTTCCTGGTTAACGAACTTATCCAAGCTAATTACGAAAGGAAGGCACCTACCAAATTTCATCAAAATCGTCTACAGTATACTCCCGATTATTCATGTGCAGACTATCCGGTTTACAGATTTTCCGTGCTGGGAAATTAATCAATAATTCAAATCAGGAATAGAATCGAAATTTCAATTTTATTCATTTCCTCTCGCTCAAATACCTAAAATAAATATTCCTAATAAAAACTAACGACCATGTATGCAGTGCTATCGGGACAGAGAGACGCGAGTTTGGATAGTACCCTTTTGGCACTTCAAAACAAAACAAAAACTTTATTTCGAAATTACAAGTTAATTATAATTTTAAAACAAAGGTTTTTGTAATCTAATCGCAAGTCCTAATTGTCTGTGCAGTCCATGTAAAAAAGTTTGCAAGGCCATTTTGTCATAAATTTCATTTTTTACTAAACGAATGTTGTTATCATTTATAGTTAATCTTAATTTACTTTGCAGCAAACTTCTAGCATCTTGTATTTGCATACCAAATTGATATGGCGTTTCATTTTGATTAGGTTTAAGTAACATTAAGTTTCTAGCTAAACAATTTTTGTCTCTCTGGTCTGAAAAATATTGCTGTAAGAGAAGTTTTATTCGGGGCCAATTTTTGGCATCTTCTTTACTAGCTATTAAAGATTTTGCTCTTCCCTCTAGTTTATTAACTATTATTCTAAGAATCCAATTATTGCGGTCATTATTTAAATTTTGTGTATCAACAAAAGATGATAAGAAATTTTCACAAGCTCCAATAAATAATGCCAAAGTGGCTTGATCCCCGTCATAACTGGGAATTGCATTAATATTGTAAGATTCAATTTTGGTCTGTGCAGCAACGTTTTGTTCAGTCATTTTAATATTTTTATTTTCTAACGTAAAATTATTTTCTAAATTCAACACTAATTTGGCTGGTTTAATAATATTTTGTCTAGAAAAGCTATTAAAAGTTTTATCTGAGTCAGACATACACAATTATAAAATTTATGGGATAAATTTATAAAGGATAATGAAAATTATTCACAATAATTTTTCCATTCGCTTAATTATGAAGTCGGCAATGTTGTCCTTCTTCGCTGACGATTTTTGGTCACTTCTATCTATCCTTGACTTGGCCCTTCGAGGTTGGCGATGATGTCCTTCCTTTTGTGGCCGTGTTGTCTTCTGCTGTTGAGGTTGGTGATGATGTTCTTCCTTGTTGACGATGTTTGTCACTTTAAATTTTCTAGGTTGCAGGTTTTTAACGATAAAAATCGACGTGTACCTTTGCGATTTTTGTCAAAAATACACCTAAACATATACTAACGACTGCGCCAGTTTGGATAGTGCCCTTTTGGCACTTCAAAACAAAACAAAAATTATTTCGAAATTACAAGTTTTATTATAATTTTAAAACAAAGGAGAAATACACGATGTTTAATGTTGAAACACTCGTAACATATTCTAACATAATATTGTATCTTACATGTATATATAATTTCTAATATGCTTAGCTAACATTCTAAAGGAAGACAACTTAAACTAAATAATTATGCTGACTATAACTATTATTTCCGCGGTGAACGACTGCTTCCATCCTATTACTATATTAACACGAGATATAGGAACAGCATTATACAGGGTGCTGTACCTCGCGGACGAGCCCTGAGGGAGAAAAAAAAAACGACCATATAAGTACGGGTCTGCCTATTATGATCACTACATTGCAAAAATCACAATGAAAATAAAACTGTGAAATTTGTTAGAACCTGTAGTATAGTAGCGTGTATGTGGAAGCAGAATGAACTGTCACAGATTGATTATTCTGTTGTGATTAAATTTTATTTATCTCTGAATGTGCCACTACATCAGGAACGCCGAGAAGGATCCATATCCGGGAATGTTAATGTTAAGGTCATAAATTTTATTTGCCCCTATCTTTTCACACTTGATCTCATTCGAGTTTGCAAGGACGGTACAGCAGAAAGCAACAAGATAAACATTTCCTGAGAAAGACACAGCTGTTAAGCAATCTGTATGTATGTATGTATCCATGGTGAGACTTTCGGAAAATTTCTTCAAATGGGCGCAAATTAGGGCCTCTGGAACCCATTTCCATGGTCAGTTAAAATGTATATATATATATATATATATATATATATATATATATATATATATATATATATATATATATATATATATATATATATATATACAGGGTGGCACATTGAAAACGGAACAGGCCGATTGCATCCAGAGAATTTTTTTTTAAGAAACACTGAAACACGTAAATTTTAATATTGAGGGGGCCATGTTTTGACATAAAACTCAACTTTGTCACATCACCCCCTTAAGGGTGGTGATAATAACCCTTATATTTTAAATAGGGAACATGGGTCGAGTGTTACATCATTAGAAAGCTGTTTCTTTTCTGAATTCAGCACACTAATTTTTTTGGAAGTTTTATCAACTCATTTAAAAATTATTCACAGTTGGAGTTGCAAGAACGTATTTCATTCATTGTGATAGAAATGCACTGATTAGTCAATTTTTCGTTAAAAAAAAAACTAAAAAACAAAACCAAACGTTCAAAAATGTTTATTCAGTTAAGTAAGTGTTCAAATTGTTGACCGCCAGCTTCCATACAAAAGTACAAATTTTGTTCAAAACGAGCTCTGACATTCTGGAGCATTTGTGGAGTTATTAGACGGCATTCTTCAACAATGCGTCGTCGTAATTCTTCCAGAGACTCCAGTTCTGTTGCGTAAATTCTACTTTTTAAATGGCCCCATAGAAAGAAGTCTAAAGGAGTTATATCCGGTGATCTAGGGGGCCACTCAATAACACCTCTACGCCCAATCCATTGCTCTGGAAGCTCTCTGTTCAAAAACTCCCTAACATGTTGTGAAAACTGCGGAGGAGCTCCATCTTGTTGAAACACTAATTGATTTTCTTGATAGCGATCATCATTTTCAACAATGTCAATTAGTAGAGGGTAAACGATATCTTCTAGTAACTCCAAATACGTTTCGCCACTCAAATTGCCATAAAGAAAAATTGGTCCGATTAAACAGTCTCCAAAAATGCCAGTCCAGATATTCAATTTCTGTGGAGTTTGAGTGTGGACTTCGTGAAAATTTATTGGATTATTATCTGCCCAATAACGACAATTGTGACGATTGACTGTAGAGTTTATTAAAAACGTACACTCGTCTGAAAAACAGATATTGAACAGAAAGTTCCCGTTATCAGCTATTCGTGTAGTCATAACTTCACAAAACTCCAGCCGCCGATCAAAATCATCTTCATTCAGTTGTTGTACAAGATGAATTTTATACGGGTGAAATTTATGATGCTTCAATGTTCTCTGAATAGTTCTTCTTTTGATGTTTCAAACAGTGGCCAATTTTCTCGTGCTCAAAGTTGGGTCTGCAGCAATTTGTCCTAAAACTTCAATCTTAGTAGTCTCATTTCTTCAGTTCAGAATCCCGTTTTTTGTTGGCTACTGAACCACTTTGTCGAAACTTTGCAATTAACTCCAAAATGTATTTTCTGTTAACATGTCTGTTCGGATGTCGTTCATTAAACCATTGTGAAATCAATTTTCAGTAGTACTATCAAGTATCAAACCGACCGATAAACTGAAGTAATAAACCGCATTTCTCTCATTCCAATAAGAAATGCTTTGATAGTCAATTTTTTGTTTACAAACCAACAAAACATTTACTATCAGCACATTTCTTATCGGAATGAGTGAAATGCGTTTTTGCATCTTCAACTGTGAATAATTTTTAGACGAGTTTATAAAACTTCCAAAAAAATTTGTGTGCTGAATTCAGAAAAGAAAGAGCTTTCAAGTGATGTAACACTCAACCCATGTTCCCTATTTAAAATATAAGGGTTGTTATCACCACCTTTAAGGGGTTGATGTGACAAAGTTGAGTTTTATGACACATGTCCTCCTCAATATTAAAATTGACATGTTTCAGCGTGTCTTTAAAAAAATCCCCGGATGCAAATCTGTCTGTTTTGTTTTCAATGCGCCACCCTATATATATATATATATATATATATATATATATATATATATATATATATATATATATATATATATATATAGTATAGCAGGTGGAAATAACAGTCTTATGTGTATGTACATGTATCCAACCGATAACTCAAAAATACCTTACTGATTTGGACCAAATTTTGGAATTACCCTTATTTTGCTAATGGCTTGGATGAGTTCGTTCATCAAATCTTAACGGCCAATTTTTCTTAATAAAAAATTAAAACATATTTTTTTAAATGCAATATCTCTGTCTTAACTGATTGAACCGAAAATCTGCAACTGAAAAGAACATAGGCAGACGTGGTTGTGTACCAATTTTCAAGTTGTTTGATCAAGAGAAAATAAAGTTATTCGAAATTAATAATAAAATAATCATCGTCATCACTTCAGATTCTGTAATGCAATAGCTACAATGTTGAACAAAGACAGGTGACGTTATCTGTACTGCTATCCTATTTAAATAAATCGTAGGTAAAAATAGAAACAATGGAAGTTGTTGCAATATGTCAGCCTGGAGAGCATTGTGAGTGATATGACAGGGACACCATCTCAGTGCAGGACCAGGTAGTATGTTGTCACGATAGCTCTAGTTTACACAAAATTTTATAGATAGAGCTGTGTACAATGTACAATCAACTAACAATTGTATAAATTGTCAGCCTTGGACCATTTCCTAATACAGGGACAAAGTTTGCGCCCAAAAGCGCTAAATTTTAGCATGCGAATGTATACTATAAATAAAAAATTTCGGGGCGCAGCAAGTGCGTTATAGTAGTGAATTTTCATAAGAATTGTACAGTATTAGTGAGATATATTATTAAAACTAATTCTCTAAATTTAAATGGATCTTGGGTGGGTACTGAATTAAAGAAAAATAACATAAGGAGCTTCGCGGATGACTACAAATTTGTTTTAAAAAACCTTTTTTGTTGTTTTTAATGAAATTTGTAACACAATTTTTCTAAAGGCACTTGCAGTACTTACATATTAACTAAATTTTAATTTTTTAGCTCCATATAAAATATAAATTTTTCAAATAATCGCTAACTGGGACTCTAAAACCGTTCTCCAAGGTCCATTTAAATTTAAATAATTAGTTTTATTAATATATCTTACTACTAGTGTACAATTCTTATAAAAATTCACTACTATAAGACACTTGCTGCGTCTCGAAATTTTAAGTTATAGTCATGATATAGACAAATAAACATATAAACAATTAAACTGACGCCGAATATGGATTCTAGGGTCCTAGTTAGCGCTCGTTTAAAGAAATGTTTTCAAAATTCGGAAGACGTAATCTTATAAGTGCATTTATTGCTAATAAAAATGTAATTAAAAACGCTGTGAAAATAATTGATAAACCATCTTTTTAAATACTGTATTCCAAAATATATGTTTTTATAATTTTAGGTATTTTCCTAAGCCTACCAAAGGTCAGAGCCTCCAGTCATTTCTTACTTCCAGTCAGTTCTCTAGAACGAATGCGGAGTTAGATAGAGAAAATGCCCACTTCAGCGTCTCAGAGGCAATCATATCTGCCATGGAGCAGATTAGATGCAAAAGAGATGAAAGATTAGCTGACGAGCAGCTGGATGACAGTGATCCAGAAATCATAGATCTAAAACAGAGAATCAGGCTGAGACGACGACAAAAATTGGTTGAAAAACATAGAAAAAATCTGGCTCATTCATTGAGTGATGGAAAGACTGATAGTAGGTCAAACTATTTGCTTCTTTAATCTTTTACCATAATAAAAATATCATTAGCACTTAGTACCCAAATTCAGATTGTTGAATTTTTGAAGTTATAATTTTTATTTTTAGCTACAACAAGCGTAAGTCCATGCTCCTCATATTCTGATACACTTTCGGCCAGTATCAGTTCAGATGACGTTGACGATCTCCAGTTAGATGAAGCATCTAATCTTAGTGATAATTGTGGCTTGTCTATGTCTATGGCTTCACTCTTTTCTGAGGCTGATCTGTTAAAGAAAACCCGGGGAGCTCCTGACGGAGCTTCTGATGTGTTGTCTGCAGAAGGTGTGGCGCTAAGTTTAATCAGCAGATTCAGCGAGAAACAGTTACCAAAGTAAGTCTATTTAAAAGTTTTAATTAGCCTGATTTATGCCCTAGTGATTTTTATTGGCCAGGTAATTTGGTTTGGTAAAAGTTACATTAGGGTTGAGTGAATGTAAGGTGTGCACTACACTATATTATTAAATGTACTTTAGGTGACTTACATTTGAGAAATCTACATCATAACACTTGGTGCACATCGTAGCGAAACAGCTGTCGTGAATAATATAGTGTAAATCTTACATTCATTTGTTTAATTCATTATTTTAAAGGTTAGTTAGTTGAATTGAGTTGATTTATAAGGATTCTATTGGTTAACCTAAAGTAGTTATTTCTTGTTACATCTGGATGCCCTCAGGGCTCTATCCTAGGTCCTTTATTGTGTAACATATTTGTTTTTTATTGGTAACACTAATTGACAGACTTACTTTCAGAAAAATTACAATTCTTACATGTTTATGCAATTAATAATTTGATGGGTGATTTTGCATGGTCAGCTTACCAAAAATGTTTTTGATACACATGCTTATAACCACCCGTGTATGCATAAACCACCAGAAACTGTGGTTCAAACAATCAAGAAAATTACAGAACCCGCAGGGAATAGAGATGCTGGGCAAGGGAGAATTGAAAGAAAATATAAATCCAAAATGTGAAAAAGCTGTTGTAGAAGCCCAAGGGAAGAAATAACCCATATCAACTGCATCAGCCCTTTAACCACCCCTCTAAGCCACCTATGTTCTCTGAATTAAAAAGCTAGAGAAAGGGAAAACCACAGCAGTCATGTGGAAGATTTTTGAGAAAAATGAGGGTTAGGCCCGGTGGTACGTAAAACGCTTGGTCGGCGATGGGGGAGGTTAGTAGGGGTTTCAACTTTACCTGGACTTCTGAGGGATGCATTGTGATGTGGTTTTTCCTTTCTCTAGCTTTTTAGTTGCAAGAACGGACCTCTTTTGGGGAGCAACAAGTGGTAGTTGGAGGGCGGTGGTGATTGGTAGTTTTTACTTCCACATCGTCACAAAGTGTGGTAGTATTGCATCGGCGACCAAAATTTAAAAAACAAATTGACTTAAACGTCATAAAAAGTGTTAAAACATATAGAAAACATGATTTGGGATGGACCTTTTTTTGTCTGTCGATTTGTATGTCTGTCTGTAGCCACGGTTCAAATTTAGCATACAGTTAGCACCCGGCAAACGAACGGTTCAGATTGTTTTTGGGTAAACCCTCTAGGGGGTAGGGGATGAATGGGGAGTAATTTGTTGAAAATTGACATTTTGGTTGTTAAAACGTGAGTAATATAATGCTTTAGGGTTTTATTAGAAAACTTTCAATTTCATGAAACATCTGGTATTCTGTGCTGAAAGTAAATTAAAGGTGCGATGTGTGGAGTGGAATATCGGTGACCGAAATTTCGAATTTTTTTGTTTTGATAAAAAGTCTTAAAACATATAGAAAACTTGATTTTGGAACGAATTTTTGTTGTCGGTCGGCTTGTACACCTGTCTGTTAATAAGCGCAATAACTTTCGAACTAATTGAGATACAATCTTCAAATTTGGTATCCAGTTAACACCCGACAAAGGAAAGCATCGAATTGTTTTTGGGTAAGATATCTTCTGGGGGTAGGGGCGAAATAGGAGTTGATTTGGTAAAAATTGACATTTTTTCGTTAAAACTCTCGAGTAATATAACGTTTCAGAAGTTTAGGAGTACAGGAATATGAATATTTTCTTTGTGATCAAGTCATGGATCCTGAATTTATTTCACGGGAATGTCTTTCTGAGGGGAGTAGATTATCACAGCTATGTGGAAGTTATGACTCAATTTACAGCACTATTTTTTAATTTCCATGGGTTCTTTAAGCTAGTTTTTTCATATTTTTCATTTATATTTCCTTTTAATTTTCTTTCCCGCCCACCAGCCCTATTCGCTCCAGATCCCGTAACTTTCTTGGGGCTTGAAATCACAAATTTATATTGTTGTTTATGCCTACAGGAATGGTTATAAGCATCTTTTGTAAAAAAAAAAAAGGAAAGCCAACCATAAGATAATACGCAAAATTACCATATTTTGTTAGTGTTTTATGCTGTAACTTCTACCTATTTATCATTTAAATTATTTCCACATCGTCACAACGTCTGGAATTATCGCATCGGCGACAAAAATTTCAATTTTTTTTTCCGCTTAAACATAAAAAGTACATCCTAAATACAATCGTACCGTGGGTGTCGACAAGGATCAAAGAGGCAACTTGTTAATTCTGGACTTGAAGGTTTGGAGGTTCGGAGGAGGAGGTAAAACATCTGCCGCAAGGAATTCCACAACTTGGAAGTCCCCGGGACAAAAGAGCGGGCATAACAAGATGTTCTATGTCTGGTGACCTGGACAGTAAAAGGTTGCATTCGCGCTGTTCCCCTGGTAGATCTGTTGGGGGCAAAAGGTGGAGGAACTATGGAAGAAAGCTCCTCTGAGCAGTGCCCGTGCAGATATCTATAAAAGAGAGATAGGTCACCAACGGCACGTCTGTGGGCAAGGGATGGCAGCCTTTGGGTGAGGGTAGGGTCACCGATGAGACGTATAGCTCTTCTGAATTGAGTCCAGGATAGCGAGTGTAGAAGCAGCAGCGGCACCCCAGATGTGGGAGCAGTATTCGAGGTTTGGCCTTATTTGTGAAGTATATAAGGTATAGAGATTAGTTGATGAAAAGTATGGGCATGATAAGCCATTATAGCAACATTTTTATTTGTTATGGTAACCAGTGTTCTCAGTGCAAATATATATCTTGATATGTTATTGGCAATGGAATTAATATGTTTCTTCCAGTCAAGACGGTGGTTAATTTCTATCGCGAGGAAGTTTGCAGACTCTGCTGATTTTAATATATTTTACTTACAGTTGAGTATTAACTCCTCGTTTATTTTCTTAAAGTCAAAATGTATTAATTTGGTTTTTTCAATGTTCGTTATTAAATTGTTATTTGAGTTTAGAGTATAGATTATTTGATTTTTCTTTTCAGTTCATCTGTAGTGTTGCTTCTGTAAATAATAGATGTATCATCTGCAAACGATATTAACTTTTCATCTATTAATTCTGGTAAGCCATTTGTATATATAATGTATAAAGTGGTACTAATATCTACCCTTGTGGGATACCTTTAATTATCTGTTCCTTTTGTGATCTTTATATGTTGTTGTTATATTTCTGAAGGACGCTTTGAGTTCGAATTTTCAAGTATGATTTTATCAGTGTTAGTGCTAAACCTCTGATTCCATACATGCTAAGCTTTGAGAATAATACTTCATGTTTTACACTATCACATGCTTTACTCAAGTATAAACATAGTAAAGCCGCTTTTTGTGATTTATTTAAGGCTTCTATAATTTCTTGTAGTGCTTTATAAGTTGCTCTGATTATAGATTTACCTCTGATGAAGCCATTTTGTGTATCAGAGAGTAATGTATTATCTTCTAAGTAGGAGTTTATTCTAGTGTATATTATTTTCTCAAATATTTTGCTAAATATTGGTAAAATAGCAATAGGCCTGTGATTTTTTATGTTTTTTGTCTCGTTTCTTGTATATTGCTATTATATCTGCTGCTTTTAACTTATCTGGAAAGACACCTGTAGACAGGGTTAAGTTTATTATGTGCGTTAGTGGATGTATTATTTGTTTTGCAATATTTTTAACTAATATGACTGGGATTTGATCTTCACCTACCAAAGCAGTGTAGTGTAGTAATATATCGTTTAAGGGTTTATATTGTTACGTTCTACGGAGTTCTGGATTTGTTGATTAACAAAACACAGCTTTCCAAACCAATAATTTATTATTACCAAGTATTTTCCAACACCAGTATCAACTAAAATATTTCTCTTCTCTATTATTAAATGTCCATAGAACTATATTCCACTATTTGCCTTCTATGATCGCTTCTTAAACACCAACACTTACTGTTGACTCGCTTAATACTCTATGATCACTTCTTTTACACCACACTACTCAATACTGAACTAACTTACTCTGCGCACCACTCGTCTATTTACACTGTCTATAGAGATGCTAGATCTTTTACACCATTCTACACCTGTCACTTCTGGTCTCTTCTAGAAATATCGTTCCAGAATGTTCACTGTTACCAACACACTACCATAGAAGTAACAAAGTTCCTAAACTTAATTCTCATAGACAAATGTGACAAATATATTAGAAAAGTTTTAATTTCATCAAACACCTAGTATTATGTGCTGAAATTAAATAATGTAATGTTGAAAAAATTTCGAATTTTTTGTGTTAAAACGGCGTAAAAAGTCTAAAAACATATAGAAAACTTGATTCTGGAACGAAATTTTTTTGTCAGTCGGTCGGTCTGTCGGCTTGTACGTCTGTCTGTTAATAGGTGCAATAACTGTCGAATGAATTGAGATATCATCTTCAAATTTGGTAATTAGTTAGCACCCACCAAAGCAACGCTTCGAATTGTTTTTGGGTAAGATCGCTTCAGGGGGTAGGGGATAAATAAGGGGTGATTTGGTGAATAGTGAATTTTTTTCAATAAAACTCGCGTAATATAACGTTTCAATAGTTTATGGGTACAGGAATACAAAGATTTTCCTTGTGGTCAAGTCATGGGCCCTAAATTCATTCCATGAGAAGGTCTTTCTGAAGAGAATAAAATAATCACAGCTATGTGGAAGTTATTATTCAATTTGCAGCACTATTTTTTTTTCAGAGCTTCTGATTTAGTTTGGCTAGTATCAGAAGAAGATGCACCTCAAGCACTGCTGCCCCTACCAAAGAGCTGGCCTGTCAGTCCTGATGATTCAGAGGCTACTCCAACATATCTGCGTGGTACACAAGACTGGGCACCCCCTAGGGCTCAGATTATATTCACCTTACATCCTAAACCTGTGTACGTAAAAGTCTATTTTTCCCTCACATAATATTTTTTGTACCAGTTTTGTTATTTTCAATGTGTCTTTACAGAAGAAAGAAGTTAATGGAAAGTCAGAATTATCGTTGTGCAGGTTGCAGCATGAAAGTATCCAAACAGTATGCATCTAGATTTAGATACTGTGAATATTTGGGCAGATATTTTTGTACAGGGTGTCACACAAATCAATTGGAACTTATACCAGCCAGAATTATACAGAAATGGAATTTTTCAAGGTAATAACAGTAGGTATAGATGTTGGTTAGTACTGAAAGTTTATTATGGGGGAGGCAAGGCTAGTACTATACAGACTAACCTGTAATGGTAGACTGAAGATCAACCCAGGCTTCAGGGGCCACTGCAAAATTCAGGAGATCGTGAAGGAGCCCATGCTTGAAATGAGGTCAGACTTCGCGAGCCCGCGAATCTGCAGTGAAAACAACTTTACAGTGGAAATCTCCGACCGCGAGGCATGGCGGGAGGAGACGCCGGGCATACCACAGGACGCGCTCGTCTGGTTCACGGACGGATCTGGCAGAGAGCGTGGGACGGGGGCAGGTGTTTATTAGGAAGGACTCAGGGTAAGTCATAGTATTTCCCTCAGAGCCCATGCAACGGTCTTTCAGGCCGAAATGTACGCCATCCTGCACTGTGTGCGGGAGAACAAGAGGAGGGGCTACACCAACAAGCGGGTCCTCATAGCCACAGACAGCCAGGCAGCACTTAAGGCCCTAAGTAGCCCACAGGTAAATTCCTGGCTGGTAAGTGAGTGCCGAGACAAGACGAGCGACCTGGCTGGGCAGAATGAGGTCACCCTCATCTGGGTGCCGGGTCACTCGGGGGTCAAAGGCAATGAAGAAGCTGACAGTCTCGCGAAAAGAGGATCAGCAGAACCATTTATAGGACTAGAACGGGCTCTGGGTGTGACAAAGAGCACTGCCAGGGGAGCCATTAAGTCCTGGGTCAGAAACCAACACAAGGTGTACTGGGCAGACAGTCCAGGGCTCAGATATGGGAAGTCAATAATTGACGAACCCAGTTCAAAGAGAGCTGTGGAACTGGTAAATCTTAGCAGAGGACAGCCCCGAAACATAACAGGTTTCTTGACGGGACACATGACCTGCATAAAATGGGGCAGTTCGAGGGGGCCTCGCATGCAGACTCTGCGGCGAGGGGGAGGAATCAGCCCAGCATATCTTGTGCGAGTGTAAAGCTCTGGACCGCAAAAGACAACTGATCTACGGTCAGTCTAGACCGGAGACAAAGCATTATAAAACTTCACCTTACCAATCACTGTGCAGACTAGTTCAAGGCACAGTGATTTTGGAATGGGTGGAGTAAAAAGACTAAGGGCATGCACAATAAGACAAAAGGTGCAGTGCTATCGGGGCGGCAAAGCCGCGGACGAGCCCTGAGGGAGAAAAAAAACCCGGAAGTTTAAACTTCAAATTCTTCTTATTTTTAAATACAGATCCGCCATCTTGAAATCATCTTGAATTACGCCATAAATTTGGATTTTACTCGTCGAGCTAAGATCTATGACACCTCACACTTGACTCTAGGCTTGAAAAATAAAAAAAAGTTATGTTTGCAAAGTTTCTTCAAGAAAAATATTGTTTATTGGTAATAAATGTCATATTTATTTGTTTATTTGGATAATACTAAGACTATAGCGTATATTGTAAAACAGAAAGTGCAAGATTCATTATCTAGAACATGTATAATAAACGGTAAATTCAATTGTTGAGATGAGCATCCAATCTTCTCTTGAATATACCGATATTTGAGGAAGCGACGATACTTTCAGGCAAACTGTTCCATATATTAAATGCACGGTTTGAAAAGAAATTGAGTCTGTTTGTGGTGCGGAAAGGTTCCTTCTTCAACTTGAAAGAATGTTTCCGCAGTTTTTTTGTGATGAGAGAATGCAAACTCGTCAACCTGGGGCATGTTAAAATCCTCATCTATTACCAAGTTACTTAGTGATAAGTTTTTTTTTTTAATATTTTAACAACACACCACAAGGGTTTACAGCCTAAATACTATCGTACCGTGGGTATTGACAAGGAGGAAAGAGGCAACTTGTTAATTCTGGACTTGAAGGTTTGGAGATGCGGAGGAGAAGGTAAAACATGTGCCGGCAAGGAATTCCACAACTTGGAAGTCCTCAGGACAACAGAGCGGGCATAACAAGATGTTCTATATCTGGTGACCTGGACAGTAAAAGGGTGCATTTGCTCTGTTCCCCTGGTAGGTCTGTTGGGGGCAGCAGCTGAAGGAACTATGGAAGAAAGCTCCTCTGAGCAGTGCCCCTGCAGATATCTATAAAAAAAGAGAGAGGTCACCAACGGCACGTCTGTGGGCAAGCGATGGTAGCCTTTGAGTAAGGGTGGGGTCACCGATGAGACGTATAGCTCTCTTCTGAATGGAGTCCAGGATAGCGAGTGTAGAAGTGGCAGCGGCACCTGTGGGAGCAGTATTCGAGGTTTGGCCTTATTTGTGAAGTATATAAGGTATAGAGACTAGCTGCTGAAAAGTATTTGCGAGCCCGGAAGAGGAAATCTAATTTCTTAGCAGCCGCTTCTGCAATTGATGTGACATGTTGATGCTAATTGAAATCTCGATCCACAGAAATGCCAACAAGTGAAAAGGACTCATTACTTTGAATAACTTGGTTGTTCATTGTGAGGGGTCTAGGGCTGGTGTATCTCTTATGAGATAGAAAGCAAGACTGAGATTTGGAATAACTTGGTTGTTTATTGTGAAAGCAAGACTAAGATTTGGAGGGGTTGAATTGTACAAGATTTTTACTTCCCCAGTCTAATATTTTTTGGAGATCCACAGAGACAGAACCCTCCATGAGTCTGTGATCCTCATCTAAGTGGGCTAAGGAGACAGGCTTAGAATATTGTATATTTGAGTGGAGGGTGCTGTCATCCGCGTAACCATGAACTGGGTTGTATGTTCTAGAGATGAGTTCATTGATGTGGAGAAGAAATAAAGTAGGGGCTAAAGCTGAACCTTGAGGAACTCCTGCATTAATTGGATACAGTTTAGAGGAATGGCCATGCACGACAACGAAAATGCGGTTGGAGAGGAAATTTGCTGTCCAGGTATAGAGTTTTGCTGGTAGGCCATAGGCCAGAAGTTTATTAAGCAGCGCTGCGTGCCAGACCTGGTCGAATGCTTTGGATATGTCTAGAGCGACAATCTGGAATTCACCGTGTAGTTCCATAGACTTGTTCCAAGAATGGGTGACAAACGAAAGGAGGTCGGCAGTTGATCTGCGCTGACGGAATCCATACTGCCTGTCATGGATTAGACTGTGTTTTTCAAGAAATTGTAGTAATTCGGCGTATATACTTTTACATCACTTTAGAGACGACTGAATGGAGAGAAATAGGCCTGTAGTTGCTAGGAAGCGCTTTGGATCATTTCTTGGAGACGGGTTGTACTCGAGCAGTTTTCCAGTTACTAGGGAATATGCCTCTATTGTAAGATGTCTGAAACAGACGAGTCAGGTCAGGAGCAATTTCCTCGTGCGCATTTGTTGAGAACAATTGCTGGGATCTCGTCAAGGCCAGAGGCTTTCCTGGTATTATGAGAAGATAGCATCTTTCATACCTTTTTAGTTTTGAAGTTTAGTTGCTATGATTCTAGCAAGCTCTATGTCATTTTCAAAGCTTGTAGTATGATTTCTATCAAAAAATTATATAGACTTCAAAATAATCATCTTTAGTAATTCAATTTAACTCTATTTCATAGATTTTATTGATGGGACATATTCCATGTCTGGTCACAAAAGAGAAATGTAAATTTTCGAACCTAGTGTACCTCAAGCATAAATTCTCACCTTTACTATTTCATATGTATTGTTATTCTCCTTTGCTGTTTGTAGCTATATTAAAAATAAATAGACCAAGACCTAATGGATGTTTGCAGTAAATTTAATTTTTTTACAGGTATCCAGTTTCAACATTTTCTTACAGACTTCTGGAACAAATGCATAGTGATCCATTGTTTAGAGTTTTTGAATTGAACAAGACCATTGGGAAGAAATCAAGTAATCTTTTGTTCTGTCAGAAATATAGATTGGGATTGTATTATCTAAAAGATTACATATTCACTTGTAGATTTGCCACAGTGTAAGTATACTACTTGGGGTTCATTAATTGATGTTGTCCTTACTTTGTGAAACCGTTCTATACTAAATACAGATGTGCGACTTTTAATCTGGCTTCACAAATGTTTGTTTTCTTCTCTGTAACAGTGCTGTTTGACAGCGTAACTGGTTATAGAGAAAAAGACAAACATTTGTATGTGTAGAATTAATGTTGGTTTGTTTCACTATGTTGACTGGTTAGTAACTTAAAACCATTTGTATGTATGTACACTTGACTATTTAATTTGCTCTACTAATATATCACATAAATTATACGTCTATATTTGTTCAGAGAACAATAAGGTTTGCAGAAGGGCAGTAGTAGGCCTGGAAATATAATTGTTAAGAATTCAATTTATAATTAAAGTTATAGGAAAATTCTCTACACCAAGTAATGTAAATATGTGTTCCCATAGTAACTGTTAGAACTAGTCTTTCACTATAAACTATTCACTATAACTATAAGAAATATGTAGCTCTAACATTATAACAATTTATTTACTCTATCTCACAAACTACACTGTTGCTATCAATAATAACAAAACTATTAATAAAATAACAAAACACAAGGGTAACATGCAAACATGATATATAATTTTCAACATTTCTCCCCCCTAAATATAGTCTAATTGTCTTCTAACATTTGTATAGGACAAACTTTTGATACCGGTCGCCTATATACTCCTGTTTTGGTTTTCACATCCACAATTCTAATTTTTCCATCTTTTGAGGGTAAATTTCTTCAACTACTCCAAGTGGCCAGTTGTTTCGAGGTAACTGATTGTCCATTACGATTACAATTTCATTCTTTTTTAAGTTTCTATTTTGGCTTAACCATTTTGATCTTGAAATCAGCGTAGGCAGATATTCTTTTATCCATCATTTCCAAAAATGTTCAGCCAATTGTTGAGAGTGCATCCATTGTTTTCTTAAAGTCACTTTTTCTGGAAAAATACAAAATGGTTTTGCAATACTTGATGTCCCGATAAGAAAATGATTTGGGGTTAAACTTTCTAAATTACCAGAATCTGATGATATATATGTGAGTGGTCTACTATTAACAGTGTGTTCGATTTCTGCAAAGACCGTTCGGAGTACTTCAAATTTGGGTGTTCTCTCTTTTAGTATCACCTTCATGGTATCCTTTACACTTCTCACTAGTCTCTCCCACACTCCCCCCATATGAGGACCACCTGGAGGAGTGAATTTCCATTCTATGTCTTCTGTGACTAATTTTATTTCCACCAGACCCTGATCCATTTTCTTTAATTCTAATTTCAATTCTTTATCTGAAGACTTTAAATTTGTTCCATTATCACTCCACATGATCTTTGGCTGCCCTCTTCTTGCTATGAATCTTCTAATTGCCTGTATAGCTGAATCAGTAGTTAAACCATCTGCAATTTCTAGATGTATCGCTGTCACTGAAAGACAAGTGAAGAGTACTCCATATTTTTTTTCCTTTCTTCTTCCTACTGATGTTTCTATCGGTCCAAAATAATCAACTCCTGTAAAAACGAAAGGTCTTACTGGCTGTAGTCTTTCCTTGGGAAGTTTTGCCATCTGAGGTATTACAGGTTTTGCTTTTCGGATTCTACAAAAAAGGCATTGATTAATTATTGATGCTATCGTTTTTCTTCCTTTTATGATCCAAAATCTTTGTTTTATCTCATTATACACGAGTTCTACCCCCGCATGTTTGTTTTTCTCATGGTAGTGCTTTATTAGTAACTTAGTAAAACAATGCTGTCCATCAAGAATCAATGGACTTTTAGTTTCTGTGTCTAAACCCGGAGCATTGTCTATTCTGCCATCAATGCATATAAGACCTTCTTTTAAAATAGGAGACAATCTATATATACGACTCTCTTTGCTTACAACTTTTGCTTTCGAAAGTAGTCTATAATCTGTAGGAAATGAATCCTTTTGGGCTTTCAAACACAAAAACTTCTCTGCAGTTTTAAGCTCTTGACACAAAATTTCGTTACATGTTTCTCTTTTCTGAGCGATTTTTATGAATTTAAAAACATATGCGGTAGTCCTAATTAATTTTATGTAATTAGAAAATCTTGATATGTCAGGAAGGGAGAAATTTTCTTTGATTTCATGATTGACTAAAACTATTTCGTAGTCATTTTCTTCCATGCTTGGCTTTTTTAAGGCAAAATTCTCTTCTGGCCAGAAACAAGGAGGTAAATATAGAAACTCAGGACCTTTTAACCATCTGCTTTCTGTTGATAAATCGATTTCTTCGTAGTCTCTTGTTGGTTCATCTGCTATGTTGAGTTTTGACGGTATCTAATTCCATTGTGATGCTTCTGTAATTTCTAAAATTTCTCCTACTCTATGACTTACAAATGATGGTATAGTTGTACTTGTAACACTTGACCTGAGAACGATGAATGTTTACTACCTTTACTAACTGATTTAGTTTTTGTTTCTATTTCTTTTAACATTATTTTAGTGCATTCATCAACTCCTCTATTTAAATCTACTGCAGGTGTATTTGAAAAGCCTTTAAAATTTTGTGTAGATTGTAAGCTTTCACACCCTATACTTCTATTTTCACCAATTAACTGTACATTTTCATTTTCTGTCACTAATGCTTTGTTGTCACATTTGACACTTCCATGTATTTGTGGATTATTTTCCATTCTGCCAAAGGATTTTCCTACACTGAACTATTTCTCCCAGGGCTGAGTTTCAAATCCAGAAGGACCAATAATGTTAGAACTAGTCTTTCACTATAAACTATTCACTATAACTATAAGAAATATGTAGCTCTAACATTATAACAATTTATTTACTCTATCTCACAAACTACACTGTTGCTATCAATAATAACAAAATTATCAATAAAATAACAAAACACAAGGGTAACATGCAAACATGATATATAATTTCTAAATTCCTTTTTGCTTACTGGAAAGTTTCCAGGGTAACTACAGCCCAAATTACTAAATTCCACAACATAAATCACACCCTATTGTTGTGTTTCATACTATAATATGATTATTTGGACACCAAACCAGACATTTATTTTCTCTGGGTGCTGATGATGGTATTATCCCATCCAGTGAGGGTTTCATGCATGTGACTAGTACTATATTTTTGGCAATTATCTCCACCAGCTAATGTAAAGATCGCTTCATTTGAAGACATTATATTCATTGCAAACAGGGGACCCCTGCTACACAAACTTATCATTTGTTCGCAGAACTCCATATGGTGATCCAACAATTCTTGTATCAACGTCATTTTTAACTTCTGACACAATGATGAGTTTATATTTGTGTTTGCCTGTGGCCTCTTAGCTGATAATAATAGATATCTCTGATTTTAATCGGGCATGGACATTTGAAAGCAAATGCTTTAATTGCGAGGTTTCCAGTCCCTTTTGATCAAGATTGGTTTAAACGTCTCCGATTTTTTCACAATTTTCATTACATTGGAGGTTTTTAATTAGATGGAATTATATAAGGATGAGACTTGTGTTTTTGAAAATTTTAGCTTTGACAGATGTATCGGTGTTCGAGTTGTTTCCACATGATACTCTAAAAAGAAGCTGTGGCATAGTGCATTTACAAGTTTTTATATGTGTGACTCAAAGACTGTTTGTCTGATTGGGTGAAACAGGCGGATCATCCTAAGAATTTCAACGTGATTTTTCTATAAATATTTGGTATGACATTATCGGTGATTTTAGAATGAAAATAAATATTTATTCAATAATAATGGTCAAAGCTTACTTGAGTTAGTATTAAAGAAATTATGTCGGCAATGGTCAGAAACTTGACTATTTAATTTGCTCTACTAATATATCCCATAAATTATACGTCTATATTTGTTCAGAGAACAATAAGGTTTGCAGAAGGGCAGTAGTAGGCCTGGAAATATAATTGTTAAGAACATTCAATTTATAATTAAAGTTATAGGAAAATTCTCTACACCAAGTAATGTAAATATTGCATATAATTGTAGGTCACAAATGTATCGATAACATTGGAATTGAAACGATTCAATTATTATCTAAATAGTAAACAAGGTGAAATTGCAGCGTACAAGGAATGCTGACTGCTGAAGTCGGCAAATTATGTAGAATGTAAACCGATTAAAAACTATTAAGTAGTATTTCTTGGTAAACATGAGAGAGACTTCTAGTTTAGATTCTTAAGATGTAAAGACGCGACACTTGTGATTTAATTATGTAAAAACATTAGGGAGACTTATCAATTAAGATTCAGTATGTAAAGAGTTCGGTTTTAAAATTCATTCAGTTAATTTAGTTTGTAAGCATTGTTAAGTTTAGTGATTTTATTAAAGTTTTATTACATCGTTACTAAGTCTACAAACGCCTAGTTCGACAAGTTTATTCCCCAATTATCCTCCGCTCCTTAAACAATATTACATTAAAAACTGTTCGTATGATATAAGTTACACTGTTTGTGATTGAATGGATCTGTGAACTGTACACTCTGTGCGTTCTGAATGTTAAGTTAACACTGTACAGCGGTATACTGAATTCTCAGGGGTGGTAGGGCTAGTGGCACAACTGGCCCTTTTTAACGGTATCTAACATAGCCGCCCCCTTGAAAAACTGAAATCTTTCAAAATAATGCACGTATAGATAAACTAAAGTTTCAATACTTCTAGGGGGCCTATTTCGCGCTCATTTGAAGAAATTTTTTCAAAATTCTAGTCGCGTTCTCCTCATTCGTGAATTTTTTAAAGAAAATTCACTAAAATGCATGTTCAGTGAGAAAGCTGACACTCAGACTCATCGATATATTTTTAAATATTTGCAGTATAGTTTGATAGAGCCTTTTGAATACAATATATATCCAAACGTTCATCTGTAACATTGTGAGATGTACGCCAGGGTCGCCATCTCGGTGCAGAACCAGGTAGTATGTTGTCACGACAGCTCCAAATAACACAAAATGTCATCAAATAGGGACTGTGTACAACCAACTAACAATTTTGTAAATGGTCAGCCCTGTCCCATTTATTTCTTAATATAGGGACAATGTATGTAAGGCTAGATGTATTCTCACCTTAATTAGAACTGCAGACTGGTTTTCCTTAATTAGAGCTCGTCAGTACGGTATACTAATTACAGCGAGAACACACCTATTAAGTAATACGGCTATGGTAGCGAGCCTCCTAGAACATTGTGAGATGTACAATAGGGTCAGGTCAGGTCATACATACTACCTGGTTCCGCACTAACACTAATGAAAACATGTGTGAAAAGTCGAACCCAAATTTCAGGGATATAACAACATATATAGATCACAAAATGAACAGGTAGTTAAAGGTATCCGGCAAGGGTCAATGTTAGGACCACTCCTATACACAATATATATGATAGACTTTCAAGAATTTATGATGAAAAGTTAATTTTATGTTTCAAATCTCTTAATTTTATTACAATTTCAGTATTAAGGAGCACCTTGAAAACGAAGTACCGCATGTATTAAATGACCCCGAAGTATATTCATTAGAGGATCTTATCAGTATTAGAAGTGGTGAAATGAAGAAAAAGCTAATTGATCTAGTTGTCTTATGTTGCAAACATACCTCGGAGTGTGGAGTAAGTTTTTATTTTCCAAACACCTCAACTTATGACAATTTTTTTAAATTAGCAAATTATATGACTATACCTATGTGTGTGTTTTGTTTTTTTAACCTACAGCTAGTCGAGCGCTGACTATTGATCCATACTTGCACAAATATATTTTTAGTTCGGCGATTTTTATGCTTTTTTGCACTGTGTATCTCAGTACCTTGCGGTATTAGCTTAGTTTAATTCAGTGCAACAGTAACCGTTGATAGCATTAGTGCATTAAGAGATATTACGATTTGTGTAACCACAGTCCACATGTGACTAGCCACATTTCAAATATTTATTTATCCAGAGAGAACATCTCCATATTACATATAGCAGCATAAAACAAAGAAAAAACAGCTTATTCTGACAAGTATAAAAAAGAAAACCAGATGTTATGTCATGTTATAGAGTCACATTCAAGATCGTTGTAAACAGTAGCTATAAGGTCTTTAAGTTACCAGACATAAGTATATCAACAGATTTTATTGCATTCTCCCATACTTAGGTACAAAGGTGATCTTATTAGAACATTTGTTTGAGGCATAGGTAGGCGGAATGTAGGATAGGATCGTAAATTGGGACCAGGTGATGGGACATAAAAAGTTAACCTCTGTAACAGGGTATGTGAATCGATGTAGCAATGAATTAATTTAAAAATAAATGTTACTTTTCGAAGAGATTCTGTCAGCTAGTGAACTCATACCGAAATCTGTGTACAAAATATTGTGCGGATATCCTTGTTCAGGGTAGCTTCCACTCTCACAAAAGCTTACATATTTGAAGAATCTACGCTGGACCCATCCAGCATCAACTGGGGAGGGATCTTCTGGTGCAAGCTTTGTCTAGTCCTGTCCGCAGCCGGACAGGAACACAGCAGGTGCTCTGCTGTTTCGTCAGTCTCCATACACAGCCTGCACTCAGTTTCCTGACCGACTCCAATTCGGTGCATGTGGTGACGCAGGCGGCAGTGTCCTATATACAGGCTGACTAGAGTACCCAGTTGTTGTCTGTTTAGCTCTAGAAGTTTTTTAGCCCTCGACATTTATGAATGCCTTAGAGTGGGCTAATCCTGACAGATTTTGCCAATACTGGCTTGTCATTCTTTGTGTCCAGGTCGTTAAGGTGCGTTTTGCTGTGCATGATGATATCCCCAGCAGAGGTTCTGGTCCGATGAAGTCCCCCTGGGCACCACTCCTGGCAAGTGCGTCGTCCGCAACATTGCCATCATGGTCTGAGTGACCCGGTGTCCAGAGCGACACCTCATTGCAGCTGCCCACTTCGTTGAGGGCAGATTTACAACTCCATACTGTTTTTGAATTGCAACAGTAGGAACAAGAGCCTTTATTGCAGCTTGGCTATCTGAATATATTTTTATCGATTTGTGTGTGCACTGGTTTTGTATAATTTCCCTTGCACACATCTCGATGGCATACACTTCTGCCTGGTATATGGTTGTGTACTTTCCGAGGCTAGTTGATAGTCTAGCATCAGTGTTGCTCCCACATGCGCCGGCTCATGGCCCCCTATCGATTTTGGAGCCGTCAGTATACCAGCAGAAATCTCCCCTCAATAGGGTCGTTTGATTTCGTTCCCAGTCCTCCCTTTCCGAAAGGACGGTCTTGAAAGACAGATTTCTACTAATCTTTGTAGGCATCAACTCTAAGACCTTTCCCAGAATCTCATGACCCTCAATGTCATCGAGGAGTCCGGATCCTCCCAGACTGATTTCCTTCGGCATGCTGTCGGCCGTTTGTTTTAATCTGTACGTTGTCCACCTAGCCTCCCTCTACAGCCAAAGGTGGAGAGGTGGAATATTCAGGAGGACCTCCAGAGCGGCTGATGGAGCGGTGCTTTTCGCTCCGGTTATCATCAGACAAGCTTGTCTCTGTAGCTGAGCCAGTTTGGCCCTCGTGATACCACAAAGTGCCGTGGGCCACCAAACTATGGCTCCATATGTTATCAACGGTCTGATAACCACTACATAGAGCCAGTACATCTGTTGGGGGTTTGTTCTCCAGTTATTTCCACAGATTCTTCGGAATGTCCACAGGGTCAGTTTAGCTCTGCGGATTACATTATCTAACTGTATGTCCCAGTTGAGCTTCTTATCTAGGGTAGCCCCCACATATTTTGCTTGTTCCATAAATAGAATCGTTTCCCCCATAAGAATAGGTGGTTTTAATTTGTCCAACCTTCTTCTTCTGGTAAATGGAACATTGATAGTTTTGCGGGGGTTCACAGACATCTGTTCCCTCCGAAGCCAATCATTCGCTACAATTAGTGCCTCTTGAAGATTACTTGCAAGTTCCTCCTCGGATTTGCCTCTAACCATTATAACAAGATCATCAAGACTGTGAACCTTAGATATACTCAGAAGTTCGAAGCAACATATTGGCTTGGTTTCGTTTATAGTTCGGTTCAAAAAAACATGGGTTCGCACACCTCTAGTCATTACGCTGCATTTCTTAGCGCTAAGCTAAGCTTTTTTTTTTCAACAACACACCACGAGGGATTACAACCTAAATACTATCGTATCGTGGGTGTCGACAAGGAGGAAACAGGCAACTTGTTAAATCTGGACTTGAAGGTTTGGAGGTTCGAAGGAGAAGGAAAAACATGTGCCGGTAAGGAATTCCACAACTTGGAACTCCTCGGGACAAAAGAGCGGGCATAACAAGATGTTCTATGTTTGGTGACCTGGACAGTAAAAGGGTGCATTCGCTCTGTTTCCCTGGTAGATCTGTTGGGGGCAGCAGGTGGAGGAACTATGGAAGAAAGCTCCTCTGAACAGTGCCCATGCAGATATCTATAAAAGAGAGAGAGGTTACCAACGGCACGTCGGCGGGTAAGGGATGGCCTTTGGGTGAGGGTAGGGTCACCGATGAGACGCATAGCTCTCTTCTAAATGGAGTCCAGGATAGCGAGTGCAGAAGCGGCAGCGGCACCCCAGATGTGGAAGCAGTATTCGAGGTTTGGCCTCATTTGTGAAGTATATAAGGTATAGAGATTAGCTGGTGAAAAGTATTTGCGAGCCCGGAAGATGAAACCTAATTTCTTAGCAGTCGCTTCTGCAATTAATGTGACGTGTTGGTGCCAATTGAGATTTCGATCCACAGAAATGTCAACAAGTGAAAAGGACTCATTACTTAGAATAACTTGGTTGTTCATTGTAATGGGTCTAGGGCTGGTGTATCTCTTATGAGATAGAAAGCAAGACTAAGATTTGGTGGACTTGACGTGTACAAGATTTCTACTTCCCCAGTCTAATATTTTTTGGAGATCCACAGAGACAGAACCCTCCATGTGTCTGCGATCCGTATCTAATTGGGCTAAAAAAACAGGCTTAGAATATTGTATATTTGAGTGGAGGGTGCTGTCGTCCGCATAACTGTGAAGTGGGCTGGATGTACTAAAGAGGTTGAATGCCTCCAGACGGAAATGTAAGAGCTGCACGGGGTAGCGTCAGCATTTAGCGCTTACCATAGGCGCCTTATTTCCCCCAAGAGAGGAGCCAGTAGTTGTCAGAGAGAGCATGTAGAGGTGATGACAAGAAGAAAGAATACTTGAAATGTATACTTAGAAGATGCGGTAGACAATGGGGGTGGAACTTGAACGTGAAAATAAACGTGAAGGCAAACCTGAATGTAAACGTGAAATTGAATCCGAAGGTAAAACTGAACCCGAACCCTGCAATTGCAACAAAGAATGCCGTTAGCAACCTGCCGCTGCATTAAAATGTTTATTAAAAACTTACCGTTTAATCCTTCTAAACGGGTCGTTACGATCACTGATTTTATTCAAACTATTTGTAGCAGATTGCACGTAACTACACCAAGTATACATGCCGTGAAGACGCTACACTTCATTCGCTTCACCGAGAGAGTCTCCCGCTGATGATCGATCTTGACTGGTTTTGTTTGACAAAGTCTGTAGCACGTGTTTGAATCTGATTGGATCAGAGTCTAACTGCTATAGCTTTTGAACAGAGTAGGAGTCAAATTACGCGGGAAATAGCAACAACCGGCACAATGGCTTGTGTCCGGGCAGGTGAAATAATAAAAATAATTACTTTGTGTGACAAAGTAATTATTTTTTAGTGTTTATTGAATTATTACTAATTTAAAAAAAATGTGATCGACAAACTGCAAACCTGGAACCTCTCCAAAGCGAGCACACATTCAACTTCCTGGCCGCACTGAGATCTTGAATTGCTGGATACTTTGTTGCTTTTCTGTTTCTAACTTTGTCTGCCTTAAGTTGAAGTATTATTGTGATGTATGCGTTTTCTTTAATATTATCTATTTATTATTGCTTTATATTTTACAGTTATGTTTGGCAAGAGGCTTTATCTGTGAGATATGCAAGGCAGACGAGATCATATTTCCTTGGCAGATGACTAAAGTTAGAAGGTGTCCAAGTTGTTTGACGTGCTATCATATAGGATGCTGGAACCCCAACAAAACCCAGTGCGAGAAGTGTAAAAGGATCAATAAACGTAGAGAAAGTGTTAGTGAGAATGTAGTAGCATCCACGTCTAAAGTATAAATAAATTTATATTGTAGGAGATATTCTGTTGATATTATGTAGAGTTCTATTTTGTACTGTCTATTTATACACTTATTAATGTTAAAATAAACTTATACCAAATATATTTTGTAGATTATTTATTTAAGTTAAATATTGTTAATAATGATAAAAACACCACAGTGGATCATCTTAGCAATTGGTATCAAGAGGTTTTTGGGAGAGCCAAATAATATTATTTATTATTAGTTAGGTCAGGTCAGGTCACGTCATCCACGTAGCAGTTTTTCAGTAACAAATTCACTTGAATTTATTAATAAAATTAAAGAGGTTAAATTGATAGAAAGCGAGGTTATAGTTTCATTCAATATAACCTCATTGCTTCCTAGCATTCCCATGGAGCAAACGTTAACGTATTTAGAAGATTTACTAAAAATTAATAACAAATGAAAATGCATGCAAAGAATATTTAACCTCGACTAGTCTGTATTAAACAAAATATTTTTCAATTCAATAATGAATTTTTTGAACAAACCCAAGGCACGGCAATCCGCTATCGCTATTTATTGCGGACCTTTTCATGAGTAAATTTGAACCAGATCTTGAAAATTAAACTGAATATTTTCCTAGAGCGTGCTTCCGTTATGTGGATGATATTTTCGCAGTGTTTTAACACAAACACTTGCAGAATAGAAGATTTTATTGCAAAAGTGAACAATAAATTTGATTCCATAAAATTTACCCACGAAGTAAAAATAAATAAATTACCCTTTCTAGATGTACTAGTTATCAAGAATAAAGACACTTTAGAATTCGATGTCCATAGAAAATAAACCACCACTCTAAGCTACATTCCGAATGACTCTCATCATACGTGCGCACAAAAAAATGGCCAGCCTGATTTTTTTTAGTAAACAGGTTAGTTAATTTTCCTTTAAGTAAAAGTAGATATACCAAAGAATTAAATTATATTAAGAACGTAGCCGAATATAACGGATACACTGCTTGTCTAGTGAAGAAATTAATTAACAAACAGAAAACTAAGAAAATATTAGCAGAATCAACTAAGTTTATAAGAAAAAAAGAAAAAAACCTTTGTTTGCTTACCTTTTGAACCTCGAATCACGAGGGGTCTAGATAGCATTTTTAAAAAAGCCAACTTGCATTTAACATTTTTGACAAAAAGTACTTAAAAAAACTTGCTAGGTAACCCAAAAGACAAGGATAGTGCGGTCAAAATGTGGGGAATTTATGAAATAAGTTGTAGAGATTGTGATGTTAAATACGTTGGACAAACAAAAAGGTCCATTGCAATTAGATTCAAAGAACACTTAGCACAATTAAAATACGGGACTATAGATAGATATACCTTCCCCCAACATATTTGGGATAGTAATCACCATGTTAGTGATCTAAAATTAATTAAAAATGTTAGAAAACCACGACAATTGAACGCCTTCGAAAGTATATATATATATATATATATATATATATATATATATATATATATATATATATATATATATATATATATATATATATATATATATCGCTAAATATAATAATAATAAATGTATGAATCTCGCACCACCTCCCATATCCAGTCATTTGGTAGAGAGCTTTGTAAAAAATATATAAATACAGACAAAAGCGCGCCCGAGAGATAAGGAAACAATACAAATATTTACGACAAACAAAAATATCAGCAAGGTATCACTAAGCTGTCAACTGGTGTAATAAAGGGAAGTTCAATAACCTCTTCCGGCAATTGAGGGCATAATACACAAAGGTTACGTCTGCTACTTAAAAATTTCACTTTCGTTTTCAGTATTTTACCTGAAAGTCTATATAAATACGTGTAGAAGTAGAAATCAATTAGAATGTTTTCATCCTCCGATGACGCTAACTTGGTTAGCGAAACGATCATTAGATCTTTTAAAATGTGTTGTGATGATTTGGATTCTCAAAGTGCATTTGTCAGTGCTCATCACAGGTTATAATCTTCACTTAGTAGCTCACAGTTTTGTCTGTATTCAAATCTAGTATATTTTTATCAGCCCATAAAATTACCCTATTATGCACCAAACCAGCGGTAGCAATTATTTGTTCAAAGGTTTTTTATTTAATTAGAATACTACTATCGTCCGCATAACAAATAGTAGTTATATTATTAATGCATTTAAGAGGGACAGGTCATTTGTATACACCAGATAGAACAGTGGGCCCAGAATAGAACCCTGCAGAACTCCCAAGTTTATAAAATGTTATGTCAGCTGCAAGGTCATGATATGTGTCCGGGTTCTGAAAGATGTTATGGTCGTTGGCAAACATGGCACACTCCGATCTGAAGAGGCAAAGCAAGTTGACAGTGTACACAAGAAAGGGCAAAGGGCCAAGAACAGAGGCCAATTCAATTCTGGTACAAGATATAGGAGGTGCTATCAGCTGTCTACATATAACAATTTTTTGGTATCAGCATTTGCGATCATTTTTATTTTGAAAAAGAGATAAAATTTATTGTGTAAACGATAAGATGTATTTAGCTAAAACCTACCTTTTTTCGGTGAATGTGCTCAAAGATATAGTTATAAAAAAACAAATTTGAGAAAAAATGGAGTTTAGAGTAACACAAGCTTATGCACATATTAAAATTGATTGTTCTTTCTATGGTTATAGAAAATTAAGTTATTAGTATTCAAAGTAAATTCACTACCGTAACTTGCTGATTTTGGACTTTTCATAAACAATATTTTACAAAGCCAACTAATCACAAGACAAGAAATAAACGTTTATTTTGTGACAATTTAATTTCAACAGTTACTTTTTTTAATTATTAAAAAACTTCGCAGAAAATTTGATTAAATACACTCTTTTGCCTGTTTGGATATGTAGCGATGTTACTTAACAATTGGGATGGTCATTTATTCCTGGAGAGGTGCCCGGTTGTAACAAAGGCAAATGTCACATTCAACGTTTTCTAAACCAAGATTTTGAAACAAATGCGGCTTCCAGAGCATAAAATATTGCACGTGTTTGATAAGTTTTGAAATGTATGTTTACATTGTTACCCCATGTCACTTATGTGCTTGACAAAAACTTCATTTACTTATTTATTGAATAAATGCCCAACAGGATAGTCCCATTAATAGGGCAGCAAACAAAAAGAACAATATGTAACAATATGAATAAAAGTTACTTTGAAAAACAAAACTAGTGTATGTCATCACTTTGCACTTCCAGACATTTAAATCAAGTCGGTTCTCAACATACCACAACTGTAAGTTGTCAAGGTCCACCTGGAGTCTTGAACAGTCACCAATATCGTGAACACTGGAGTATAATTTGAGATCATCAGCAAATAATAGATGATTGCCAGAAACTACAGAGCTTCTGTCGTTGATAAATAACAAAAGGAGGAGAGCCAAGACTGGAACCCTGTGAAACCCCGGAACTAGCAGTGAAGGGTACAGACTTAAATCCATTATAAAAAACATATTGCGAATGGTTAGTCAAGTAGGATCCAAAGAATGCTATTAGCCAGAAACTACAGAGCTTCTGTCGTTGATAAATAACAAAAAGAGGAGAGCCAAGATTGGAACCCTGTGAAACACCGGAACTAGCAGTGAAGGGTACAGACTTAAATCCATTATAAAAAACATATTGCGAATGGTTAGTCAAGTAGGATTCAAAGAATAGCCGTCCATCAAGGCCCGCCAAATGCAGCTTGTACAGAAGTGTTGAGTGGTCAACACGATCGAACGCTTTGGAGAAGTCTGTATAAATTACATCCACCAGACCCCTTCCATCCAAACCTTCACTCACATACTGTGTGAACAGGGATAAATTCGTCAGTGTTGAGCGCCCCTCCATAAACCGATGCTGGTATTGTGACAAGCGATACTTCACGGCAGGATAAATACAACTATATAAAACTGCCTAAAGTCTTAGCAAAATTACATAGGATACCTATAGGCTTGTAGTTGCTGACTTTAGAACGGTCCCCAGACTTGAAAACAGGACAGATCCGAACAACCTTCCAAACCTCAAGGAAGCAATGTGTGCGCAGCGACAAGTTAAATAGGGTTCTCTGGGGTTTGAGAAGAACATGCGCACAGTCCTTAACCAAAAAGGCTGGCACCAAATCTGGTCCAGCAGGGAAGTTCTTGAGCTTCTTGATGGCTTTAAGAAGTTCTTTATCACCAATTACTGCCACACTGACTGCCATATGCAATGGTCCGGAGGTATCCACCGGTTCAGGGATGTATTAAGGACAGTACACACTTTTAAAATACTTTCCAAAACAGTGAACAATTGTTTGAGGCTTATAAACCACGCCATTTTCCTCAGTTAGTACTTGGAATGTTACTTGCTCGCCTCCTTTCCTGTATGTGAGACCAAAATCTAGAGGGATCAACCTTCAAAGACTCTTCAGTTCCACGGACATGCTCAGCATATGCCTCTCGCAGCTTGTTTTTAACTATAGATCTAAGACTATACTCCGCATGATCACTGTCACGTTTATGCTTAGTGTATCTTGCATAGCACCTCTCCTTATTTCTTACATCATTAGTAAACCAGGGAGGAAATTTTCTAAATGACCTCTTGCACTGAGGAACATGTTCAAAGATACTGTAAAGTCTGCCATAAAAGTAACTACAAGCCTCATTAGCGGTAGTAAAAGACTCCAGTTGAGACCAATCTTCATCAGGTATTGCAGCATACAGTGCAGGGTAATTGGCATTTCGAAAGTTGTAAGAGACCTGATTGTTACATGGGAAGTATTTAGGACCGTTGTAATTCTTCCTGAAGTCAGGAAATATGCCTAAAGCAGGGTAATATGCATCCTCATGCAATGATGTATCCATATCATGGAGAACAGAGCAATTACAAATGGCATACACAAGGTTAAGCAGCCTATTGTTTCTATTGGAAATATTATTAAACTGTGGCAGATTTAAAAAATTTGAAAAATCATGGATAGCTTTGGTTTTAGGATCAGTAATTTGTCCATAAATAAACTGAGGTGTATTAAAATCACCAATAATAACCAAATTTTCCAACAGCGGAATGACAGACTGTTCCAGCACATTAAGGAAAAGTTCAAGCAGCATTCCTGACACATATGGTGGTGTACACACACACACACAGAGATATATATATATATATATATATATATATATATATATATATATATATATATATATATATATATATATATATATATATATATATATATATATATATATATATATATATATATATATATATATATATATATATATATATATATATATATATATAAAACACAATCTGATCCAAAGCGCACCTGCCCGCAACGAGTCCAGCAGTTTTGAGCGACACTGCCTCTATGTTTGCAACCCTCCATACACGTACTTACTTAATAATAATCTTCAATAGTAGATTGGTCGACTGTAATGTGTAATGTATTCCCTTGATAGGCGTGGTTTAGCTCGAGTAGCTCTAGTCAGAACTGAAATAGGCAAACAGTTTTGCGGCATTGTGTTTTGATATAGTATATACCAATGCATGAATATATTATGTAAGACTAGATGCATTCTCGCAACAATTAGAACCGTAGACCGGTTTCGCTCTCATTAGAGCTCTTCAGTACGACATACTAATTGCAGCAAAAATGCACCAAAAATAACACGGCTATCGTATAGCCAGTCTTAAAACACTAAGTGAGTAGCGAACGTGTCGCCACCTAGTTCGGAACCAAGTACTTGTTGTCACGCCCGCTCCAAATAATACAGAGTATTAAAAATAGAGACGGTATACAACTAACTAACAATTTAAAAAATTGTTAGCCCTGGCCCATTTCTACCCCAATATAGGGACAAAGTATGTAAGACTAGATGCATTCTCGCAACAATTAGAACCGTAGACCGGTTTCGCTCTCATTAGAGCTCTTCAGTACGACATACTAATTGCAGCAAAAATGCACCAAAAATAACACGGCTATCGTATAGCCAGTCTTAAAACACTAAGTGAGTAGCGAACGTGTCGCCACCTAGTTCGGAACCAAGTACTTGTTGTCACGCCCGCTCCAAATAATACAGAGTATTAAAAATAGAGACGGTATACAACTAACTAACAATTTAAAAAATTGTTAGCCCTGGCCCATTTCTACCCCAATATAGGGACAAAGTATGTAAGACTAGATGCATTCTCGCAACAATTAGAACCGTAGACCGGTTTCGCTCTCATTAGAGCTCTTCAGTACGACATACTAATTGCAACGAAAATGCACCAAAAATAACACGGCTATCGTATAGCCAGTCTTAAAACACTAAGTGAGTAGCGAACGTGTCGCCACCTAGTTCGGAACCAAGTACTTGTTGTCACGCCCGCTCCAAATAATACAGAGTATTAAAAATAGAGACGGTATACAACTAACTAACAATTTAAAAAATTGTTAGCCCTGGCCCATTTCTACCCCAATATAGGGACAAAGTATGTAAGACTAGATGCATTCTCGCAACAATTAGAACCGTAGACCGGTTTCGCTCTCATTAGAGCTCTTCAGTACGACATACTAATTGCAGCAAAAATGCACCAAAAATAACACGGCTATCGTATAGCCAGTCTTAAAACACTAAGTGAGTAGCGAACGTGTCGCCACCTAGTTCGGAACCAAGTACTTGTTGTCACGCCCGCTCCAAATAATACAGAGTATTAAAAATAGAGACGGTATACAACTAACTAACAATTTAAAAAATTGTTAGCCCTGGCCCATTTCTACCCCAATATAGGGACAAAGTATGTAAGACTAGATGCATTCTCGCAACAATTAGAACCGTAGACCGGTTTCGCTCTCATTAGAGCTTTTCAGTACGACATACTAATTGCAGCAAAAATGCACCAAAAATAACACGGCTATCGTATAGCCAGTCTTAAAACACTAAGTGAGTAGCGAACGTGTCGCCACCTAGTTCGGAATCAAAGTTTGTTGTGAAAGTGTAGGTAAATTATGTTTAATGTCAGACATCTGTAATGAAACACTAGGTATCAAATTATTATCTTTACCAAATTCCAAACTACATTTAGATCGTTAGAGTAGGCCTATAAAAAGTTCGCAATTTGTTTCCAGACTATGATGGCTTACTAGAATTATTTGTGAACACTATCTATTTTCACGGGTTAGCGCTCAAAATCGAAAATAACCTTTTAATGAGAATGAAATGTAACATTAAGTAACTACTTAATGATTCAGTTAGGTATAAGAAAAAATTTCAGTGTGATGTCAGGACAACTCCAGGCGAAACCTTGTTCTTCTTATAGACTTGCTCGTGCATTTATTTGATTTATTTTCTATTTTCAAAACAAAAAGAAATCATTGCCCTTGAATAATATAATTTTAAATTTCGTGCGTCTTTGTACTTATTCTACTTGACTTTCTAATATTGGCCAAATCGCCTTCCAAAACACTAGTCTGACCAATGACATAATAGATAGGTCTATGAGCCTGACTTTGTGCCATGTTGCCAAATGTAAAGTTATCAACGATTTTTGTGACTAGTCTATGACCTAGCGTCTTTCAGTTTTTGCTGTTTTTAAAATACTAAATTTGGTATTCTTCTGGCAGCTAATTTATAGTAAAAAAATTAAGTTTGAATAAGCTAATTGTTCTTTTACTCAAAAACATCAAATTTGCGGTGATAGTATTATAATCTTTATACTAGAAACCTATGTACCAAATTTCATTCAAATAGCTTTATATTTTTTCGAAAAAACGAGGTCCGATTTACCTGGCGAATGAACTTATTCAAGCAATTTGTACAAATAATAATATACCTGCAGAGACATAAATATCATACAAACACACACACACACACACACACAGATATATATATATATATATATATATATATATATATATATATATATATATATATATATATATATATATATATATAATTCGGTAAGTCAACGAAATGATAAAGTACGGCGTTGCGCCCTATACTAATAGTACATATAGCGGTCCGTCGCGAGCTTAACATAAGTTTTTAAATAGGACACGGCATTTTTTAATCCATTGCTACTATTCTCTGTAAAGTTTCCTCTATTTGTTGACAAATAATATCGTATATGTTATATATGGACCGTTTCCGAAATATGTAATTTTCTCAATTATTTTCTCTCAAAATCGTTATACGTTTTAAAACTAATATCAGGTCAGGTCATTGTTTTGAAGATTTTAGAAATAAATAGTAAACGTTATTATTACCACACCACTCGGATAACTTATACTGGGATAATAAAGCTTCTATATAGTGTTCAATATCGTCAGACAATATATATATATATATATATATATATATATATATATATATATATATATATATATATATATATATATATATATATATATATATATATATATATATATATATATATATATATATATATATATATATATATATATATATAAACTTATAAAAATTGAAACTGACCCCGGATGTGGGTTCTAGGGGTCCTAGTTCGCGCTCATTTAATATTTTTTTATAAAACTCAAAAGTCGGGATCGCCCCAATAGTGGATTTTTTCGAAGAAAATTCACTAAAAAGCGTTCGGCTGGTTCTCTGCAAATTTAACCAGTAAACACTTAAATGTAACAATATTGTGTTTTTTTACATTTTTTGTAGATGCTGTTGGGCCTATTTTTAGATTTATTTGATACAGGCAAAAATATATTAAAAAGTATAAAATATTTATTAGATCTTATTAAATGAAAGAACTACAGCCCGACAACACTGTATACGGTATTAACGTTTCTGTTTCATATCTTGGCTGCGCAGTTTAAGATGCGCCGTGTGACACCCTCAATTCAAAATCAACCACGTGTAGGACTTTATTGTGTCTGAAATATATTTTGTGTTTGTATTTTGAACAGAAATAGAAAATTCCTAATTGCTTCAGATGTCTAGAACGACTGAAAGTCAAATTGCGAAGATACCTACTATAATACGAGAAAACAATGCTGCTATACCAAGTAGGTACACTTCGTTTTTCAAAAAACAAGGGAACAGCGAAGCAACAGAAAGACAAGTTGTATTATTTGAACTGTGAACTGGCTCTTTACTTTACTTCAGATTTTGAAATGGGTAAGTCAGTTGTAAAATTTGTTAATTAGAATCAAAATATAAGTAGTTTTTAATGTGGGAAACTATAACCCCATTATTTTCATTTGTAATAAAAATGTCTTGTTTTTCAAATCTTTATATATATTATATTAGGTAGCCTATCGAGTTTTACTCTTGCAGTTGTGATTTCTTTATCAAAAAATAATGTGTTACAAGAAATGACTTAATTTTCTTAACATGGATGTTCTTCAAAATGTTAGGTTTATCTATTCAATTTCACTTCTGCTTGTATAAAAAAAAAACTCTGAACGGAGCAAGTGCGCTATAGTAGCGAATTTTCATCAGTTTTGTTATAGTGTACTATAAGTGAAGAGAAGTATGCAAAAATTGAAGTTGTAGGAACAAGAGCCAGTAGGTAAAATATTTGTAAAGTAGGAGCATCCTGAAGAAGCTGACATTTTAGCAAAATTGATAGTGACAATTCTAGAAAGTTTGATACAGCATTTTTGAGAAGGAAATTTGTAATTTTCGATGGAAAAACTTGACTCGCAGAACTGACCAGTGTGGTGAAAAAATACCGGAAGTCTCTAGTTGGCCTAGAAGCTTCACAAACCATGATCTACATATAAAAGAAATATTATACGTTGTTACCTCTTGAATAGCGAAATTTTCTTTATGAAAATTCGCTGATATTGCACAATTTATTACAAAATTCAGAAATATGTGGTAAATTCAATATTCTCATGCAACATTTTTTTCAATTTCAGAGCAAGCACAAACAGAAACCGAGCAAAGTGACAAGGTTGTTCAGATCTTATCCAAGGTGAGCCAAACAGTTGATGGCTTGAGGGAACACCTGGTCCCTCTGTATGGTTAGTGCAACCTCTTTGGGTTAGTGTTAACTTTCAAAGATTTATATTATGTTGAATATAATTTTGAATTTGTTGTAATTTTGTAATGTTTTGTTTGCAATATACACGCACTTGCCTAGCCTGATGCTGAAGAAGAAGAGTTTGAAGTTATATCATAAATGTTTTATATAGATGTATATAATTTGCTGTTTATAATAAAAGGCAATAAAAAAGTTTACTTTTTGTATGCTCTTACAGAAGGGTCCTGTACGTATTTATGTTGTCTTGCAACCAGAAGTAAAGTGTTACCAGAAACAGGTGCAGCATCAGTGGTATCAAATGAAAGCAGTGGTATTTGCGACTGTTGAAAATAATTGTTAGTAATACATATACTGATAATCATGATCATCTATAAACTTTTTAGTTTTATAAATTTTTGTGTGCATTTTATGCGTAAGTTACAAACACATTTGTTTTTATACTATGTTGTGTGTGGTGTCTGTGTTGGCATATTTTGACATAATTTTACATCACTAAAACAGTCAGATTTATATAATTTTATATTAGCCTAATAATGTATCTTTAGCAATATTCATTATTAATAAATCAGGATATTTATAAAACTCTCTGACATATCGGATAATTTAGAGTATATTGCAGCACATGATTACGCTCTCGATTTGTGCCAATAAATGAGCTTGTTCACATGTAATGCATGTTTATTGCTTTTAATGTAGGTAAACCTTAAAAATAGTATTACAAACATTCAATGATAGTTGTATTTTATATTTATATTATAATATCTACCTTAATTCTGAGTCTTGTGTGGACCTTGTGTTCATGTCTCACGGGTGCTATGCAGATGCAGGAAAACTTCACTTTATAGTGAGCCAGATTCATGAGAGCATAAATTTGACTAGCAATTACAACTTGTGGTTTACCGTTGACTTCCGAACAAAATTTGCCATGTTTTCAGAGGTTCTAGGGTTCATTTCAGTGCTGGAGTCAAACCTGCTACCTTTAGAGTATCAGAGATTTTCACCACTACACCACAGGCAATGACCTTATACCCACATTAAATTATAAATATCGTTTGTTCTAAAATATAACATATAGAAATAAGAAAATAGTTTGTTTCATTTTTATATAATTTTCTGTTTTTACGTTGTGTCTTAGTTTATTTAATTCAAGTATGATTATGTTTTTAGTGTACATAATATATTATGTTAAAAATTTAATAAATCTTAGGCAACCATGTATTTTTTATAACTAACCAAGTTTACGCACTTTGTTAATTGTAATGGACTTTTAATTTGGATTTATTATATTTATCAAATATGATTTGACTTGGAAATAATTAATAATTAACAATATGTTGCCAGTCAGTAATCTTCATCACTATGCTATATATTGTTACCTTTATATTTACATAAAGATATAAATATGTTCTATTATAAATCATAACAATTAGAGGTGTGCAAACCGAACTATAAACGAACCCAAGCAAAAATGTTGCATCGAACTTCGAACCTCTCAGATAGTATGTCTAAGGTTCACAGTCGAACATCGAACTTCTTAAACATTTAACATTGAACACCGAACTAACTACAGTTCTTCAATGTTCACATATATTTTCCTTAAATACAAAAATTAGGTACATTGTAGCATACAATATTTGGTACATAGGAAAAAAAAAAGAAAGGTTTGACAAAATTTGCAGGTCGATTGGATGAAAATACCCTCTGATGCTGATGTTTGTTTTTAAGATGAGTCGGTGTTGAATCAAAAATACAAAAAGGCACATTGAACACTTTTTTTATACTTCTACATCTATAATAGCTAAGCTCAATTATAAATATTTTGTTGTTTGGTATTAGTTGGGCAGTTTTAGCAAATTTGAATGAGTGGGTTAAAAGTGAGCATATATATATATATAAATATATATATATATATATATATATATATATATATATATATATATATATATATATATATATATATATATATATATATATATATATATATATATATATATATATATATATATATACTAACAATTGTAACTGTTTCTTGATTGTTTTAACTGTTTTGGATCATTGTAAAATAAAGTATGTTTAATCTAATGTTTTCTGAAGGCAATCTGCAATTATAGTCATAAATTGTGAAAATTTACTTTACCAACAAGTTGCGAACACTGCCATTATAATGTTGTAACCAAAAAAAGGCATTGGGATGCTAGGATATATAAAAATATAATAATTCAGTGATGTTAATTAGCTGTCGTCTCACAAACTGTCAAAGATATGAATGATATTTCCTGAAATTACGCTATCGACTCAGTGGGACTGATATGGACTTTATAACTTCGCTACCTTTGCCAGCATTGGTTGCCTGTAATGTTCAACTTCAAAGTATTCTTTAGCAACGAACTCCAAGCTATTTTGAAGGATTACGTATTTCGAACTAGTTTAACATCGCCTAGCGCAAACAATTTTTCGAACCAAAGGTTTGGTTCAAGTTAGGGTTCGGTTCAAAATTTCGAAACTTTGCACACCTCTAAAAACAATATATATGATAATAAATAAGAAAAAATTGTATATTAAATATATGTGTTTGAAACTTTATTCGTTTAAATGTTGAGTTTTATTTTCTTTTATAAAAACTGAAATATATCTTACGTGATAATGTATTTTTTTTACCAAAAACCCATTTCTCTGTACTTCATATATATATATATATATATATATATATATATATATATATATATATATATATATATATATATATATATATATATATATATATATATATATATATATTGTTGTTAATTTCCAATGATTTTTTTTAATTTCCTTCATTATGTAATCAAGTATGTATATTATTTCAAAATAAACTATTTTTAACATTATTTCTCCCCAATCATACATTAAAAAAACACAATTTTGCAGCAAATTAGCGTTAAAAATAATGTTAAAAGGTAGGTGTCATCAAGGAGAGGTTGTTTGAAAATATTTATACGTTTTCCCCTCAACCATAAACTTGGAAAAACAAGTTTGCAGCAAATGAGCATTAAAAAATATAGAAAAGTAGGTGCCAAAGAGTAAAGCTTTTAAGAAATATATATAAACAATTTCTTAACTATAAACATTGAAAGACAATGTTGCAGGAAATGAGCATTAAAAACCAATGTTAAAAAGACTATCATGGCAGCCAGCTTTTTTTGAATTTATTAAACATTTTCTCATTAAGCATAAATTTTGAAATACAATTTTGCAGCAAATAAGCATTAAAAATAAATGCCATCAAATACAGCTTTTTTAAAAATATTTGGCAATAATTTAAAAAAACATTAAAGTTAATTATAATGCGGTTTTGCTGTTAATTAAAAAATGAAACTAATCTTGTCAATGAATTTTTTCATTACAAATATTTTTATAGGAAAATGTCATTGCAATTTAAACTATTAATACCTTCTACAAAAACAATTATTTACCCTTATATATATTTATTTGTATCTAAATAACTCAAACAATTCAAAATGCAATTAAATAAGTCTCCTATAAAACATAAATTTGAATGTCTACATTAATTACATATTTATTTTCTCTATATGGGAGGAGCATAAGAAATAAGAACACTCCCATTGGTCTGTCTATGACACTTCACACAGCCAGCCAGACAAGTACTGAAAAAATGATCTTTCTGCCTGTATGGTGGCAATCTATTGTTGTGTCGCGGTAAAGAGTGTCGCCCAGAACCACTGTCGCGCTAATCGACGACCTCGCCCGCAACAATATCAATAACTGGTACTGCTTCTAGAATAGCAGATAAATCTACTTGAGCTACTTGAACATCATAAATGATCTTGGCTTCTAAGTTCAATTATCCCAAATTCTCACCGATAGTCTAGTCGACAGGTTGGAAAAAGTGGGGTTAGGTGGAAAAAGGTCGGAAGTTAATGAAACTTTGGGATGCTGTTCAGTGGTTAATTAACATTTTCTCAGGTTTTGGACCTCGAGGACCCTGTGCGATCAAAAAAAAGGGGGGCTTACTGCAAAATTTTCGACCTTTCTCAGATATCAATCCCAAAAATAACAAATATTAATACCAACATGGAGTGAGTATGGTTGGATTTCATCAGAGAAGAAAATTAGCTTTTGTGAATTGGGGTTGGGTGGGGAAGGGGGGTTCCGAAGTTGGCGGTTGTAACCAGAAATCATAATGGCAACAACATTTCACAATAATTCGGGTATAACAGAAGAAATAAGGTGGAATTCTGCACTTCGGCACTTTTTTTTAGCGAATTTTGATAAATTAATTTTTTTTTTGAAGTGTCATATCTCGGTAGCGATTTGACATACAAACATGTTTGAATAGTCAAAATAGTAGGAAATTTAACGCTCTACAAACAAGTCTTAGATGTTTTTGCCGTAGTATGTAAGAGAAAAAAGTTATTAAGGAAAAACCGGAGTCCTCGAGGTCCAAAAGTTGAGAAAATGTTTATTAACCATCCTTAAAAAACTTCCCAAAGTTTCATTATCTTCCGACCTTTTTCTATCTGAAACTACCTCTCGACTGAACTATGATTGTCCCGAGTTGCTGCGTTGGTGGGTTTGACAGCAAGCCTGGACACATTGTTAGTAAAGAATAAAACATGTTTCGGTAAAGGTTTTATTAAAATCTTTAACAACGTACAAATCAACGTTTGTTAATAAACAAAACACTTAATTTATTTACTTACAGTTAAATGATCTTCAAATACCACATAGGATACCTTTCTGTTTTTAAAGTTTTATTAATCAAAATAAATATAATACATACATCAGAATACTTCAAAACAAATTGTATATGTTTTATCAATAACATAAATAAAAACCTTAAAATCAATATTAAAAATAGGTACAACATTGACACTTGGCTTACCACATATAGGGGAAATCAGGGATATGAGGCCACCCTTACTATTTAAAGAACAACACGCTTTATTCGGTGCCTACGCAGGGTTGCCAACGTTTACTGTCAAATATAAAGAGTACATTGACAGAGTTCACCAGGCGCCAACAGTTTAATTATTGAGTCAACAACAGTGTTAACAACACAATTCAACTGTTGGCGCCTGGTGAACTCCGCAATTGAAGAGTACTGTTGTGTCGAGCTCACTACAGTTTTATGAGCCAAAGATTAAGCTATTATTTTAATCTACAAAAAAAGCTAGTATAAAAACAATAAAATAATTTTTTGCTCTATAAAAAATAGACCTGCGTTGCAGAAAATATGAATCTTAGTAAACAATTCTGTTGCTATGTAATTAAATATTTGTCACAGTCAATTCCCCTCGATCTATGTTTATTATTGTTTTAAATGCCTACGTAATAATTATTTCAAAGTGTTATATCTATCTAAAATGGTAGGTCGATATCTATCTAAAATGGTAGGTCGATATGAATGCACAGCAGAATAAATAAAGATTAGGTAGATATAATGCATGTCCAGTAGGTCTAATGCCCTATTCTATCCCTGTATTGTTTATATTTCCAGGCTAATCTAGTACCTGTGGTTTTGTATTTTTTTCTGTGATAGTTACATAGCCAGAAATTGGGTGAAAATTTTCATTTGCTTATGTTTAAATCATAAATAACTACCTACAAAATTAGTATGCACTCAACAAGTAGCCATGTAAGTATTGGCCGATTTTAGTTAATTGAGGTTATGTTATGTTTGCATTAGATACATATATTACCAGATTATTCATGTTTTGGATGTTAATTTTATTGGCTCAGAAATATGTTCTATATGAATACAACTCTTAATCTTTATCTGGCTGGACTTTTTCATAACTGTCATAACATTTTATAGCTCAAACCAAATTCAGAAACTCTTAGATTTCAATTCTCGATTAAAGTCTAACACAGTGCTTGAATCTCTGTCACGTCTCAATCTGCTATGAGGATTTTGAGGGAGATGTTCCAGTATGTTACACTGTAAACTCTGATCCTATTGTGTGCTGTTAGGGACTTTTCTGAAACCCAAATTGAATGAAGTTGACGATAACGACAATGTTTGGTTTCAACAGGATGGGGCAATAACTCACACTTCTCGATGTGCTAATGGGATTTTGAGGGACATGTTCCAGTCATGTTACAGTGACTAAACTCTGATCCTATTGTGTGCTGTTAGACTTTTCTGAAACCCAAATTGAATGAACTTGACGAAAAGGACAATGTTTCGTTTCAACAGAATGGGGCAATAACTTACACTTCTCGATGTGCTATGGGGATTTTGAGGGAGATGTTCCAGTCATGTTACAGTGAGGAAATTTTGATCCTATTGTGTGCTGTTAGTCTTTTCTGAGACCCAAATTGAATGAACTTGACGATAAGGACAATGTTTGGTTTCAACAGGATGGGGCAATAACTCACACTTCTCGATGTGCTATAGGGATTTTGAAGGAGATGTTCCAGTCATGTTACAGTGAGTAAACTCTGATCCTATTGTGTGCTTTTAGGGACTTTTCTGAAACCCGAAGTGAATGAACTTGACGATAAGGACAACGTTTGGTTTCAACAGGATGGGGCATTAACTCGCACTTCTCGATGTACCATGGGGATTTTGAGGGAGATGTTCCGGTCATGTTACAGTGAGGAAACTCTGATCCTATTGTGTGCTGTTAGACTTTTCTGAAACCCAAATTGAATTAACTTCACGAAAAGGACAATGTTTCGTTTCAACAGGATGGGGCAATAACTCACACTTGTCGATGTGCTATGGGGATTTTGAGGGAGATGTTCCAGTCATGTTACAGTGAGTAAATTCTGATCCTATTGTGTGCTGTTAGACTTTTCTGAAACCCAAATTGAATGAACTTGACGAAAAGGACAATGTTTTGTTTCAACAGGATGGGGCAATAACTCACACTTCTCCACACGCAATGAGGATTTTGATAGAGATATTGCCTGTCATTTAATTTTATTGCGTGGTGACATTGGTTGCTCCACCTGATCAACTGACTTGGTCCTGTGGGATCTTTTTATGTGGGGGGATACCTATAATCAGTGCAATCTTTTTCTGTGGGGGGATACTTATAATTAAAGGTATACACTCATCGTCCTCGAACGATTCAACAATTAAAACATGCCATTTGTCAAGAAATTGCAGCATTTCCACATGAAACGACCAGTTTAGTTATGGACAATTTTGATGAAGGCCTTCAACACTGTGTGGTCAGTAACGGCATCCACTTGACAATGAATATAAACAAAATGGCAATATATGTACATTTTGAAAATAATAACACACTTCCTGTTTATCAGATTTGGCTTTTATTAAACCTACGAAGGTATTGGATCATTTGCCGCACGCTGAATATACCGATTGTCCATTATTTTTATTTAGTAAAGAACATTAAAATACTGAGTAAAATTACGTCATTACACATAGCATATCTGGAATGTAGACTTCCAAAAATTACTTAGCAATTCAAAATTACAGATAGCAACTAAAATTGTTTGCTTTGCAAAATATTACAATACATAGCACATAAATTTGACATTAAAAATAATTCGGTTATTGATATTGAGATATATTGGGATACAAGAGAGCATACTGTAACAAATATTGTTTCAATTCGTGTTATAGGTTATATTTTTGTAATGCTTGCAACTACAGTCAATAAGGACAGGAGTGGCCCGATTACCCCGTTCTTTGTTATCACCCAAAAACAATGCTTAACTTATTTTTCGCTTGGACAGACAGTGTACAATCAAAAAAGAGTAACAAATAAAGCTGCTTGATTCAAAAAATCGATGACAGATGCTTGTGTTCAGGTAACCAACAGGTGTTAAGCGAGGGCTTTCAATGTACCAAGAACTTCCATTCGAAACCAAGTTGAGAAAATAATTCACCAAGGCCCCATAATAAATAAAATGAGCAACATACAAGAGTTCGAGCTTAAGAATCATGTCATTTTACCATCAGAATTATATTTGGGTGTTACACCAACTCAAATAAGGTAGAGTGCTTACAGATATGATGTAAAAAATTACATTAAAAATGATTTCAACAAAATTAGCAAATGGGTTTGGTGAGAAATGCTCTCACGCTTCATGAGACAATGTGAGGATATGCCAGTAAAAAAGCCAAGAGCATACAAGCAGCATATTGGGATTTAACCAGGAAACAAAAATGTACCATAACCTCGAGGAGTAGGAAAGGAATGACCAAATTAGTCAAGTAGTGTTAAAAAATCTAAGTTTACAGGTAATACAAAAAACATTAGAATCTAAGAAATGTTGGGATTTTTAAAATAAAGTAAATATGAATTACAATGGAGTTTTAGTCAGTCCATCTGTGAGCACAATGTGAATTTTTACATACATAATACAGCCTCATTTCTTTTTCAGCTCTTCGGGTCTGTGCTTGGAAAAAGACCGCCTCTCTGTGGTTACATTCCGGACAATGATGATCTTCAGTTCTTGGTAAAGTTGGATCAGACATTACATCTGGTACAATATGTGTCAATTCGTCAATTTCGTGCATAATTTTGTTAACATAAATACAAGGTGAATCCATGTGTTGTTTATAGTTGCAATTTCTACAAGCATACATCAAAATCTTGTTTTCCTTGTCTTCTTTTGGGTACAACATATTGTTACATTCTTGGCAAAATCGAATCTCTACAAAGCCAGGCTATTCACTGTGTGAATCGTAACCTCCTGGTTTCGACATGTTTCACAAGATTATTTTATAGCCAAATTCCAAGTAATATACAGAAAAAACTGGGAACGCAGAACTATTGCCTATGACTGATATGCTCTGCTTAACAAAGTTGGCTAGAACATCAGAGATAGATGACATGGTGCTGTAAAATATAACTATAGAAATGTAAATATCAATGGAACCTGACCTAAACGTAATCTTTAACACATCTCGATTATTCAACTGTGACGAGATGGGGATAGGATACAGTCGGAATTGTAGTAAAAATACTTGCCAAAAAAGGACAGACGTAAATTGGTCTAATTTCCAAGCAAGGAACAAATATTACAGTGGTCTCCTACTCCAGTTCCTATGTTAATTTTTAAACAACAAAGGATGACCCCAATAGTGGAGAAGAATGAGCATCTACATTCCCTGTACCCTTGCTCTAAATCTGGTTGGATGACCAAAGAGTTTTTTCTGTAATGGTTCAACACTTCCAAAAGACTACAAAATCTTAATTTGATAAACCAGTTCTTCTAATGTTTGATAATCAATCAAGTCATGTTTCCATATCTTAATACAATTTCTGAAGCTAATGGGATTTGTCATGGTATCCCCCTGAGAACACCTCATATCGTATTTGCTTGACGTATTTTTTGGACCACTGAAGAGGGCAATTAATCGTATGATAAACCTTCACCTAAAATACAGGCAGTATGAAAATGTCAGACAATATGACAGCTTCCATCTTCGAATCAGCCTACGTAAGAGTTTATCCAGTGGACAAAGCTATAAAAGAATTTTCGATATTTTGCCATTGAAGTTAAATGTTTTCGATGAGACAGATTTCATAGTTCCTGATTGTCACTGGCCAACTGAACCGAATATCAGGTCTTCAAATTGGTCCAGGCCATCAAATCAGACCTACTCAACAAAGTCCAATAAATCAAGATGTTGGTCTCGATGGTTTTGAATCACACCATAGACAATTATAAGTCACCCCAAATGTCAGTAGCTGTAATTACTTAAATTCCAAGAAAGGTCAAAAATACAAAACAAGTCCGCAAGAAAAGCCTTTTCCAAATCCTGATATCTGCACTGATTAATGACCAGATAATCGAGAAAAGTTTAAAACAAAAGAAAGCAAAGAAAGCCATAGAAGAAAAAAAAACACGCTATTAAAAATTAAAAAGAACGTTTTTTGTAGCTCTTTCAATGAGTGAAAATTGGAACCTATGGCTAGCACTGATGTTTGACATCTCGGTTGAAGCCGAGTTTGATAATGAAGGGTTGAAAGATCAGGACAGTTCTGAGGAACAAATTTGCATCATGTGTGAATATGGCAAAAATAATCAAACTTGGTATCGGTGCTCCATATCTGGAAAGTGTGTGCTAGGGATTGTAGTGAAGCAGATAATCCTATTATTATAGATATATTTGTGATTTTTCTGAGGTCTAATATATATATATTGCTTGATTTCTTTAAATAAATTTGTATGACGTTTAATAAATAAATAAAATTTGATTTCTTTAATTGTGCTCATTACCTCCGGCCCTATGGATAGCCAATATGATTCACTTCAAAATATTCAGAAATTTCCATGTGCATTAATACGAGACGAGAGACAACATAATAAATGTTACTTTTACCTACGAGTGACGTTAAAATTTGAAAAAAAAGAATAATATTTTTAATTGTCTTTAGGGTGGCCACATTGCCCATGTCTCCCCAACATGTATGATTTTTAAAATCCAAGAATCGTGTCAATAAGTTAGGATTAGACTAATTTCGATATGGCCAACTGATGATCTAAATTTTTTACACATCAGTTTTCAGTTAATTGTTTTAGTTAAAATCAGAACACTATTTAAAAAGTCTTTAACCTTGGCAAATCTTCATCACAGCTTTAGATTCTCATTCTTTATTAATGGAGTTTTTGCTACTTCAAAGAATATTTTATGTGAGTATTTGTTACGAACGGTCATAATTTGTTCCCTAGGTTTTTTGTGGAGGCTGTTGTTTAAAATATGTACTATGTCAATGAATTCAATTAACTTATAACCTGAAACAAATACTGTCATTAAAAACGTAGGTGACACAATAAAAAGCATTAAAAATGTTATAATGACATAAATATGAAAAAAACATTAAAACATGATGCCAGTTTTCGAGCTCAAATATGGGCCTCTCGGTTATTATAAGAGATACAAGTATTTTTCACAAGGCCTTTGGTGGGGCAAACTAAAATACAACTTGACCACAGTTCTTAATAAGGACTGTTTTAGTTTTTTCCTAAATGTACCCCTTTCCAACATTTTCAACTTCGCTCTGTAAATGATTGTAAAATTTTATACCCATGCATATCGGTCATTTACAACCAATTCCAGGCGATATTGTGGTAGTATTATTTTATGTTTTTGTCTAGTCTCTCTTATCATGGATATATCTCGCAGTTGCTAAGATATATAAGTTATAGATAGTAAGTATCCTGAAACTTTTAAGTAGATCTCGGCCTACTTACTTTCCACGCATCCCAACACACAGCTCAAATCCCTTGGATCTCCTTCTTACTACAAAACCTGAATCCTATAAGACATCAGTCACCGCCCCCCCTTGCTCGCTCAGACCACGGCATGGTCACTGCTTCCTGCGCAATGCAACCCGAGGTCACACAGTCATCACACCCACGTATCGTTTGGCACTACAACTCCGCGAACTGGGACGAAATGCGGGATTACTTATCCTCATTTCCATGGGTGTCTGTCTGCTTCTCTCATCCTGACCACTCTGATATCTCACAAAACATCACCGGAATCATCCAAGCTGGCATGGAATTATTTATTCCAGGTACACAGAAAACCTCTTCAGCCACTCAAAAGCCCTGGTTGTCTCTCATGTGACAAGGCCAGCCTTGAAAAGGTCAAAGCTCACAAAACGCTTCTACACAATCCCAGTCAAGAAAACCGTCAAGCATTTAAGGATGAAAGAAACCGCTATGTCCGCTTTCTTTCTGAGGCACAAAACTCGTTTAATAACCACATCAAAAACAAAGTCCTCTCAAGCTCCAATGACAGCAAACCCTTCTGGACTCTTGCTAAATCTATTGGGAATAATTTCTGCAAGAGCACGTTCCCACCTCTTGTGTCAGAAGATTAAATTGTTTCTACCGCCCTGGGCAAGGCTGACCTTTTTGCCTCGTTGTTCGCCGGCAATTCTACTCACACCCACCTCCAAATGTTCAACCACCAACAGTCCCCAATGTCATACATAAAATGACGGAGGACATTTTCAAAACTAAGGTACGAAAGATGCTCTCTTCTCTTAATACCAGGAAAGCCTCTGGCCTTGACGAGATCCCAGCAATTGTTCTCAAAAAATGCGCACCAGAACTTGCTCCTGTCCTGACTCGTCTGTTTCAGACATCTTACAATAGAGGCATATTCCCTAGTAACTGGAAAACTGCTCGAGTACAACCCGTCCCCCCCAAGCAAGGATCCAAAGCGCTTCCTAGCAACTCCAGACCTATTTCTATCCTTTCAGTCATCTCTAAAGTGATGGAAAAGTATGTAAACACTGAATTACTAAAATTTCTTGAAAAGCAGTCTAATCCACGACAGGCAGTATGGATTCCGTCAGCGCAGATCAACTGCCGACCTCCTTTCCTTTGTCACCCATTCTTGGAACAAGTCTATGGAACTACACGGTGAATCCCAGATTGTCGCTCTAGACATATCCAAAGCATTCGACCAGGTCTGGCACGCAGCGATGCTTAATAAACTTCCGGCCTATGGCCTACCACCAAAACTCTGTACCTGGACAGCAAATTTCCTCTCCAACCAGAGCATTTCTGTTCTCGTGGATGGCCATTCCTCTAAACTGTATCCAATTAATGCAGGAGTACCTCAAGGTTCAGCTTTAACCCCTACTTTGTTTCTTCTTCAAATCAATGACCTCCTCTCTAGCACATCCAACCCAGTTCACAGTTACGCAGATGACAGCACCCTCCACTCAAATATACAATATTCTAAGCCTGTCTCTTTAGCCCAATTAGATGAGGATCGCAGACTCATGGAGGGTTCTGTTTCTGTGGATCTCCAAAAAATATTAGACTGGGGAAGTAGAAATCTTGTACAATTCAACTCCACCAAATCTCAGTCTTGCTTTCTATCTCATAAGAGATACACCAGCCCTAGACCCATCACAACGAACAACCAAGTTATTCAAAGTAATGAGTCCTTTTCACTTGTTGGCATTTCTGTGGATCGAAATCTCAATTGGCACCAACATGCCACATCAATTGCAGAAGTGGCTGCTAAGAAATTAGGTTTCCTCTTCCGGGCTCGCAAATACTTTTCACCAGCTAATCTCGATACCTTATATACTTCACAAATGAGGCCAAACCTCGAATACTGCTCCCACATCTGGGGTGCTGCTGCCGCTTCTACAATCGATATCCTGGACTCCATTCAGAAGAGAGCTATACGTTTTATCGGTGACCCTACCCTCACCCAAAGGCTGCCATCCCTTGCCCACCGACAAGCCGTTGGTGACCTCTCTCTCTTTTATAGATATCTGCACGGGCACTGCTCAGAGGAGCTTTCTTCCATAGTTCCTGGCAATGTTCGTTGCCAGTTAATTGGACAGATTAAATTTCATGTACCTACAATAAATGATAGAAGATGTGATACTGTCTATCTTCCAACTAACAGAACAGAACTACTTATAGGATCACCTATTGTTACATTTTAAAACTCAAACAACATTCAAAAGAAAAATTTATAACCAAACATTCACTCTCTTATCATTAGATTGTTGTTTACATTTTGCTCTAGGGAATTTGGTTGACATCTGACCAATTAATCAACTGTCAATATATCCTTTTCTGATATATTCATTTTCTCTTTCAACAATTGTGGAATTTTAAATTTTGACAAAGGGCAGATAAGGAACTTCAGTTTTCACTGCATGGCCAAGGATAGTAGATGCTGTTCTGAAAGTTTTTGGCCAATCTCTTTATTTGAAGGATATTTTGGACTCATTCTACATAAGCAAATGGTTTTTCTTTGTTGATAGTACACTATTTTTGTGAGAAAACCAAGCCTTCATGGGATTTGTTACTTTGGCCGTGTGAAGTAAAGTCATCCAATCAAGAAAGATCAGTTTTAACATTGTAGTCGCCACAAAAAAGAACCAAAACCCTCCAAGAGGTCAGTAAACTTTAATAATTAAAACTTAGGAACATGTGCTCATCTCAATTAAAACATTTTAGGTTTTTTCCCCCTTTCCTTCTGTTTAAATCTTTTCCTTCGATTCACCCATTTCCTTTTGCATCTTCCCTTTCGCCTTGTCTTATGTACCATAGAACACTACTGTTCACTTTGATTGCATTTTCGTTGAAACTACACTACCCCACTGTTTCACTATTACCCTGTTAATATCACCTTCCTCCTTAATCTTCCCCTGTTGCTGCTCCACCACTGAATATCTGGCCGCAGCTTGCTGTCAAAGTTCCACTAGAGGTCCATCTCAGGTCACACAGCTACACTAGATGCCCCATCGAGTCGATTTGCGGAACTAGGATACTGCACGAGCGAAGTACAATTATTAATTTTTGTGTACAGCCATCTAAAACTAGAGACAGTTACTCATTAGTGGATAGTCAAAATGCACCTGTAGATACTTAATCACATTATCCATTGTCAGTTTAATTTCAGGGTTCGTGGGCTTCTTGAATAAAACACAAGAGCTTTCTGGCTTAAGCGGTAAGCCAGTGGTGCCTCCTCAGGCTGGAGTGTGCTTCCTTTCGTATCCACGCCCAGTCTCCTGCTCTGCACGAGCTAACCGGTGTAATTACACCGCCTCACTACCAGCTCACAGCCCTCTTTGTAGTCTATATTTGTCCCTGTTTCATCCTTCTCTTTCGCGCAAGGCAGGTGTAACAAACACTATTCATACCACTGTTAGCAATTATAACTCCATATTTACTTACGTATGAATGAGGTCATAAGAGTGGCAAATACTAGTTTTTGCTTGTAATCCTTTAAAGTTTTTAAAACAACTGCTAATCACTAATGCATACTTAAATTTCTTTGTCCTTTAATTGGGTTTAAGCCTGTCGGGCAATAAAGTGATGAATAAAAAAAATCCCCTTCCTCGAGCTCGAGAAACAGACACCCTGTATAATCGAATAATCACGAAAAACTACACTAAACCACAAGCATAAGATTCGGTAGAAATTCTGTTACCATAAATGGCATTACTAAAATATATATTTATTACCTGAATAAAATTCTAAAGTGGACGTCCATCCGCTGATTTTACTCATTTGAAGTGCTAAATACAGCGCTCCAGCAGCTAACTTCGAATCTCTTAATCTAACTGTAGTGTAATCCATTAAAGATAATTCCAATATAAACCTGGCTAATGTCAATACTGGCATCGCAACTTTGGCACACTGAAATTAAACAAATTACAACAGAAAAATAGAGAGAACTGTAAAGGTCCCAGTACTCACCCTAGCATATCTCCTGAGAAACCTATAACTAATGGGGATGCCCAAATCAAAGTTGCATATCTTCAGAACGCTGATTTCCATTCTGAGGAATTCTTTTCTGGAATAGGCACCGTCACAAATATATAAAAAGTCGTCAATGGCGGGAGGCAGTCTTTCATCGTATTTACTGGCAACGAACATTGAAGCGGCACCAACCAGCTGCAATGTTTCCTTGCCAACAGTCATCTTGCTGAGGTAGGTATCTACTAATTTTACTCCCAAGTATAAAGTCTCATGGTTCAGCTCGAAACTCTCTTGTATTTCAACCATCCAGTCTACGAGCATCATTCTCATGTTGACACTCAAGCAGATCTGGCGGCCCATGTAGTCTGGGATTTCAAATGTGTCCTGAAAATAATGGAACAGTGGCAAAATTTATATTTTATTAGCTTTTACAACAACAAAAAAAGAATCGTTTTAGACAACTCAGAAAAGAATTTGGTAGGCAAAAAATGTTAATTTCAAAGAAATTATTAGATTAACCAAATACAATAAGCACACTTGGAGAACCCAAATCACCACAGCACATTTAAACAAACCTGACGATCGTTTCACTAACCAAGTTAGCGTAATCAGAGGATGAATAATTCTAAATATCGTATATCCACAACTCTATATATATTCTTTTGCAGGAAGTTGGTCACTAACGATTTAGGGAGGTTCAACAACACCAAAATTTACATATTTCGTTTGGTGGAAATATCTGTATTCTTTTATTATCTATCAGACATGCTTCTACCGGTATTTATTTTACAAAGCAATCTATCAGGTGACTGCCCATAGTTGGCAGAGCGAGATTCATACATTTTTTATTATTAGTATATTTTGCAATATGTATACTTTCAAAGGCGTTTAGCTGTCCTACTTGTCTAACATTTTTTATTAATTTTAAATTCTCCTCATTAACGTGGCGATTATTATCCCAAATATGTTGGGCAACGGAAGATCTATGTATTACATACAGACTTGGAGACTACTTCTCTGGCTCCACTGTTGGTTTTTGTAGGTGAAGGACGTAGCCAGCACGTGAGCTAACTTGAGCAAGTGGCCCTTCGAATTCTGGATGTTTTAGGATGTTCTTCAATGCTTCTGTGACTATAGTTTCGCTGCTTGACAGAATGCTGTCAAGCAGCGAAACTATAGTCACAGAAGCATTGAAGAACATCCAGAATTCGAAGGGCCACTTGCTCCAGTTAGCTCACGCGCTGGCTACATCCTTCACCTACAAAAACCAACAGTGAAGCCAGAGAAGTAGTCTCCAAGTGTGTATGTAGTATGGACAAGTTTCACCAAGTAAGGGCAACAACAATCAATGAAGATCTATGTATAGTATCGTATCTTAATTGTGTTAAATGTTCTTTGAATCTAATTCCAATAGATCTTTTTGCTTGTCCGACATATTTAAGATCACATTCTTTACAACTTATTTTATAAACTGCCGACATTTTGGCCGTACTATCCTTGTCTTTTGGGTTTCCCAGCAAGTTTTTTAAAGTTTTTTTTTTTTGTCGAAAATGTTAGTTGCACATTAATTTTTTTTCATAAAATAAAAAAAAGAATAACATAAATGAAAAGGTCTGCACAGAATATTTAACTTTAACAAACCTTTGTATTAAACAAAATATTTTTCAATTCAACGAGTTTTTTGAACAAACCCAGGACACGGCAATGGGCAGCCAGCTATCGCCATTTATTGCAGACCTTTTCATGAGCAGATTTCAAACAGATCTTGAAAGTGAAAGTGAGTATTTTGCTAGTGTGGTTTCGTTACGTGGATGATATTTTCGCGGTGTTTAACACAACATTTGCAGAATGGAAGATTTTATTGCAAAATTAGACAATAAATTTGTTCTATAAAATTTACCCACGAATTAGAAATTAATAATAAATTACCCTTTCTAGATGTACTAGTTATCAAAAATAAAGACACTATAGAATTTGATGTCCATAGAAAGGAAACCACCACTCTAAGCTACGTAGGCATGGAGCAACAACCTCAGCTCCAATCCAAAGAAGTGCAATTTTCTCGTTCTTGGCACCTCATATAATGTTTGACAGGTCTGCAGTCTTTGACTGTCTGTGTTGTTTGTGTCTGATGCCTTGTCCCATTCGGATAATCCCAGAAATTTGGGATTGATACTGGACAGAAACCTGCAGTTCTCCAGGCATGTGGACCATCTCTGTGTTCTATAGACTGTGAAACCTGTATCAGTACCGCGACTGTCTTCCCCAGGATGCATGTAAACTTTTGGTGAACTCGCTAATCCTGTCACTGTTCACGTATGGTGGTTGTGTGTATGGTCCTTGCCTGACGCGTCTGGACAGGTACCGTATCCAGAAGGTGCAGAATTGGTGTGTGAGATTTGTTCTCCATGTACCCCGTTTTGCTCACGTTACGCCGCACATGCGGGCACTGGACTGGCTGAACATGCAGGAAAGGAGACTTGTTCACTATGCCATCTTAGTAATCAAGGTTGTTCGGGAAAGGAAACCTGATTACCTACTATATGACTGTGTCAGCCTTCGAACTGATGTACATGACAGACTCCTGTGAAGCACGAGTTACTTGACTATACATAGAGCTGCAAGTTTTAAAAGATCCTTTTGTTACTTAATGTCTCACCTATTCAATTATCTGCATAGAAAGGGTATAGCTTCCCTTTCAATAAGTGCTGTAAAATATGCTTTGGGAAAGTCTGTTAGCTGGGACACATGAACTTGATATGTTAATTTTTTTTCTGTAGCTGAATATGTTGAGAAACAGTTCGCAGAACATGTCCATTTGTACTGTGAGTGCAATAAATATTATTATAATTATTATTCCGAATGACTCACATGATACATACACACAAAAAAGACCAGCCTGAATTTTTTAGTAAATGGGTTAATTAATTTTCCTTTCCGTAAAAGTAGATATACCAAAGAATTAAAAGTATATTAAAAAAGTGGCTAAATATAATGGATACACTGCTTGCCCAGTAGCTTTAATATTGTGCATACTGTATAACGTGGCCTTTTGTGCCAGAATAAATATTATTATTATTTTCAATATGTTGGGCAACCGCCAGAGACTCACTCTGATGTCCACCCAACGTGCCCTCGCCCCGCTCCAGCGGTAGTAAGAGAGCACGGGGCCGGAAATAATTAATCCAGGTTCAGAGAACGGAGGAGACGTAAAGATCCAAGGACAACAGATTTCTGCACCGTGCAAGCTAGTGAATATGTAGCGGCGTGGCATGCGGGAATTTGCTAGAGTTCCCGCAGCAGCGTATTGGGTACACCCCTAGACAGCCAATAATCAGAACGCCGAGTCGTATATTGTGTTCCGGATAAAGCTGCGTAAGCTCAAACATAAAGTGTCTATACTTGGTCCGTTTTTCCCTCTCCTTTATACTAACGTTAGCCTCAGCAGGAGCCGAGAACTCTATAACAAACAGGATTTTATTTTGTTTGTCGAGAAGGATAATGTCAGGCCTATTAGCGGCTACTGGCCTGACAGTGGAGACTGGGAAATTCCAGTATATACGGCATCTCTCGCTCTCCACTACGGACTCAATAACCCCCGGTTGGTGAGGCAGCACTGGTGTTTGGTCTATCCCATACGAATGTCGAAGATGGTAATACAACACTCGAAGGGCCGCATTATGCCGGTACACGTAATTGGCAGACGCCATCACCGGACATGCACTCAAGAGATGCACAAGAGTCTCCGGCGATTGATGACAGATTCTGCAGCTGTCACCTGCCACGTTCACCTGCATCACACGCTTGCAGTAGACCAAGGTGTTTATAACACCATCTTGGCAGACCACGATGAACCCTTCAGTCTCCGATCGCAGCACCGCTGATTTAAAAAAAGAAAATGTCAGCCTCGATAACAAGCCGTGTTCTTCTATATGCCGGAAGAATGTTCCGTGCAAAGGCTTGTCAACATGCTGCCCCAATAGGTATTTTTGTAGGGCATATCTAATTGTAGCTCTTAAGGTCGGAATGTCAAGGTTAGTCACCAACGGGAGATCATCTTGCCTTCTTCCAGACCTGAGATCGAAGCATAGTCCGAGCTACCTGCTGATCTGCCTGCTGCCTGGAACAGGAATGCTCCTGTTCCTGCGACTTCGTGCGTTTGGACAATTCGCAGAAGAGGATTCGATCTTTTAAGGATCCTGCAACTCATCACAACGACCTCTTTTCCGTGTAACCACTCCACGTTTGGTAGTCCTCTACCTCCGTGATGTCTTGGGAGGTATAAGCGAGGAACTGACGAACTCGAGTGCAAGCTTCGATGTTTGTACAGAAGCTTGCGGGTATCGCTATCCAATTGGCGCAACTCTTCCACTGTCCACTTTATCACTCCAAAGGAGTAACGGATGGCTGGAGAGGCAAGTATGTTGGTAGTCAGCACCTTGTTTGGCCCGGACAGCTCTGAATGCTAGATTTGCCGAAGCCGTTGTTTATACCTACCGCGGAGAGCCTCTTTCGTTTTTGCAGCGTCCTGAATGCCTGATTGCTCAACACCCAGGTATGTATAAGTCTCTCCAGCACCTAGATGTTTTATGGTGCGCCCGTCAATGAGCTGCACATCATTTGGGTACCCTTTATTATTATTATTATTATTTAAATAAGTTGTAAAGATTGCGATCTTAAATACATCGGAAAAACAAACAGATCTATTAGAATTAGATTCAAAGAATATTTAGCACAATTAAGATACGATACTATACATAGATCTTCCGTCGCCCAACATATTTTGCATAATAATCACCACGTTAATGAGGAGAATCTAAAATTAATGAAAAATGTTAGACAACCAGGACGACTAAATGTCTTCGAAAGTATATATATATATATATATATATATATATATATATATATATATATATATATATATATATATATATATATATATATATATATATATATATATATTACTAAATATAGTAAAATAAAAAATGAATGAACCTCCCTCTGCCACCTATGGGCAGTCTGATAGATAATAAGAGAATACAAATACTTAATTTTGGTGTTGTTGAACCTCCCTGAATCGTTAGTGGCCGACTACCTGCAGAAGAATAGTTGTGATATAAAGTTGTGGATATACGATATTTAGCATTATTCATCATCTGATGACGCTAACTTGGTTAGTGAAACGATCGTCAGGTTTTTTAAATGTGTGGTGGTGATTTGGGTGTGCTTATCAGTGCTTATAACAGGTTGCAATCTTTACTTAGTAACCAAATACAGATGCACACTTCATCTCTGGCTTCACAGACTATTATCTGACGATACGGTAAAAGGCTACACCTGTTGCAGAGAAGATAACATGCATTTGTTAAGACAGAAAAGAAGTCTACTTCTGTTTTAAGTGTGAAACGGTTTAACCAAGTGAAGGCAGCAACAATTAATGACTTAAATTAACCAATTTGAAAGCGCACCTCTCGTTCTTTCAAGTAGTTGAATATATCCATGGCATAATGAGATACTTGATATATATCGTTCCAGTTTTCTTTGTCGAAGTCATTGATATCTTGTGGCACAATTTGGTAACTGAGATTGAGTTTCGCTTGCATCTCTTCAGCCACCAGTGTGATGTTTGATGGTTTCCTTTCATCTGGACTTGAACACGATGAACTATGGTAGGATACTGAACTAGACGTTGAGGATCGGGTCTGTGGACCACTTCTTGCACTTTCTATTGAACTGTTACAACAAAAAAAAGTTAATTAAACGAGTACTGTATGAGAAAGGAGGTTTAAAGTAGACAAGGGAAGTGATCAATATGTTGGTAATAGAAATGTATACCCTGTTGTAAGAAAATCCTCTAATAGAGGGGGTATCGATGATGAGATCGCAAAAAATTCTACTAATGAGCCCGAATTCGAGCTCTTATAATCCAAACATTAAGGTCCGTTTAAATTTTCATGTGCTTATACAGGGTGAATGACCGGGAACTGCATCGATTGATTATGGAAAAACCATCATAAGGAAAAATCTCAAAATTTGGTACTGTACTGATGCAATTATATATTTTTAGACTATTGGTATTTCCGGTTACCATATCATATCATATTTATTCACCATCAAAATTACATGGTCAGTCAAACAAATAAAATGAACTCCATGAACAAAACAAACATACAAAACCACAACAATAAAATTCAATGTATACAAACTCAAACTTCTTAAATACAAAATACACAAAAATGTATAAAATATATCTACACCGCAAGTCAAAAGCAGCCACACAATAATACAGGAAAACCAACTCAAACACCCTGACTATAATTAAAATATTCATCAATGCTATAAAAAGTCCCATTCAGCAAATAGTGCTTAACTCTATTATAAAAAATATTTCTAACTTTGAGTGTCTTTAAAAAAGGAGGCAGTGCATTAAAAAACTTCACTCCCAGATGATTTGTTCCATGCTGCGAGGCTCCTATTCGGTGCAGTGGAATGGACAATTCATTACCATATCGTGTATTATATGAATGATGCTGGTTGTTTCTTCCCATTTTGTTCTTATTGTCCCATACATACAAAATGCAGGTAAGTATATAAGCACTTACTATTGTCAAAATACCATGTTGCCTAAACAGCTCCCTGCAACTCTCCAGTGGTCCCACATTACTCAGCACTCGAATAGCTTTTTTTTGTTCCAGTAGGACCTTCGCTATCTGAGGTGAAGAGCCCCATATGAGGATCCCATACGTTGCCAAAGAGTGAAAGCTTGCAAAGTATGCTGTCCTCGCTGCCCAGTAAGTTGCAACCCTCATCAGTCTCCTCACAACATACACCATACTCGACAGCCACCCACACAAACAGTCGATGTGCACATACCACTTAAGAGAGGTATCCAGTACAATGCCAAGAAACTTAGCTGTTGCAGGATTATCATTAGGTTTTACATCAAATTTCATTATCTGAGTTTTACTTTCGTTTAGCTTCAGTGCATTAGCCTCGAACCAGCTCCTAGCATGGCATATATAATTTTGCATAATTAACCCTGCTTCCTGAGTACTGCTTGCCCTGGTCATAAAACTCGTATCATCTGCATATAAATACGAACCATATGCATTAACACTATGTGTTAGGTCATTTATATATATAATAAATAGTATTGAACCAAGAATTGAACCCCGTGGTACTCCTACTTTCAGTTGAACACTGCTAGATGCTACACCGAATGCCTAATTTCATATTGGACACCCAGTATATTATGAGATTTTGAGATTCTGCATAGCATTCTAAATACTTTTTGTGTATAATGTCGTATACCTAAGTCTTCTTCTTCTTGACACATTCAAACTTTTATGTAAAAATTGACGTTTCCGGCTGTAACATATTGATATTTTCCTCTCATACACACGACATCATTATTTAATTTGGATTGCTTTCCTTGTAGATGAGGACAGGAAAATTTTCTATGAGGTCGTTTATTCAAAAAACGTTACTTTTTAAAATTTTACCAATTTTCCAAATTTCTATTACAATAGTTGCTGTTTAATCTCACTTTAGTTGGCCATGATGATGTTTACACCACAGCTGTGAGGCAGATGGTAATTTAATGCCTTTTTTAATTGTCTCAAACCATCATGCCACGACGTTTAAGTTATACAAATGACGATAATTAAAGTTTATTTTATTATTTTTGGGCGATATATAAAGGTCTTTCAAAAACATGTGAAATATTTGCGAACTGTTATCCACAAAAACTGAAACCAACACCATAGTAGTAGTAGTAGCAGTGGCAGGGAGGCTAACACCAGGCAAGTAGGCCACAATGGGCCCTTTTTGTCAACCCCGGCATCCCAGCAGCCATGCTTTACTTTTCCTCGGTTCCGTCACAAAACCGTCTCGGCCTCAAAATGTAGGCCATGACGGTCTTCCATTGGACGGAACTTACCTTCCTCCTCTGCAGAGTCCTCGAACCGAACAATTCTGTTCGAAGGCTCCCAAAAGCCTCGCATTCACACAGGTAGTGGTAAGCTGTCTCTTCATTCTCGCCACATTCCTGAGGTGTCTTCTAAGAGCACAGTGGTCTGTCAGCATGCCAATGATGCGGTGAAGCGCAGGTTGACTCCTACCGAGAAGCCAGACAGTCTTGTCTCTGTCCGGTCCCCCCACGAAGTCCTTTGCCTGCCTAGAGCCTCCGACCGACCCCCCAGTGCCTATCGCAGGCTCCGGGCTACAGAACGGCCGCTGGGAACCAAGCCTTGCGAGATCATTCGCCACCTCATTCCCCGCTACGCCACAGTGTCCCGGAACCTACACAAGTTGCACCTCCTTTGTCCTGGCTAGTCCCGTAAGGGCGTCAGCGCACTGCTGAACCAGTGTTGATTTAATTCTGGCTGTGCAGACTGTCCAGAGGACCGCCTGGCTATCCGAGTAAATGTATACACATTTCTCAGGACTCATCCTCACATCCTGTCGATTAACTACAGACAGGATAGCGTACGCCTCCGTTTCGAATGAGATATCGATGTATATTCCCGCTCTAGAGGAGTGCTGCTTCTCCAGCCGGGATCCGTCTGTAAAATAGACCAGGCTGGTAGGCTGGAAAGCAACCTCATTTTCCCTCCACTGATCCTTGCTGGGGATTCTGGGGGTATATGTCCCAGTCAGCCTAATATGATCCCCTGTATTTTGTACCTTGATGGTGGAAATTGAAAAAATCTTTCTCCACCTCCTTGGCAACTTTTGCGTATCCTGTTAATGCTCAACACCATAAACAGTTTAACGAATTATTGAAAACTTCAGAAATTTTGGACCAGAGCAAAGGAGCGCAGAATTAAACTAGTAGTAAACATCCAAAATTTCTGTAGTTTTCAATAATTCGTTTAACTGTATCTGCTGTTGGTTTTGGTTTTTGTCGATATCGGTTCGCAATTGTTTCACATATTTCTGAAATTACTTTATTACACTGCCTTGTCTGATTTTCCTGGCTAACGAACTCATTTAAGCTATTAATAAAAGAAAGATTTTTGCAGTTTTATCAAAACCGGTTGATAACTTTTTGAGTTATCGTGCGGACACACACACACACACACAAATATATATATATATATATATATATATATATATATATATATATATATATATATATATATATATATATATATATATATATATATATATATATATATATATATGAGACATAATTGGTTCTCGGGTTGAACCACGTCCAGAATTTATGAAAACTCGACGTTTTGGCTCCAGTTTTGGAGCCATTTTCAAGAGGTAGAGAAAATATGTAAGGACACTCTAAGGCCTCAATCTGCCTACTCCTTGAAGTGGTGGACAAAGGTGGGTAAAGGAAATATGTAAGGACACTCTAAGGCCTCAATCTGCCTACTCCTTAGAGCGTTGGACAAAGGTGGGTTGGGTTGTTGTAGCTCGATTACAGGGCCTTAATCTGCCTACTCCCCAAATCTCGCCGGAGATCGTCTGTGAGGTCTCAGTGCGTTCAACCCTAGGCCTCAGAGAGATCTGGCAGTTTGTTGCAACTCTTGCCTTATATATGTCGTTCGGTCTACCTGCTTGTACTTTCACTGATAACGAATCAGGTAGACGGAACGACATATATAAGGCAAGACTTGCAACGAACTGCCAGATCTCTCTGATGCCTACGGTTGAACACACTGACATCTCACAGACGATCTCCGGCGAGATTTGGGGAGTAGGCAGATTGAGCCCCGTAATCGAGCTACAACAACCCAACCCACCTTTGTACAACGCTCTAAGGAGTAGGCAGATTGAGACCTTAGAGTGTCCATAACATATTTCCTTTACCCACCTTTGTCCACCACTCTGAGTAGGCAGATTGAGGCCTTAGAGTGTCCTTACATATTTCCTTTACCCACCTTTGTCCACCACTCTAAGGAGTAGGCAGATTGAGACCTTAGAGTGTCCATAACATATTTCCTTTACCCACCTTTGTCCACCACTCTGAGTAGGCAGATTGAGGCCTTAGAGTGTCCTTACATATTTCCTTTACCCACCTTTGTCCACCACTCTAAGGAGTAGGCAGATTGAGGCCTTAGAGTGTCCATAACATATTTCCTTTACCCACCTTTGTCCACCACTCTGAGTAAGCAGATTGAGGCCTTAGAGTGTCCTTACATATTACCTTTACCCACCTTTGTCCACCACTCTAAGGAGTAGGCAGATTGAGGCCTTAGAGTGTCCATAACATATTTCCTTTACCCACCTTTGTCCACCACTCTAAGGAGTAGGCAGATTGAGGCCTTAGAGTGTCCTTACATATTTCCTTTACCCACCTTTGTCCACCACTCTAAGGAGTAGGCAAATTGAGGCCTTAGAGTGTCCTTACATATTTTCTTTACCTCTTGAAAATTGCTCCAAAACAGGAGCCAAAACGTCGAGTTTTCATAAATTCTGGAGCCCGTTCAACCCGAGAACCAATTATGTCTCACATTAAAGACCGTGAAAATCTTTCTGAATATATATATATATATATATATATATATATATATATATATATATATATATATATATATATATATATATATATATATATATCGAATTTGTCACCGTATTTGATGTTTATATTGGTCACTATATTTAAAGTGGTGTTATAACTTTCGTGTTTATAGCTAATTAGTTCGGTCTGAAATCGTCAATTTTGACATACAACTTCGAATCTCTCAAGAAGAAGACTTAGGTATATGACATTATACACAAACAGTATTCAGAATCGTACGCAGACTCTCAAAATGTCATAATATACTGTGTGTTCAATTTGAAATAAGGAAGTTGACATCTACTTCCGGTATAACCGGAAATACCACTAGTCTGAAAATATTTTAGCAGAATGTCCGCCAATTGCATTAGTGAAGTACCAAATTTTAAGATTTTTCCTGACGATCGTATTCCCATAATCAATCAATGCAGCTCCCAGTGAGTCACCCTGTATACATGTACCCAACCTATAGCTTGAAAAATAATTAACAAACTTTGATGAAACATTAAACTTTTCTTTCTATTGTTAATATTATATTATTAGTTTATATTATTATTAGTTTATTGATGGACAAATTATAGAATGCATATTACATATAAGTTATTCACTTGTGGCTATAATAAATGAAATTTAATAAAATTCAAAAATGAAGCATCTTGAAATCATCTTGACGTTGATAAGTATTACTGTTAAAATTTTTAATTCCAAATTCCAACTGGGCCAATTTTTCAAATAAAATGCTTTATTTTTCTTAAAAAAAAAGTCTGTATTTCCGAAATTAACAAAATTATTTTGATGTAATTTGATGCTTATCATGCCCTGATAAAAGCTTTATTAAATACCAACCAAAATTATACTTACATTTCTTCTAAGGCAGTGGAATATAACGATTCATCAGTCTTCTCGAATTCATTACTCAGTCTGGTCTTTATTTTAACATTTGCTACGTCTTTTCCTGTTTCTTTTGGTTTCTGAGCAGTCTGGTCTGGCAATATATTTTTTACTGCAGCCCTTGTCAAAATCTTATTTGCTTTTGCCACTGGCGCAGGTGGTGGAGCTAGATTCTCTTTGAGCGTATGTCTCTGGATAGTTTTTGTGAAAGGTTGTCTTTTCGTCTGTGCTGTGACCTTTTTCAGTACTGGTAGCTGGGTTTTGCATTTATTGGTCAGCTCACCAAGCGCAGAACGTTTGACTGCAGCTTCTTTTGAAGGAGAGCCATCAGCTTTTCTTTTGGCTCCAGCGTCATTTGTGGAAAGGACGGCACGACTCCTTGTTGTGGGTTTTTTGGCCGCAGGTCCATTGTCGACAAGGAGGCGCATGTGTCTTATGGGCGCCATAGCTGTATTGCCTTTGAAATATTGCTGCTCTATGAATTAGGTTCAGCCTGCAAATAGAAAAGAAGCAGTCAGAAAGCGAATATATATGTACCAAGTGTCAATCAGTCTTCATAGTCACCTAAAAATGTTATTTGATTTTTTTTAAAATAATTTTCGTTATACTTAACGACTTACATGATTGCTTTTTGAGGTTTCTATGTAATTTGCGAATTATGTGTAACTACAATGATTAAAAAACAGAAAATGTCGAAGATAAATATCAGTTACTAAACTTTTTGGAACAAGAGAATAAAAATGCACCTCTGTTATAGCTTAATTCGTGAAAGACTTTAAAAATATCTAGCATTTAAAGGTTATTATTATTAATACTATTAATTTCGCTCTTGATAAAGGATCTTGTTATGCAAAAGAAAGTCCAGACGCAGCAAGTACATTATGGAAGTGAATTTTCTTTAAAATGTTTTTAATAGCAAATATGTGTGTTTTTTTTTAAAGAAAACAGGCATCAAATTTGGTTACCAGTATAACCTATATAATAGAAACAATGTACCATATTTTATCAAAATAACTTATTGTTTGAAAATGTAGAAAAAATTTCTTAAATGATTTTAAAATGTTTCAGAGAAAACTGGTTTCCTAGCCAACAAACCTTAGGATAATAGCAAATTTGATTATTGAAATTTGAAGCATTTAATGAAAATTCGCTACCAAAACGCACTTACTGCGTCTCTGTTTTTTTTCTTACAAACATGCATCATATTTCGATAAAAAATGCAAAAATGCAATAATATAAGGGTGGTCGAAAAATAATAATTGTAGGTATCACCAACGACTTATGGATCACCTGTGATTGTCAAAATAATTTTATATAATGCAGCTAAAGACATCCTATAATTAACTTACACAATTTTTTCTCGAATCTTGTATAATAACAAGTATAATGAGCTTTACCGAAGAAATGCATCACCCTATATATATATATATATATATATATATATATATATATATATATATATATATATATATATATATATATATATATATATGTGTGTGTGTGTGTAAACAGATAGAAACTGAAAGTAAACCGGGATATGGATTCTAGGGGACTTGGTTGCGGTAATTTGAAGAAATCTTTATAAAACTCAAAAGTCACGGTCTCAAATAACGAATGTTTTCTGCGAAAATTAGCTATAAATTATTATGTTAAACCATAAACTAAAACTACTGCCAAAGCATCAGAGGAAGGGTCTATTTGAAATGAACTTCTTGGAAATATTTTAGTAAAATGAAGGACAATGACAATGGCAGCTGAAACGTAAGGGTTTGCAGAATACTCTTGCGACATTTTCTTTACATAATCCGCAGTTGTTTCAGGTTCTTTGCCTAAATGTTGCCAATTTTTACGTTTCAAATCGCGACTTTGACGTTTTGAGCAAAACCTCAATTTTTGGTGAAATTTTATTTTTAAAAATTGACCAATAGAGGTATCGATGGTGAAACTTTGCACATTTTTTTTTTAATGAGCACGAATTTGGGCCCCTAGGACCCATATCCGGGGTCAGTTTCAATTTATATATATATATATATATATATATATATATATATATATATATATATATATATATATATATATATTAGAGGTGTGCGAAGCTTCGAAATTCCGAACCGAACCCGAACTCGAACCGAACCTTCGGTTCGAAAATATGTTCGCACAAGCGATGTTGAAGTAGTTCGAAGTTCGAAATATATAATTTTTCAAAATAGTTCGAAGTTCGTTGGTCAAAAATACTTCGAAATTTCACTTTACAGGCATTGAATGTTGCCAAAGGTACCGAAGTTGCGGCCTCTTTAACTCGGTAGCGGCGCTTTAAACTCGTTATCGGTGTCATTGAATCGATAGCGTAATTTCAGAAAATTTCACTCATGCATATTTTTGAGTAGATGGGACACATTGAGACACGACGCAGCCATTTAGCAATCACAGAATTATTTTTCTTGTATATCCTAGCCTTCCAACACCTATTTCAGTAACAGCATGATGAGGGTGGTGTTCGAAGGCGATCGGTAACGTAAATTTTCAGAATTTGAGGATAATTGTAGATTATCTTTGGAAAACACTGGTTTCAACATGCTTTATTTCACAGTGAGCCAAAACAGTTAAATATTCACAATCAGGAGACAGTTCAAACTTGTAAGTGGTTATTTTATACTTATCATGCTCACTTTGAACTCTCTCAGTCTGCTAAAACTGCCTAGCCAATACCAAACAACATATTTATAATTGAGCTTATCTATAGATCAAGAAATCTAAAAAAATTTTAAAATATTTTTTGTTTTTGTGTTTTTGATTTTACATTGACCCATCTCCAATCAGCACCGGAAGGCATTTTCACCCAATCAACCTGCAAATTTGGCGAACCCTCTTTTTTGTAAATATTCCTAAATTTTGTATTTAAGGAAATGATATATGAACACTGAAAAATTTTGGGTAGTTCGATGTTCGATTTTGAATTTTTAAGAAGTTCGAAGTTCGACTGTGAACCTTAGACATACTATTTCAGAGGTTCGAAGTTCGAGGCAACATATTTGCTTGGGTTCGTTCATAGTTCGGTTCGAACAAAACATGGGTTCGCACACCTCTAATATATATATATATATATATATATATATATATATATATATATATATATATATATATATATATATATTTGTGTGTGTGTGTATGTATGTATCCAACCGATAACTCAAAAAATAATTAACCGATATCGATCAAACTCGGCAAGTGCCTTTCTTTTATTAATGGCTTGGATAAATTTGTTAGCCAGGAAAATCGGACAAGGTTTTCCGGGAAAATTTTGAGTTTTGTTTCTCTGAAAATTACAAAGCTATTAAATATTTTAATTTGGTGGATAATTTGCCTTGAGAAAGACCTTACTACATACAAAAATTCAACTTTCTAAGTTTAAAAAAAATTGAGTTGTTCAAATTTTGAGTTTTCTTCCAAAAAAAAAAAAATTTTGCTTAAAAAATTACAAAGCTATTTTAATGAAATTTGGCGGAAAGGTTGCCTTGGGAAAGACCTAACTAATACTAAAATTCAACTATCTAACTTTATAGAAAATTGAGTTTTTCAAATTTTGAGTTTTCTTTTGGAAAAAAAATTTTTTCTCCGAAAATTACAAAGTTATTTTAATGACATTTGGTGGATATGTTGCCTTGGGAAAGGCCTTACTACATCCCAAAATTCAACTGTTCAAGTTCATAGAAAACTGAGTTATCCAAGTTTGAAGCATTTAATAAAAAATCACTACCATAACGCACTTGCTGCGTCCCGCACTTTTTTTTCCTTTAAATGCTTAACTTTTTTGTCTTTAAACTTACAGACCTAAATTTCGGTACATCCTTCGCTCTTTTTAATTAAAACACGCTTACCAAATATGGTTGCCCTTACTTTGAAAGAAAATACAGAAGTATGTGAAAACTGAAACCTGTGATGAGCACTAATAAGTACACTTTGAGAAAACCCAAATCACCACAACACTTATTTCAAAGACCTTACGATCGTTTTGTTGACCATGTCAACATCTTCATAGGAAGGTAAATTCTAACTTATAACTAATCTCTGAAGATGTTGACTTTGTCAACGAAACGATCGTAAGGTCTTTGGAATAAGTGTTGTGGTGATTTGGGTTTTCTCAAAGTGTACTTAGAAAATACAAAATTTTCCCGGAAAACCTGAGCCGATTTTCCTGGCTAACGAACTTATTCAAACCACTTGCAACAGCAAGGTACTCAGAAAACTTGATTAAAACCGGCTCATTATTTTTCGAGTTATCGGTGTGATACACACGCATATATATATATATATATATATATATATATATATATATATATATATATATATATATATATATATATATATATATATATATATATATATATATATATATATATATATATATATATATATATATATATATATATATATATATATATAAGAACTGAAACTGACAGTGGATATGGGTTCTAGGGGGCCTAGTTCGAGCTTATTTGAAGAAATGTTTTCAAAATTGAAATCTCCTCAATAGTGAATTTTTTTTAAAGAAAATTCACTAAAATAACGAAAACACTTGATAAAATTTTCCAGCATCTTGTAAAGTTTTATTAAGCACTTTTAGCGAATTATCAATATTGGCCAATGAGATGGAGACATTTAAGTTTAAATGCAGCGCTTCACTAAGATCCCTAAAATAAATAATGTCAAATAGGCAAACAACAATACTGTGTTGACTGCATAGGCTCGATCACTGAAGTTAAGCAACTACGGGTGCGGTCAATAATTGGATGGGTGAATAGCTTTTTTTTTAATGATCATTTTACTATATTTGTTTCTTTTCCACATCAATGACCTCCTCACTAGCACATCCAACTCGGTCCACAGTTACGTGGACGACAGCACCCTCCACTCAAATATACAATATTCTAAGCCTGTCTCTTTAGCCCAATTAGATGAGGATCGCAGACTCATGGAGGGTTCTGTCTCTGTGGATCTCCAAAAAATATTAGACTGGGGAAGTAGAAATCTTGTACAATTCAACTCCACCAAATCTCAGTCTTGCTTTCTATCTCATAAGAGATACACCAGCCCTAGACCCATCACAATGAACAATCAAGTTATTCAAAGTAATGACTCCTTTTTACTTGTTGACATTTCTGTGGATCGAAATCTCAATTGGCACCAACATGTCACATCAATTGCAGAAGCGGCTGCTAAGAAATTAGGTTTCCTCTTCCGGGCTAGCAAATACTTTTCACCAGCTGATCTCTATACCTTATATACTTCACAAATAAGGCCAAACCTCGAATACTGCTCCCACATCTGGGGTACTGCTGCCGCTTCTACACTCGCTATCCTGGACTCAATTCAGAAGAGAGCTATATGTCTCATCGGTGACCCTACCCTCACACAAAGGCTGCCATCCCTTGCCCCAAAGGCTGCCATCTCTTGCCCCAAAGGCTGTCATCTCTTGCCCCAAAGACTGCCATCCCTTGCCCCAAAGGCTGCCATCCCTTGCCCACCAACGTGCCATTGGTGACCTCTCTCTCTTTTATATATATCTGCACGGGCACTTCTCAGAGGAGTTTTCTTCCATAGTTCCTCCACCTGTTGCCCCCAATAGATCTGCCAGGGGAACAGAGCGAATGCACCCTTTTACTGTCCAGGTCACCAGACATAGAACATCTTCTTATGCCCGCTCTTTTGTTGCGAGGATTTCCAAGTTGTGGAGTTCCTTGCCGGCACATGTTTTTCCATCTCCTCCGAACCTCCAAAGCTTCAAGTCCAGAATTAACAAGTTGCCTCTATCCTCCTTGTCAACACCCACAGTACGATAGTATTTAGGCTGTAAGCCCTCGTGGTGTGTTGTTGAAATATATTGAAAAAAAAGTAAAACCAGATACTTGCACCTTGCACACTTCCATGATTCTGGAGAAAATGGAGGGAAAAGTTATGAGAGCTGTCTTTGGAAAGGAATGTCAGTCAGTATACTAACTCATTTACTAAATAAAGATAAAAACAACCAATGTTGCCATGTGCAAAATCTTGGTCCATTATCTTTTCAAAGATATAACAAAATACTTAATGCTGGATGTATATCTGCATTAGTTGAAGTATGACTTCAATTTATATGAAAATGCAGATATTTAATGTCAATTACATGAAAAACCTATTGCAGAAGGCTGTTTTTGAAATGAAGAATTAGGTAGTCCTCCAGTTTAGCTTCTCTTTCCGAGGAAGCTTTTGCTTTCACCATTCTTTTTTTAAGACCTGAATTGTGCCAAATTTTAAAATAATTGAAGAGAGGCAACATCAGCCTCGAACAGTGAAGGGTAATAGATGAAATATTTTTACTGCGGCTTAAGTTTCATAAAGTAAGAGCAAAATTAAAACCCACTGCTGAAATAACCTCTACTAAATAGCAGTGAGAAGTTTTTTCTCCAATGGCAGCTGCAAAATAATCATAAATTTGGAGTACACAATACAAGCCCTTATTTTGCATATTATACTATAGAAAAGAATGCCCAAGCTGGGGGCATTATCAACAAAAAATTACATTAAAAGAAACTGATATTTAGAGACATATTGGAAACCAAACTTTGTAAGCTTAAAAATTCTCGTACATTATATTTATATAAATTAATGAATATTAAATTTAAAACAAGTACGACGCAATGCATTGTTAAATTACCAATTCCCAAAATAGCTTTCATTGTAACAAAACAAAACCCACATGAAGGTTTACAAAAAGTTTGGAGGTTGGTTTGGTGTTTTGCCGCCTTTTCGCAGAAAACGATCGTTAACAAAAAATGCTAAAATTCATAAAATAATGATAACTCCTATCACAGATAATAAAATAACAACAGGTTCCACTCAATATTAAACAGAAAACCTTAGAAGTAAAAATGATGTTTACAAAAATGGATACCGTTAGAACTTTTTTACCTACCCTTAAGAAACGTTAACAGACAAAAAATACGGTTAAATTGTTGTAATACTGAATCAATTAAATGTAAATACAAGGCTCTACAATACTTACTTGTAAGACTTAACTTATTTTGCATAAAAACTTTAGTAAAAACTTGTAAAAATTGAGGAACATCAGAATGTACGTTGATGTTTCTCTAGCGGTTTTTTTTGACTTGCTTTGCTTTGCTTTGAAAGCTGGGGATTTAAAAACGGTTACGTTAGGTGTATACGGGGTTGCCGCTATTTGGAATCGAATTTCGGTTAACTGCGTTTTGCAGTGTTGCCAGACGACATTGCCTAATTAAAGCGGTATGGTCATTTTAGAATGATCACTTCTTTTAGCTGTCACGAATAAAACTAGCATGCTTTTTTCAAGTACAAATCAGTTAATATTTTTGTTGTTGTTATTCTTACCACCAGATGGCGCTTTTTCGGATGCAACTTTTGAAGGTTATCTCAAAATATTTTTGGAATTTATTATTTTCGTAACAACCTTCATTTCTGAAAATATGCAAATACGGACTACACTTTTTTGAGGCACTTTTATTAGTAGTATTAGAAAATTGTATCAGAATCGAGTTCCGACGTTTTGTTTTTTGAGAATCATCATCAACTCAACACTCAAATGGGCGCCATGTTGAATTTAAACATCATTACGTTGGACTTGTCGACGCAATTTCACTGATGTACAGGATGGGTCTCAAGTAAAACATTACAAACGTGCATCAACTTTTGATTAAATTCAACCCTCTTATCGCTCTTTAATAAAAGAGGTTCGAAACTCAGACAAAAAAATATAGAACAAGATTACCGATTTGGGAAAAAGTTAAAAGATAATATTGTAATAGAAATATTTTGAGATAACAGCCTTCAAAAACCTTCAACCAAAAAAGCACCATCTGGTGGCAAGAATAAGTAAATACAAAAATAGTACCTCAATTATACTTGAAAAAACCTTTAGAATGTTTTTTCCCGAAGATCTAGTTGCCATAGTTACCGAGATATGAATATGGCTCACCTAATGAATCAACCTGTATATCTCGGCTCCGATGCACCTTTGATATCTGTTTTTACCGCTATTACATAAATATGTTTTATGGGGTACTATCAAGGCATGCTAGTTTTATTTGTGGCCGCTAAAAAAGTGATCATCCCAAAACCTAATGTAAAATGACCATACCCCTTTCTTTCTCTGCGCAACTGTTTTTTTGCGTCAGAATAGAGATGCTCGTGAAAAGCCAAACACCTTTTCCCATTTGAACCATATTGCAGCTCCAGTAATAACGGATAGGACCATTGTAAACGATTCTTGTAAATAAGCATAACCATATATATATATATATATATATATATATATATATATATATATATATATATATATATATATATATATATATATATATATATATATATATATATATAAACTATAACAGGATTGATAACACGGCATTTCTGTACTATACAAGGAGAAAGGTTTAAGGGCAAAGCCGCAAGGAGACAACCGCAAACACGTGTTTTAGGCTAATGATGGCTAATAAGCCTGAAACACGTGTTTGCGTTTGTATCCTTGCGGCTTTGCCCTTAAACCTTTCTCCTATATCTATATATATATATATATATATATATATATATATATATATATATATATATATATATATATATATATATATATATATATATATATATATATATATATATATATGGAACTATGCAGAATCGACTAGAACGTGTTAACTTCATAAGATGTACAATTGAATTTGCAGTTCAACTGGCCGGGAAATCACGTAGTGTTCAACTAAGAAAAAGTAACTTGATATATCAATACCAGCAATTCGATCCGCAATTGTTTTTTTGACGTCAGAATACAGATGTTTGTGAAAAGTTGAATAACTTTCCCTATTTCAACCACATTGTAGCTCCAATAATAACTGAGATAGCTATTCTAAACGATTTCCGCGAACACCCAAGGTTAGGTGTACATTGTAATAGGAATATTTTGAGATAAAAAGTTTTAACCGAAAAACCGCTATCTGGTGGCAAGAATAGGAAAATAAAAAATAATTACATAATTACAAACCTTTCAATTATTTTTACACCGAAGCCCTAGTTGCCATAGTTAAGAAGATATGAATGTCGCTCACCTAATGATTCACCCTGTATATCTCGGCTCCGATACACTTTTGATATATTTTTTTACCGCTATTACATCGGTTATATGAGGTACTATCAAAGCATGCTAGTTTTATTGGTGGCCGCTAAAAAAGCGATCATCCAAAAAGCAATGTAAAATGACCGCTTTGCTCTAAAACTTTATTCATATTTTTTTATAATTTTCTGCAATATTCTTTTCAAACAGCGAAATATTATTATTTGCGTTGAGTAGTAAATCGGAAAAATTCCATTTATTTTTGTAAAAAAAATAATATAATAAGGATAACTTATAATCGTTCATTCAACAGAGGCTAACCGCTGAGTTCGAGCGCTTATCTGTTGACTATTGATATAATTCAGCTGCTGGAAATCTGTTGAACGCAATCTCGGCTTCAAGCAGTATTTTGACATTTGTTTATCATTTTAAAATTGCGTGCTATAGTTTTGCAGAGGATGCAGTGACTGAACTGTCGTCGAAAGCTTCTGAATCCCTAGAACAGGGATCTACACATCTTTGTTTCTATTCCTTTCTTTCGCTGAACCTTTGATACAGTAAGTCACAAGAAATTGCTTTCCTTGGTGAGAGATGTTTGTTTTTCAAGGAGACGCACACACTCTTTTGAATGATTATCGTGCCTATAGATTACAGTCGGTTAAAGTAGAGAATCAGTTGAGCCGGTATCGCATATTGCACTGTGGAGTTCCTCAGGGTAAAGTAGTGGGACCAGTATTGTTTAATAACACTTATCTAAATGACTTATTCAAATTTATACTACTGCCGGAGAGGTGATAAGTTTTACGCATAATACAGCAATTTTTTCTTCCTGGTCTGAACTAAGACTTGAGGTGGAAAGCAATTTCGCAAATATCTAAAAAAAATATTTAATACCCGACGTTTGGCTATAAACTTTAAAAAGACTAGATTCATATCGTTCTCTTGTTGTAGAGGTGGCTTACCTGTTCATAGTATACTAAGACATAAGTGAGGATGATAAACGCTTGGAAATACATTCATGCAACGAAATTAAATATCTTGGTCTAAGTCGCTATTTGTTGTTGCCCTTACTTGGTGAAACTGGTCCATACTACATACAGACTTGGAAACTACTTCTCTGGCTTCACTGTTGGGTTTCGTTTCTGTAGGTGAAGGACGTAGCCAGCGGGTAAGCTAACTGGAGTAACAGGCCCTTCTGAATTCTAGATGTTCTAGGATGTTTTTCAACGTTTGTAACTGGTTTCGCTGCTTGAGCGCATCCTCAGACAGAAAAAAATAAATTAATACGAAATCATGACAACTACAAACAAAGATCTGTTGCTATGATGTTATGATATTTTGTTCAAACAATTCCTTAACATTGAAAATAAAACGAAACACAAATGACGGATGAGGTCTTTAAAATGTTTACGTAATGTATGTCAATGTTTAACATAAAGACAGAACTAACCTAAAACAGTAATAGATATAATAACAGTTGCAACAATAAAATAAGTAAACAATAACAGTAATAAAGCAGACTCTATACAATGAAAATATAGACATACACCAATTCATTATCTCATTACCACTTTTTTGAAAAAATAGTTAGATTAGTATTGTTTGTTTTATTTAATTAGAAAGAAGAATATCCAAGAAAGGGGGATTCATTAAATCAATTTGCTCATTTAAAACAAGGTAGCTGTTGTCGTGTGTGTGCTTTTTGAATTCTAAAGCTTCAAAAAAGTCCATTTTACGCTTGTCATTACAAAAATGTTGTGGTTTTATGCGGTTATTTACTGTAGGTCTATTTTGGCCATCAATAATATATTTTGCAAATGTAGATTTGTCAGCGTGGTTATTTCTAAATGCAGAAATATGTTCTTTGAATCGGGTATTAAAATTTCTAGAAGTTTGACCTATGTAGATTGCGTTACAATGTGTACAAGCTAATTTATAACCCGCAGCTTTTGTCAAGAAACAAGATTTTACTTTCGCGTTACATAGCAAATCACGCGTCGTGTTGTAAGATTTAAAAGCTACCCTTCTATTTGTGTATTATATTATATTTAAAATTTTTGAAATGTTTTTTGAAATGGTTCCAAAATAAGTTATCGAAACACACCTATATTGCCTTTTTTCTATATTATTGGGATAAATTAAACTATTCGCTGATTTGTAATATTTTCACCCTATCATGTTATCTAGTATTTTAACAGATTAGCCATTATTAAATGCTATTTGCTTACTTATTAAAATTTCTTTTTCAAAATTGTTTTGGGACATAGGTATTAAAAAAGGGTGCCGTGAATCGTATGGTATGGTTGTGTCAGTTGGTTTCCTATATATTGAAAAATCAAATGAATTATTTTCTAACTTTCTAACCGTTAAGTCTAAAAAATGTATACAACTATTAGCTTCTTTTTTTAAAGTAAACTTAATATTTGTGTGAAGGTTATTAATAAAATTTAGAAATTCATTTAGTTCTGTATGGCTGCCTTGAAAACATGCTAGAATATCATCTACGTATCTGTATCAAAAATAGAAAAGAACGTAAATGCCACAAAAGGACAAGAAATAATGAATATTTTAAAGGAATGTATAAAACAAAGCTATTTTAAATTGAATGATAAAATTTGTATGCAAAGTGAAGGCCTACCATGGCTGTCAAGAAACACCTGCATAAAATGGGACGGTTCGAGGGGGACCAGGCATGCAGACGCTGCGGTGAGGGGGAGGAATCAGCACAGAACATATCTTGTGCGAGTGTAAAGCTCTGGACCGCAAAAGACAACTGATCTATGGACAGCCTAGACCGGCAACAGAGCAATATAAAACTTCACCTGTGCAGACTAGTTCAAGGCACAGTGATTTTGGAATTGGTGAAGTAGAAAAGACAAAGGGCGTGCACAATAAGCCAAAGGCTCTGGTGCTATCGGTGCGCCAAAGACGCGGACGAGCCCTAAGGGATAAAAAAAGGCGTAGCTATGGGTCGTCCGTTGTCTTTTCTATTAGCCATAACATATTCATGGTAAAGATACGTAGGTGATATTTTAGCATGTTTTCAAGGTAACTATACAGAATTAAATTAATTTTTAAATTTTATATTCTTCTTCACATAAATATTAAGTTTACTTGAGAAGAAGAAGCTAATAGTTGTATAAATTTTTTAAACTTACGATTAGAAAGTTAGAAAAAAGTTCGGAAGGCAGCAAGTGCGTTATGGTAGTAAATTTTCATTAAATGCTTCAAATTTTAATAAACCAATTTTCTATAAACTTAGGAAGTTGAATTTTGGTATGTAGTAAGGCCTTTTCCAAGAAAACCTATCCACCAAATTTTATTAAAATAGCTTTGTAATTTTCGGCCAAAAAATTCCTTTCGAAAGAAAACTAAGAATTTTCCCGGAGAACCGTGTTGGATTTTCCTGGATAACGAACTCACCCAAGCTATTAATAAAAGAAAGGTAATCACCGAGTTTTATCCAAATCGGTTAATTATTTTTTGAGTTATCGGTTGAATACATACATACATATACATATACATATACATATACATATACATATATATATATATATATATATATATATATATATATATATATATATATATATATATATATATATATATATATATATATATATATATATATATATATATATATATATATATATATATATATATATATATATATATATATATATATATATATATATATAAATTGAAACAACTGACCCCGGATATGGGTTCTAGGGGTCGTAGTTCGCGCTCATTTGAAAAAATTCAGAGTCTCACCATCGATACCTCTCTATTAGTGATTTTGTAAAAATAAAAATTCCCTAATAATTCATTTGACGTTTCAGTATACAGGAAACCAACTTACACTGACACAACCATACCATACGATTCATGTCACCCTTTTTCACAAAAGCTGTCAGCCTATCATTCTATGATACATCCTGGATTTTCAATACCTGTCCCAAAACAAATTTAAAAAAGAAATTTTAATAATTAAGCAAGTAGCGTTTAATAATGGCTACTCTGTTAAAATAGTAGATGAAATGATAAAGAGAAAATAATACAAATTAGCGATTAATTTAATGTATCCTAATATTATAAACAAAAAAGACAACAGCTAAGTTTCGATAACTTATTTTGGAACCATTTTAGAAAATATTTAAAAAAATTATATACCTGTACAAATACAAAGGCACCTATTAAATTTTAAAACACGACGCGTGATTTGTTATTTAACACGAAAGAAAAATCTTGTTCTTTGACAAAAGCTGGAGTTTATAAATTAACTTGTACACATTGTAACGTAATCTACATAGGCCGAACTTCTAGAAATGTTAACACCCGATGCAAAGAATATATTTCTGCATTTAGAAACAACCACGCTCACAAATCTGCCATATACTGTATCATTCAAAATCTACATTTGCAAAACATATTATTGATACCCAAAATAGACCTACAGTAAATAACCACATAAAACCACAACATTTTTGCAATGACAAGCGTAAATTAGACTTTTTTAAGGTTTAGAAGACAAAAAGCACACACACAAAACAATGCCTTGCTTTAAATCAGCAAACTGATATAATGAATTCCCTTTCTCGGATATTCTTCTTCTTAATTAAATAAATAAAAGAATACAAACCAAACTATTTTAGTCAAAAAAGTTGTAAAAAGAGAATTAATTGATATATGCCGATATTTGCATTGTATAGAGTCTGCTTTATTACTTTATTGTTTAGTTATTTTATTTTTGTAACTGTTATTATAGTTATTACTCTTATAGAGGTTAGTTCTATCTTTATGTTAAATATTGACCTACATCACGTAGACATTTTACAGGCCTCATCTGTCATTTGTGTTTCATTTTATTTTCAATTTTAAAGAATTGGTTGATCAAAACATCATTACACAGCAAGAGATCTTTATTTGTAGTTGTCATGATTTCGTATTAATTCAATTTTTAGCTGTCTGAGGATGCTTTCAAACAGCGAAACCAGTTACAGGAATGCTGAAGAACATCTAGAAGTCACAAGGGCAACTTGCTCCAGTTTAGCTCACGCGCTGGCTGCGTCCTTCACTTACAGAATCGAAACCCCAACAGTGAAGCCAGAGAGGTACATGATACAAATAACGAGAGATATGATATTCAGACTGTCACGCGCATGGTGTCAAGTGGTGAGTCCAATGCAACAATAATATGCTGTCGTGCAGTGAGGTGTGACGTTTCATCACAACCTCTTAACAAATAACGGATTTTATTAATATTTAAGTGCATACAGTTGGAAGTAATAAAAATGAAAAAGATTAAATTTGGTGCTGCCATCTATATTATCTGAAAAAGACAATATAGGCGGAACTTCAACCGCATTAAACTGACGTATAGAAACTTTTTGATTGCGAATGACTTTATTTTAATTGTGTAGTTGGACTTCTATAACGTTACTCACCACGTGACGTCATAGGAGGGGGCGGGGCATAGGCGCAATATCTAGTGATGGGAAAAACTGTTATATTGCTTTAACAGGTCGCACCTGTTACTGTAATTTAGAAATAACAGTTAAATATAACAGGTGGAAATAACAGTATTAACTATGAATTATTAAGAATTCCACGTAGACGTAGTAACAGTAGCTGAACCCGTCCGGTGGTGTAGTTGGGTAATGTTTAAAATAAAAAATATTCTTGTATTATGTTTAAAACAATTAATAACTTTTTTATTAAAAAAATGATGGAGGTTTTTTTTTGGGTATTCATCACTAATAATAATTTGGTAAAAAATTCAACAATGCAGAATTTCTTTCGAATTTTCTTAACTAATTAAGTATTAGTTAAGCATTGAGCTTGAAAACCTCTATAGCCATCTTTTCCTTGAAAATGAGAGCTATATGAAATAAATGAATTATTGTAAGCAAAAAATAAAATAAATAATTAAAAAAAAATTAAAACTAATTTTTTTCTCTCTACCTATAGGGCGAAGTGTGTCTGGTTTCAACTATACCGGGTACAGGGAATATTTTTATAATTTCATTAAAATTGGTACTGTTTCTGAGATTTTTTAAGTTTCAGCGATTTTTTATTTTGCAGTAGTAATAAAAAAAAAGATGTTTAAAATCGGACCTATTTCTTAGATTTCCAAAGTGAAAAGTAAAAAGGAATATTGATTTATTAGTTACATAAGGCAAAGAAGAATGAGCAAAAAACTACCTAATATAATATAATACCTAAGGACTCACGTTAAAGCATAACTGTACGTTTGTATACATATCAGTTTTTTCTTAAAACAAAAATGCCATCAGCATATCGAGTTATCTAATGAAGATTGAGTTTACGTCAACGACTATGTGATTATTTTTTTATATACGCGGTGACCTGATTTTATTTTTACAGTGATATAGTTCATTTTTAATAATTTTCACTTGCTACATATACAGCCTTTTTATTTACATTTTTCATATTTTGTGTTTGTTTATAAATTGTAAATATATGTGTGTGTCTTGTGTTAATCAACAACTTGTCAAAATTTAAGAGTTTCATTGTACCGACGACCCTACGTTCCCAAAGCTGTGAGCACACTAGTATAAAGTAGTATGTTATGAAGTAAAGTCCGCTCTATATTCTATACCCCATTCCCAGTCTCATGTCCATTCATCCTGTTAAACAGTTGCGGATGAAAACAGTTTTATGTTATGAAGTAAAGTCCGCTCTATACCCCATTCCCAGTCTCATGCCCATTCATCCTGTTATAACAGTTGCGGATGAAAACAGAAGACGCTTCATCGTAGCAATGCAACAGAAACAGGTACGACAACAGAAACAGATACGACTCACTGCGCAACAGCATCCCCTCCACTGTACCTGTTATTTGTATATATCCATAACAGGTTGTTACTGCAGCGGCTCGACAACAGTTAAAATATAACAGACTGTTAAATAACAACCCATCATTAGCAATATCATATCTCTTCTAAGTCATTATATCATGAGAGAAGTAGTCTCCAAGTCTGTATGTAGTATCTTGGTGTAATTGTTGATAGTCATTTGTGGTGGGATCGTCACATTGCGCACCTAATAAAGAAGCTAGGTGTATTCTGTTTAAGAGAAAACTGATTAAACAAGTTTTTTTCAATTTAACAGCTTCTCACAGTTTAATATGCTCTTGTAGACTCATTTTGAGATATCGCGTTGAGGTGTGGCCAGGCGCTACGTATAATTATGCACAAAATTTAGAATGTGCTCAGAGATCTGTATTAAAAGTGATATGGTAATTATCCATGATATAATGACTTATAAGAGATATGATATTGCGCATATGCCCCGACCCCTTATATGACGTCACGTGGTGAGTAACGTTACAGAAGTCCAACTACACACTTAAAACAAAGTCATTCGCAATCAGAAAGTTTCTATACGTCAGTTTAATGGGGTTGAAGTTACGCCTATATTGCCTTTTTCAGATAATAAAGATCGCAGCACTAAATTTAATCGTTTTCATTTTTATTACTTCCAACTGTATGCACTTAAATGTTAGTAAAATACGTAATTTGTTAAGAGTTTGTGGTGAAACCTCAAACCCCACTGCACGACAGCATATAATTGTTGCATTGGACTCACCACTTGACACCATGCGCGTGACAGGTCTAAAAATAGGTTGTCTGAATATGAATATCATATCTCTCAGTATTTGTATCATGGTAATTATCCATCCTATGAATTGTTTAGCGGGCTAGGCTTGTTTCATTCAATTCAAGTTTATTATCTTTGGGCCTTTTATAGTCTTTTATTGTAACAGTATGGCAAACTGAATTTGTTAATTACAAGATTCTTATGTCAAACTCGTTAATTCCTTACTTTATTCTATGCAACACATTTATTTTTTAAACTTGTTTTGTTTTTATGGGCATTTATTTATAAAATTATTAACATTCTAGATACATCTTATTTGACCCCACATCTCGGTAAAATGCTCAAAATCGGGCAATGGTGCTTCTATATCCAACGTACGCTACATGTGCGACACGTATGGTGCATTTTTGAACTACTTTTAACATGGCTTTTGAGATTTAACTTTTGACATTTCATTTGACAGCACTAATATAAACAAAACAAGCCCAATCAAAAGTTATTTAACCTAAGCAGATGTTATTAATTTTATCGTTAGCCAGACTAGGCAATGACCTAAAGAAATTATTATTACTTATTTTCATTCTTTTTCTTTTATACAACAAAATAATAGAGTTAATTAATGGTGAAGAAAATGTTGGAACGTACATTCACAATTAAGTGTGTAGCTTCAAAAAACTGTTTTTGTTATCTATCGCCAAACATAGTTCAGAGTTTAATTTACAAGGTAAGGTAATAATAATTGTGATTTATGTAGTAATATTTATTTAATATATATGTATAATGTTGCCGGTGGTATTATATTTTCACATATACTCATTTACAGGAATACATAAAAATTCATCATGAAGGAACCCTGATATTCTGTTCCGTAGGTCCATTTACGGAATCTGTCAAAGAAGATGAAATTGGTATTAATCGTTTGTATTGTAAAGCCTTAGGTCTAGAAGAGAATTCTTCAGTGACTGTCTCTGATGTATTTGACTTACCTACAATTAGTAGAATATCAGTTTCAGCGCTTACTACCTCTGATTTTGAAGTATTGGTAATATATAATATATTGACTTTTAAATTACATCTAAATATTTTCTTTAGCTAACTTACATATATGCCGATTTTGTATTTTACATTGTTTTGATAGCTGTAATTACAGTCCATTCTCTTCATCTAGTAAGATTAAAATTGAGTGAGCTTAAGACCTTTAGGCATATTATCACACCTTCATCTAGTAAGCTAAACATGTGGAAAAATACTTCTATGTCATAAGTATGTGAAAAATGTTCAGGATGCAGCAAGTGCAGTATAGTGAATTCTCATAAGAATTGTACACTATTAGTAAGGTATATTATTTAAAGTAATTCTTTAAATTGTTCTCAGGACAAAAGAGCGAGCATAACAAAATGTTTTATGTCTGGTGACCTGGACAGTAAAAGAGTGCATTCGCTCTGTTCCCCTGGTAGATCTGTTGGCGGCAACAGGTCAAGGAACTATGGAAGAAAGCTTCTCCGAGCAATGCCCATGCAGATATCTATAAAAGAGAGAGAGGTCATTGTGATGGGTCTAGGGCTGGTGTATCTCTTGTGAGAAAGAAAGCAAGACTTAGTTTTGGTGGGGTTGAATTGTACAAGATATCTACTTCCCCAGCCTAATATTTTTTGGAGATCCACTGAGACAGAACCCTTCATGAGTCTGCGATCCTCATCTAATTGGGCTAAAGAGACAGGCTTAGAATATTGTATATTTGAATGGAGGGTGCTGTCATCCGCGTAACTGTGAACTGGGTTGGATGTGCTCGAGAAGAGGTCATTGATGTGGAGAAGAAACAAAGTAGGGGTTAAAGCTGAACCTTGAGGAATTCCTGCATTAATTCGATACAGTTTAAAGGAATGGCCATCCACAACAACAGATATGCTCCTGTTGGAGAGGAAATTTGCTGTCCACATACAGAGTTTTGGTGGTAGGCCATAGGCCGGAAGTTTATTAAGCAGCACTGCGTGCCAGACCTGGTCGAATGCTTTGGATATGTCTAGTGCAACAATCTGGGATTCACCGTGTTGTTCCATAGACTTGTTCCAAGAATGGGTGACAAAGGAAAGGAGGTCGGCAGTCGATCTGCGCTGACGGAATTCATACTGCCTGTCGTGGATTAGACTGTGTTTTTCAAGAATTTTTAGTAATTTGGTGTTTCTATACTTTTCTATCACTTTAGAGACGACTGAAAGGAGATAAATAGGCCTGTAGTTACTGGGAAGCACTTTGGATCCTTTCTTGGGGATGGGTTGTACTCGAGCAGTTTTCCAGTTACTAGGGAATATGCCTTTATTATAAGATATCTGAAACAGACGAGTCAGGACAGGAGCAAGCTTTGGTGCACATTTTTTGAGAACAATTGCTGGGATCTCGTCAAGGCCAGAGGCTTTCCTGGTATTAAGAGAAGAGAGCATATTTTGTACCTTTTTAGTTTTGAAAATGATATCTGTCATTTTATGCGCAACATTGGGGACTGTTGGAGGTGGGTTGAGAGTAGAATTGCCGGCGAACAACGAAGCAAAAAGTTCAGCCTTGCCCAGGACGGTAGAAACAATTTCATCCCCTGAGACAAGAGGTGGGAACGTGCTTTTACAGAAATTATTCCCAATAGATTTAGCAAGATTCCAGAAGGATTTGCCCCCGTTGGAGCTTAAGAGGACTTTGTTTTTGATGTGGTTATTAAACGAGTTTTTTGCCTCAGAAAGAATGCGGACATAGCAGTTTCTTGCGTCGTTAAATGCCTGACGATTTTCTTGACTGGGATTGTGTAGAAGCGTTTCTTTAAATGAGTGAAAACTAGCCTCCCCTAGAATCCATATCCAGGTTTACGCATTTCTACGGTAAAGCTCAATATAATTGTTATTATGCAAGATACGAGAAAAAATTCTATGCGTTACTTATAGGTGTCTTGAGCTGCATCTTATAGAATTATTTTGACAATCACAGGTGGCCCATAAGTCGTTGGTGATACCTACAATTTTTTTTTGAACTCTCCTTATTGCATTTTTGCATTTTTGATCGAAATATGCATGTTTGTAAAAAAAATTGAGACACAGTAAGTGCGTTTTGGTAGCGAATTTTCATTAAATGCTTCAAAATTCAATAACCCAATTTGCTATTAACCTAAGGTTCGTCGGCTAGGAAACGAGTTCTCGGAAACATTTTAAGTTTTTTTTCGGACAATTTTTGTACATTTTCAAACAAGTTATTTTGATAAAATATGGTACATTGTTTCTACTATATAGGTTATACCGGTGACCAAATTGATGCCTGCTTGCATTAAAGAGACATATTAGCTATTAAAAAAACATTTTAATGAAAATTCATTTCCATAACGTACTTGCCGCGTCCAGACTTTTTTTCTCTTGGGATCACATCCGGCTTTTAAATTATCTTTATTAATGTTTACACTTTTCAAAATCATAGAGTAAGTACCTCATCTTGTATCCACTGGAACCTTCAGTGGTTTTTGTGTTTCACCATAACTTTTCTGTATTCTGTACATGAAAAAAACTGGGAAAGTTTCCGGGAATGTTTCCGGTAACATTAAAGGAAACTTTACAAATGAAAATAGATTCCCTGTGGAAACTTTCCAATTCCCATCTCTAAAACAAAACCAAACATTGGTCAATATTTCAAAAACAGTAATATTTAGAAAAAAACTAACTACGCCACTAAATTCTACATACATTTTTTAAAAGGATTCGTTTTTAGCTTTTTGACCAGTTCTCAGACAACTGACTTACTAGGGGTACCTGAAAATGTAATATTTTCAATATCGCCCTGTATCTCGGAAACTAAGAGGGTTATGACAATTTTGTTTGCGCATCTTTCGTTTCACAAAAAAAGTAGCTTGGGTTCGCCACAACCGCAAGGTTCTATCATTACTAATAACTGAGGTACCCAGCAATTGCAACCAAAATGGGACACCTGTATAAAACCATCTTAGTTATGTAGGTTAGGTTTGTTTGTGAGTGGGCCATACCGGTCCCTCCACCACGACCATAAGGTCTATTGTGGCTCAGCCCTAATGGTCTATATTTCGCCCAACAAAGCGAGCTTCCTACAGAGATCGATAATCTTCGTGGGCGAAAGTTGATCCAAGCTTTATCTTGCCAAAGAGCAGGTATCTAGTCCTGTCCGCTGCCAGACAGGAACACAGTACGTGCTCTGCTGTCTTGTCACTCTCCATACACAGCCGGCACTCGGTCTCCTGATCGACTCCTATACGGTGCATGTGGTGACGCAAGCGGCAGTGTCTTGTATACAGGCCGACTAGAGTACTCAGTTGTCTGTTTGACTCTAGAAGTTTTTTAGCCCTTGACTCAGACAGGCCATTTATGAAGGCCTTAGAGTGAGCTAATCCTGGAAGATTTCGCCAATACTGGATTGTCATTCTTTCTATCTAGGTCTTTAAGGTGCGGTTTGCTATGCATGATGTTATCCCCAGCACCGGTTCTGGTCCGACAAAGTCTCTCTGGGCACCACTCCTGGCAAGCGCATCGGCCGCAACATTGCCATCATGGTCCGAGTGACCCGGTATCCAGACCAGCGACACCTCATTACAGCTGCCCAGTTCGTTAAGGGCAGATTTACAACTCCAAACCGTTTTTGAATTACACCGGTAGGAACCAAGAGCCTTTATTGCAGCTTGGCTATCTGCATATATCTTTATCGATTTGTGTGTGCACTGGTTTTTTATACTTTCCCTTGCACACATCTCGATGGCATACACTTCTTCCTGGTGTATGGTTGCGTACTTGCCGAGGCTAGCTGATAGTCTAGCATCGGTTCTGCCCCCACATGCTCCGGCTCCTACTCCCATATTGGTTTTGGAGCCGTCAGAGTACCAGCAGAGATCGGCTCTCAATAGGGTCGTTTGATTTCGTTCCCAGTCCTCCCTTTCCGGGAGGACTGTCTTGAAAGACAGATCTCTACTGATCTTTGTAGGCATCAAGTCTGAGACCATTCCCAGAATCCCGTGACCCTTAATGTTATCGAGGAGTCCGGACCCTCGCAGACTGATTCCCTTCGGCATACTGTCGGGCGTTTGTTTTAGTCTGTACGTTGTCCACCTCGCCACCCTCTCCAACCATATGTGAAGAGGTGGAATATTAAGGAGGACCTCCAGAGCGGCTGATGGTGCGGTGCTTATCGCTCCCGTTATCATCAGACAAGCTTGTCTCTGTAGATGAGCCAGTTTGGCCCTCGCGATACCACGAAGTGCCTTAGGCCACCAAACTATGGCTCCATATGTTATCATTGGTCTGATAACCACTACATAGAGCCAGTAAATCTGTTGGGGTTTGTTCACCAGTTGTTTTCACAGATTCTCCGGCATGTCCACAGGGACAGTTTAGCCCTGCGGATTACATTCTCTAACTGTATGTCCCAGTTGAGCTTCTTATCTAGGATAACCCCCAGATATTTTGCTTGTTCCGAAAATGGAATCGTTTCCCCCATAAGAATAGGTGGTTTTAATTTGTCCAACCTTCTTCTTCTGGTAAATGGAACAATGATCGTTTTGCGGGGGTTCACAGACATCTGTTCCCAATCATTCACTACATTTAGTGTCTCCTGAAGAGTACTTGCTAGTTCCTCCTCATATTTGCCCCTAACCATTATGACTAGATCATCAGCATACGCCTGGACCTCAATCCCCCACAGTCCGAGGATAGCCAGCAAATCGAGAGACCACAGCAGGGGGGATAGAACTCCCCCCCCTGAGGGCACCCCCTCGCAGCCCTGAAGCTGACCACCTCCCCCTGCAGCGTGGTAATAACGGTCCGATTGTGGAGCATGCTTCCGAACTAGCCACAAATGGTAGGTTACACCCCTCTAGTGATAGTGGCTTTGTAGAGGGAGATATAGTAATGTAAGTAGATAAACAGTCTCTCCGAGCCTGTTATTGCTCAAATGAAACAAAATCTAACAAATATTGCTCAAATGATACATAAGGCAGGTAAACAAGGCTTGAAAGATGTTATTGTTATTTAAATAACAGCTGTGGAAGCGCTTTTAAAATAAACCATTCAAAATGTGGTCAACTTGTTTTAAAACATAATCAACCAACCTAATACATTTTTAGGAACTTTTAGCAGAAGAAATACAAACTTTACTTCTTTCTCAAATAAGAGTTGTAAACAGTGGCCAGAAATTTGTTGTTTGGATTGGAAATTCAATATCCTTAACTCTTTATGTTGGTGCGTATACAAATTAATTACCCTGTGTACTTTTAGAAGTTACTTCTTTATTTTTAGATAGTGTGGAACCTGTTGCTTCAGGTTGTTTAGGTCATTTAACAGAGGTAGAAATCAAACCGCCTAGTACTCCAAGAACTGGTAAGAAAATATTTTTTCTGTGTCTATCTAACTCTTAAGTTATTAACTAAAATAAGTTCGGGACGCAGCAAGTGCGTTATGGTAGTGAATTTTCATAAGAATAATATATTATAGTGATTTAGCCTTATATTAGTGAATTTTTATTTAAAAAAGTTCACTAATAGAGAGGTATTGATGGTGAGACTTTCCAAAATTTTTTTTCAAATGAGCGCGAACTAGGACCCCTAGAACTTATATCCGGGGTCAGTTTCAATTTATATATATATATATATATATATATATATATATATATATATATATATATATATATATATATATATATATATATATATATATATATATATATATATATATATATATATATATATATATATATATATATATACGAAGGCGGGTCAATAAGTCCGTGACTTTTTGAATTTCCCACCTCTTCACAGGAAGGGCAACACTGCTACTGTTAACAAGCATCTGTCAGTTGGCTCCTATCAAATTTTGAACAAGCTGCGTTATTTAGTTTGTGTTACATAGCCATTGAAAGCAGACAGCCTGTATGTTAACGATGGTCTGACCACCCTTGTGTACAGCCAGTGGGCTATACTAGGTCTTAGTCCCCACGTTTTCCATATAGCCGCCTAGTGACGGCTAAGGTCATGACTGCCTTACACAGTATTTTTTCAATGTGACCATTCCAGGTTAGCTTAGAGTCCAATACGACCCCAAGATATTTTACCTCCCTGCCCATTGGAATGCTCCTACCGTATAGAGTGAGAGTTCTCTGGCTCTCGAACTTCCTCCTCCTCATAAACGGCACGACGGTTGCTTTTTCGAGGCTCACCCGGAGCGCTTCACCAACCGTCCACCCTTCCACCACTTTCAGTGCTGTCTACATGCGCTCCTACACTGACTGTGTAACCTTTCCTCGGACTATGATGACAATTTCGTCCGCATAGCCCTGTACTTCATACCCCCCTCCCGAGAGCCTCCCCAGCTGGCCGTCCACGACTAGGCACAAGAGCAAGGGAGACAGAACGCTCCCCTGCGGATACCCCGGCGCGACCCCCGCCAGCAGAGTCCCTCACCTCACTCAGGTAAACACCGCCCTGTCCCTGAGCATGGAACCGATCCACTTGCAGCAGGTCTCTTCTATTCCACGCTCCCTGACAGCTTCCAGAACCGATCCGAATGAGGGGTTGCTGAAGGCCCCCTATATGTCTAGGAAGTCCCTCAGCGCCAGCTTCCTGTTCTCCAGCGTATTCTCCAGTTTCAGCACCAGTTGGTGCAGTGCTGTTTCTGTTGAGAATCCTGCTCTGTATGCATGTTGTTCGCAGTGTAGGGGATATGCTTCTAGTACATCACCCCTAATGTGTTGGTCGAGCAGTTTTTCCACTGTTTTTAGCAAGAAGGACATGAGACTTATTGGCCTCAGGGACTTTGCCTGGTCTATTGGACGCCCAGGTTTAGGAATGAATACAACCCTGGCCAGTCGCCATGCCCTCGGAATGTATCCCAGAGCCAGGCTGGCCCTCATAATGAGGGTAAGCGCCGGCGCCAGTATATCTATCCCCTGCTGGAGCATGATGGGCATTATTCCATCAAATCCCGGCGATTTGTATGGCTTAAAGCTGTTGAAGGCCCATCTGATTTTGCTCCAGGTAACCACCTCTTTAGCGACTGTCCAGTCTACTCTAGATGCCCGCCTATAAGGCGCCTCTATTTCTGAGTGTTCCCAGTCCGGAGGTGATTGGTTTATTATGTTACAGCCGGGGAAGTGCGTCTGGAGTAAAATTTCCATAGTTTCCTCCCCTGAGCTTGTAAAGCCTCCCGTGGATGTTCTAAGGGAGCCTATGTTGGTCTGAGTGCCCTTGGAAAGGATCTTGTGTAGTCGAGCACTCTCGGATGCGTTTTCCATTTCCTCGCAGTGCCTCCTCCATAACTCCTTCTTGGCGTCCCTCAGTTTTTTGATATAGGTCGTAAGGACCTGTCTATATTCATCCCATGCTCCCGACCTTTTGGTCGCGTTACACAGCTTACGAACCTGCCTCCTCCTTTGCCTGAGGTCCTCGTTCCACCACGGAACGTTCCTGGTGGATGCCCTCATTTTCAGGGGGCAGTTGGCGTTATAGGCCGAGGTGATTGCGTCTCGCCGCAATTGGGCTGCCGCAATCTTGAGGCCTATTGAATCGTCTATGGTACTTTTAACCCCCGTAGTTCTGCTGCTAGGTCTGACCTGTATGCTTCCCAGTCCGCCTTGCCGGGGTGCCGGTACCATACCGTTTGTCTTTCGACTTTGGCGATTTCAAACCGGATGTATCTGTGGTCTGAGCTACTCACTTCCCGAGACACAGCCCAGTTCTTAACAAGGTCACCCAGAAACTGGGTGGAAACTGTTATATCTAAAAATTTCCCACGCCGTGTTGTAATGAAGGTCGGTTTATTACCTCTATTCAATATGTCTAAATTAAATTTCATAAAGAATTGTAAAAGTGCCTCACCACTAGAGTTTGTGTCCGAGCTACCCCGCAACTCATGGTGTGCGTTCGCATCCATGCCGATGATGGTCTGCCATCCACCTGCTTTGCTACCCACCATCAGCTGCTCCAATTCGTTGGGTGGAGGAGGGTCCGTGCTGTCCCCTGGCAGATAGGCTGACGCGACCGTAATGTCCCTCTGCCCATCCGCTCCTCCACATCGGATTTTGATCGTTGCCAGGTCCCTGGAACAGAAATTCATTAAAGGCAGAAACTCTATCCCTTCCCTGATAAAAATGAACCGAGAATAAAAAGCATTTTTGAGAAAGCTAATTTTCAACTAACATTTTTAACAAAAATGTTAAGTAGACAAAGGAATTAGACAATTGATATTTTTTTGTGGAGTTCAACTACTGTACATGTTATTTAATTTAAATGAGGTGTTTCTTGGGAGTACTACTTTACCATTTAATAAGCCTCTTTGTTACAAATCATAAGATTAAGATTATATTTTAATAAAACTCATTGTTTTGTTTTGTGTTAGTTGTTTCAGGAACTAAATATAAAGAAGCATTGTTTAGTTTTGAAAAATTCAAGCAACTTTTATATACCGATCCTAACGAAAAAGATAAAGAAGTAACGTTAGAGAAATATTTACATGACGATAGTGAACTAGTGTTGAGGACTGTTCCTTTCCCAAAATTTTTGGATTGGCAAAATATACCAAAAGATAGAATTACAGAAAACAGTTTTACAATATTCAACGCATATGTCTTCAGATTTAGCCTCCCGAAACATTGGGTGCTAGAAAATTCTGAAAAAATCATTGTTTGCTTCCTCAGAGTACTGCACATTCAAGATGAGATTTCAACTTGGATGATGGATACAGTTTATGTAAAACTTTGTATAATAGATGATGTTTTGCAAGATGTTTATGATCCCAAAGAATGCTCAGAAGACAATATATTCCTCCACGACAACTTAATAAGGCACTTAAATCTTAAGCTTGGACAAAGAGTGATTTTAAAACATATTGACTATTTGGATACGATTCCGATTAAAGAAATGGTGATTCAGTCGAAGAAATACTCGAAAGTTTCTGTTGAAGAAGAATTTAGAAAGGAACTTGCGAATGCGTGTGAGGAATCTTTGGTGGTATTAACTGCTGACATCCCTATAAGAATCGGACAAAATATAGTATGTTCTGTGAAATTCAAACCAGGAAGTGAGTTGTGTGTGGTTACTTCTGATTTTTTGAGAAAGTGTACATTTTCTCTTAAAGAAGAACCAGTTTGTATAAGAGAAGGTGACACAGATGAAAAAGTAAATTTTCTTAATAATATTTCAAATTTTGAGAGTATCATTGACAACTGCATCATACATTTTTTGGCTAAGATGAAGTACCAAGATCATCGCCAGAATTTAATTTTAGTTGGTAAGTTTGGAATTGTGAAATATAAATAAATCTGTGAAGGATCAAGTTATTAAACTGTTGTGTTTCTAATAATGTTAATACTGTGAAATGCAAATTTTTGAAAAGATAATATACTTTTTTTTTGTTACAAATTCACATCCTACTCAATTATTTATTTTTTTTAGTCAACCAAGAATAATAAGTACAGAAGTACTAGAGAATTTTCTTCTCTCTCCTCGCGGACCGTGACGTGATTCTTATCATTAATCACTAAAGGTTTTCTGTGTTATTTTTTTCCCTTAGGGCTCGTCCACGTCTTTGCCGCCCCGATAGCACGGCAGCCTTTGGCTTATTGTGCATGCTCTTTGTCTTTTCTACTCCACCCATTCCAAAATCACTGTGCCTTGAACTAGTCTGCACAGCAATTGGAAGGGTGAAGTTTTATATTGCTCTGTCTCCGGTCTAGGCTGTCCGTAGATCAGTTGTCTTTTGCGGTCCAGAGTTTTACACTCACACAAGATGTGCTGGGCTGATTCCTCCCCCTCGCCGCAGACTCTGCATGCCAGGTCCCCCTCGAACCGCCCAATTTAATGCAGGTATTTCTTGACAGCCATGTGTCCCGTCAAGAGTCCTGTTATGTTCCTGAGCTGTCCTCTGCTAAGATTTAGCAGCTCCACAGCTCTCTTAGTGTTTTCCCATGTCTGAGCCCTGGACAATCTGCCCAGTATGCCTTATGCTGGTCCCTGACCCAGGACTTGATGGTTACCCTGGCCGTGCCTTTTGATAACCCCAGGACCAGTTCTGGTCCAATAAATGGTTCTGCTAATCCTCTCTTCGTGAGACGGTCAGCTTCTTCATTGTCTTTGACCCCGAATAACCCGGCTCCCAGATGAGGGTGACCTTATTCTGCCCAGCCAGGTCGCTCGTCTCGTTTAGGTATTCACTAACCAGCCTGGAATTTACCCGTGGGCTACATCAATTGCAGAAGCGGCTGCTAAGAAATTAGGTTTCCTCTTCCGGGCTCGCAAATACTTTTCACCAGCTAATCTCTATACCTTATATACTTCACAAATAAGACCAAACCTCGAATACAGCTCCCACATCTGGGGTGCCGCTGCCGTTTCTAGACTCGCTATCCTGGACTCCATTCAGAAGAGAGCTATACATCTCATCGGTGACCCTACCTTCACCCAAAGGCTGCTATTCCTTGCCCACTGACGTGCCGTTGCTGATCTCTCTCTCTTATATATATCTGCACAGGCACTGCTCAGAGGAGCTTTCTTCCATAGTTCCTCCACCTGCTGCCCCAACATCTACCAGGGGAACAGAGCGAATGCACCCTTTTACTGTCCAGGTCACCAGACATAGAACATCTTGTTATGCCCGCTCTTTTGTCCCGAGGACCTCCAAGTTGTGCAATTTTTTGCCGGCACATGTTTTTCCTTCTCCTCTGAACCTCCAAACCTTCAAGTTCAGAATTAGCATGTTGCCTCTTTCCTCCTTGTCGATACCCACGGTATTATAGTATTTAGGCTGTGAGCCATCGTGATGTGTTGTTGCAATAAAAAATAAGAAATACAATGACACAACCTTGGTTGATGTTAATGTTACAGCATCTACTAAAAAGTGAAAGGAGAACCCTGGGATTGAACCCAGTACCCTTCGGTTCAGAGTCACACGTTCTTACCACTGAACCACCGAGGCTCTTTATAAATAATAACATCCGTAATAAGAATAGTTTTGTTATTTGAGCTGTTCTTTCAACAACAAAAATATAAACTAGCAAATAACTGACATCCTTAAATTAACTAGATATTGCGGATAGCGTAATACTTTTATCTTGTAGGTACATACTATTTATTATACAGCTGTTCATAAAACTATAAGAATATTTTGTTTGGTATAACTAGTGGGTTAACTCTTGTTCAAATACAATGCTACAACATTGGTTGATGTTAATTGTACAGTATGTGCTGAAAAAGTGAAAGGAGAACCCTGGGATTGAACCCGGTACCCTTCGGTTCAGAGGCACACGTTCTTACTAGTAAACCATCGAGGCTCTTTATAAATATCAACATCCGTAATAAGAATAGTACACTTCTTAATAATAATCACAATATTAATAACACCACTTTTTTTTTTGCAATAATTTGTGTGTTATGCCATACAGCATCTCCTATTGATGAATTATCGATTATTTCAGGTAGACCTGGCATGGGCAAATCAACATTGCTTAAGATGATTGAAGAAAAACTTCACAAGCTTCCATATTTTCCGTTTGTAGAAAAAATTAGCTGTAAAACACTAAAGGGCAAGAGCTTGGAGTCATTGAAAGAGCTTTTTTCCACAAAATTCAAAAGAATTATCCATCAGCAGCCGTCTGTCTTGTTGCTGGACGATCTTCATGTAATTTGCGAACATGTAGATGAAGCGAGTATTATGGCGCAGAAAGCAATATATTTTAACAGGTATCTTTTTTATATGCATTCTTATTTATGATTGTTAATTTAGGTGGATTGAAGAACGCTTGAATGTTGGAAAAAAGAGTAGATTTAGTAAAAGCATATGGTACTGTTGACAAACAGAAGATGAAGAGTATTTTGGAAGAATATTGTGTGGATTATTGACTGATCTGAACTACTAGATCACTATATGTAACACCACTAACCTTTGGAAGTTGTTACGTTTGGTATCTGTGTTCAAGGATGGGGACCGAGCTAATAAAGAAAGCTACAGACAAATCATGATATGTTCTAATTTTTCAAAAGTGTTTGAACTGGTCTCACGTCCCCATATTCGATCTCTCATTGAACACCTCATCTCTGAAAATCAACATGGGTTTATGATTGGTAGGTCACCAGTCACCAATCTGCTGTGTATTACTCAACACTTGTCAGGTGCTTGGGATGCGGCTAAAAAGGCTGATGTAATATATCTTGATTTTAGCAAGGCCTTTGACAGTATACCTCATGGCATTCCTCTACATAAGCTTTTATGCTGTGGAATTTCTGACCATCTTATTGAGCTGTTTGCTTCTTTTTTTTTATAATTGGGCGGCAAATTAGTTTTTCCATCAGTTCTGGCATGCCTCAGGGTTCGGTTCTTGGGCCCGGATTTTTCAACTATTTTATTAATGACATTGTGCAAGTGCTAGATTTCCCCAGTTTTCTTTGTGCTGATGAATTGATATTTACTCATTTATTGGTTCTCTAGACGACTGTATTTATCTGCAAAGAAATCTTGGTCATATTTTCGATTGATCTTGTCATAATTATTTAAACCTCAATGTAGATTAGTGCTGTGTTGTTTCTTACAAACTCCGGCCTTCTATTTTTGAGTTTAATTGTATTCTATAAGATACCTGTTTGGCGGAGAAACCTGCCTTCAGAGACCTCAGTGTTCTATTTGATAGCAAACTTATTTTTAATTTGCATATTGAGAGTTCCTTAGCAGCATCAGTCCGAATTCTAGGATTTGTAATAAGATCTACCAGAGATTTTGTTGATACACAAGCGCTAGAGGTACTTTTTGATTCTCTGGTCAGAAGTTGACTCGAGTATGTAAAAATTGTGTGGTCACCTATTCACTCATGTCTCATTCCTTGAGAAGGTGCAGCGAAGCTTTTTAAAGTAGCTCATATTTAAACAGAGAGGGATCCATCCTGAAATTGGCTACCCCCATGGTGTTTTTTTTCTCCCTTAGTGCTCGTCCACGTCTCTGTCGCCCCGATAGCATCGTAGCCTTTGGCTTATTGTGCATGCCATTTGCCTTTTCTACTCCATCCATTCCAAAATCATTGTGCCTTAAACTAGTCTGCACAGCAATTGGTAGGGTGAAGTTTTATATTGCTCTGTCTTTGGTCTAGGCTGACCGTGGATCAGTTGTCTTTTGCGGTCCAGAGCTTTACACTTGCACAAGATGCGCATGCCAGGTTCCCCTCGAACCGCCCCATTTTATACAGGTGTTTCTTGACAGCCATGTGTCCTATCAAGAGTCCTGTTATGTTCCTGAGCTGTCCTCTGCTAAGATTTAGCAGCTTCACAGCTCTCTTTGAACTGGGTTCCTCAATTACTGAATTCCCATGTTTGCTCCCTGGACAGTCTGCCCAGTGCACCTTATGTTCGTTTCTGACCCAGGACTTAATGAATCCCCTGGCAGTGCTCTTTGTCATGACCAGGATCGGTTCTGGTCCGATAAATGGTTCTGCTGATCCTCTCTTCGCGAGACAGTCAGCTTCTTCATTGCCTTTGACCCCCGAGTGACCCGGCACCCAGATGAAGGTGACCTCATTCTGGTCAGCCAGCTCGCTCATCTCGTCTCGGCATTCACTTACCAGCCTGGAATTTACCCGTAGGCTACTTAGTGCCTTAAGGGCTGCCTGGCTGTCTGTGGCTATGAGGGGATCCGCTTGTTGGTATAGCCCCTCCTCTGGTTCTCTCGCACTCGGTGCAAGGTGGCGTACATTTCGGTCTGAAAGACCGTTGCATGAGCTCCGAGGGAAATACTGTGGCTTACCCTTGGTCCTTCCGAATAAACGCCTGTCCCCGTCCCACGCTCCCCGCCGGATCCGTCCGTGAACCAGACGTGCGCGTCCCGGGGTAGGTCCGGCGTCTCCCCTCGCCATGCCTCGCGGTCGGGGATTACCACTGTAAACTTGTTTTCCCTGCAGATTCGCGAGCTCGTGAGGTCTGACCACATTTCAAGCATGGGCTCCTTCACGATCTCATGAATTTTGCAGTGGCCATTGCAGCCTGGGTTGGTCTTCAATCTATCATTGCAGGCTAGTATGTATAGTCCTAGCCTGGCCTCCCCCAGGATAACTAGCGGGGGGTGTGGCAGATCCAGCAACACCTCCATGGGAGCCGTTGGGGTTGAAGTCATGGCCCCTGTGATACTGAGGCAAGCCATCCTTTGAATCTTGCCTAGTTTTTGTATGGCACTGGATTGTGTCACCTTAGGCTACCAGACCAGTGCCGCATGTGCTAACGATGGTCTAACCACCCTTGTGTACAGCCAGTGGGCCATACTAGGTATAGTCCCCACGTTTTTCTATAGAGCCGCCTAGTGACGCCAAGGGTTATAACTGCGTTACACAGTATTTTTTCAATGTGACCATTCCAGGTTAGCTTAGATTCCAATACGACTCAAAGATATTTCACCTCCCTGGTAATTCTGGTGTGTTGTCCGTGATAAAGTTATTGCTTGCTCTCCGCTAGGCTCAGCCAGTACCTCCTGCTCTTCCTTTATAAGCTGCTAAACAGCGTTGTTAAATTTCTGCACTTCTCTCTGCTTTGTCATTGCATGTTTCTAGGTTGAGTAGCTGTGGGGTACCAAGTAAGCGTCAAAATTTCCCTACCTGACTAAACTCATAATTAAATTTTATTTTTCAATGTAGTTCCCCCCAACATCAATGTAGTTAATACATCGTTTTAGCCACAATTCGATACCCCTAAAAAATACTTTTGGGTTATCCTCAAACTGTGCCCAAACTGCAGCTTTCACCTATTCGTCGTCACCAAAATGGCGCCCGAGAAGGTAATTTTTTCACTTCCAAAGAGGTAGTAGTCACTGGGGCCATATCTGGACTATACGGAGTGTGGTCAATTTGTTCGAAACCGCAGTGACGAATTGCGGCTTGGGCAATTCCAGCAGTGTGCACGGATGCATTGGCATGGAGCAAACACACGCCTCTGGTCAGTTTCCCACGTCTTTGCTCCCGAATATTTTGTCGTAATTTATGCGGGAGTGTTGCATAATATGCCCCGTTGACTGTGGTGTTGCATTCTTTAAAGTATTGGAGAAGGATATCCTCACAATCACAATAAATCGTAGCAATCACTTTTTGTGTCGACTGACAGACCTTGAATTTTCTTGGCGGTGCTTCTCCTTTACGCCTCCATTCTATCGACTTCCTTTTGCACAAAGGATCGTAGTATAGAACCATAGTTTTATCCTCTGTGAGAATTGTCTTCCAACACATCCACATGGTTTTCTCCACAGAGGTCCAACAAGGATCAGGCACATTCCACACGACGCTGGCGCTGAACTGCTGAAAGATGTTTGGGGACTCAGTAACTTTATTCATGCCTAAATGTCCGTGGAGGATTCGGTGAACGCTTGTGTTTGAAAGCCGTGATATTTTTGACAATTCTTTCACTTTCAAGAGTCGATCGTCAATACAAGATCCTCAACAAGGACAATATCGTTATTTGTCACCACTTCCACCATCATTTGTGTTCTTGCATCATCTTTCAAGGATTCCTGTCTCATTCGAAACGATTTTGACTAATATTTTACTACAGAATAAGGCGGATAATTTTTCTCGTACGCCCCATCAACCCGATCTTTGCTGCTTCAAGGTGGAAGACCTTCTCGAGTAAAGAATTTAGTAACAGCTCTATACTCAATTTTCGTGACTTCTGACATTGTGAGGAACAAGTGACAGTAATAAGAAAACTAATTGATATAAAATTGAATTTTGTTTTTCCAATGAACCAATGCCTTACCAACATTTCACAGGCTGTCATACTGGGAAATGTTGGCGCTTACCTCGTAGCTAGCGATTTTGTTATTATTATTCATGTTGTATTTTTGTTGCTCACAGTAAGATATTATTATTGACTTTAGCCTGAAAGGCTTTCACATCCCCTCAAAGGGGAACTATCACTCATCCCAGATATCTCAGATACCAAAGGGACTAAGCTCAGATGGAGCCTTTTCCAAGTTATCTAGCCCTGAACGACAATGCGACACCACCTCATTTCCCAGGAATCTCTGCACGGTGTGGGCAGTTGCTAGTATTACCGCCTTCTGCATAACCTTATAAAGACGCTCTCCAAGACCTAGGCTCTTAATGTTCTCTCAAAGATTCTTAGGAACCACACCAGTTGAGGACATGACTCTTGGAATCACTCGGACACTATCTACCCTCCACTGTCTCTTTACTTGTATCTCGAGGTCTCTGTACTTAATGATCTTCTCGTTGTACTTTATCTCTAGATTATTATTATTCGGAATGGCCACATCCATCAGCGTCCCTTGATTGCAGGACTTATCCACTATTATTATATCTGGCCTGTTGTGGACAACTCGTTGGTGTATGATCACGGTCCGATCCCAGTATCCCGAGTTCTCTAGAACAGGCTCAGCAGTGTCTCTATAGTAGGGCACCTTACTAAGATTTAAAAGTCCAAGTTTCAGAGCGAGGGAACAGCATAAGGCATATTCTTTGTCCAGGGCTAAAACGCGGGAAGTCGTTAGTTGGGCAACCCAGTCGAAAGAGCTGTGGAGCTGTTAAATCTTATCAGAGGATAGTTTAGGAACATAACAGGACTCTTGATAGGACACATGGCTGTCAAGAAACACCTGCATAAAATGGTGCGGTTTGAGGTGGACCTGGCATGCAGACTCTGCAGCGAGCGGGAGAAATCAGCCCAGCACATCTTGTGCTAGTGTAAAGCCCTGGACCGCAAAAGACAACTGATCTACGGACAGCCTAGACCGGAGACAGAGCAATATATAACTTCACCCTACCAATCGCTGTGTAGACTAGTTCAAGGCAGAGTGATTTTGGAATGGGTTGAGTAGAAAAGACATAGGGCATCCACAATAAGCCAAAGGCTGCAGTGCTATCGGGGCGGCAAAGACGCGGACGAGCCCTAAGGAAAAAAAGGGCACTTTACTAAGATTTAAAAGTCCCAGTTTCAGGGCCAGTTCTTGATGAAGTATTTTCGCAACTGCGTCGTGCCTCTCTTTATACTCTGTTGCAGCAAATGCTTGACATCCTCCGGTGACATGCTGGATAGTCTCTGATGACTGACACCCAAATCTACATTTGTCATCTTGGACCGAATTATCTCCAACTATATACTTCAGGTAGTTTCTTTTTGCGATGACCTGGTCTTGTATGGCCAGCAACAACCCCTCTGTCTCTGAAAACATCTGTTCGGACACCAACCAGTAGTTCGACACCAATTTGTTGAAATCTGTCTGGGATGTCTCATTCATATGTCGCCCAGTAGGAGGCTTTTGCATCCAATATTGCAGCTTGTCCTGATCAGTCCCATGGTGACTTTGTATTTCACTTTCTTTTAATTGTAGCAGTCTTGTATCATCTGCCTCGGATATGGCACAGTGTAGTTCAGACGTAACCTCCCGCTGATGGAAATATGTACATAGGTTCAATATCTGCCCGTGTAACTGTTTACCAATATCCAACAGTCCTCTTACACCTTGTTATCTAGGTAGGGTAACTCGTTCGATCACACTACGGGGGTGATCCTTTTTTGATTTTGTTAGGAGTCTTCATACCTTCCGTTGTAGATTTCCGATGTCCGTTTTGTTTACAATCCCAAATGAATAGCTAAGTGCAGAAAATGCATACGTATTTTAGTCAGGTTCTTCCTGTTAAGATGTGCTCGTGCCACCTGCTTTACTCGTTTCGTAAACTCGTTTGTCAGATCGTTCTTCATTCCTGAGTGGTTCATTTTTGTCGCTTGCTGTTATTCACAGGTATTTATAAGACTCTTCTACATCGACCGAGGCAATTTGCTGGCCATTCTGCATTTCATATACACTTGTATCTTCCCTCTGACTACACATAAGGTGCGACATTTGTTAAACCCAAGCTGCATGTCAATATCTCTGGAAAACCCTTCCACAATTTTTAGGAGTTGTTCCAGGTGGTTCTTTGTGGAGGCCATCAGCTTAAGATCATCAATATACACTGGATGATATAGCCTCATTTGCTGCCTGATGTCGCTTTTTACACTGAAGCAATATGTGGTAGAGTTCAGGCGGTTTAATAATGGATTCAGTATGAGGCAAAACCACAATAGGCTTAGCGAGTCTCCTTGAAATATACCTCTTCAAATTGACATCACGCTGGGTTACAATGTTAATACCCGTTTGTACCCGTAACTGAATTTTTGTTCTCCAGGTAGACATTGTGTGTTCAAGGAACCTCAGGATATACATATCGATCTTATAGATTACCAGCACACTTATAAGCCATTCGTGTGGAACCGAATGAAATGCCTTATTGTAATCCACGTAGACAGCAAAGAGATTTCTTCGTCCATTGCAAGCTTGATTGCACACAACCAAATCAATTATTAGCTATTCTCTGCATCCCATAGATCCTTTGACACACCCTTTTTGCTAGCTCGCAATTATGTTGTTTCGTTCACGGTGCACATATATGCGTTTCTCAAGGCAGGATGTCATCAACTTACATAGATAGATAGATAATATATTGGCCATGTTACATAATTAGGTTATGTTTACAGCAAGTCAGTGTACAAGTTAAAAATAGTCATGTCAATACAAAATCAAAACGCCTAAAATTAATCTATCCTAACAACAAAACAAAATTAACCAGCATTCAAAGCAGAGTAACAAAATTAAAAAAAAAACATAAATAAAGACAAAAAAAAAGAAAAACACATCAGTCCAGATCAGAACACTGGCATAGCCACATTAGTATATTCGTCGATGGAGTAAAAACAATGCTGCAGAATTAATGACTTGATCATATACTTGAAGGTTTCCAAGTTAACGGCCCTAATCGTTTCTGGAAGACATAACTAGACGACAACGTGGAATCGATAGTAGACCGGCATTACGTGTGTTATACGTGTGAATATCACTCCGCAAAAATAATTCCCTGCTGTCTCATGTACCCTCAGAAGGGTGGCATAGATATACATCGAAGGAAGAGGCATTATCCCATGCTTCACAAATAGAGGCTGACAATGCTCCTTGGGACCAACACCCTCCAACAGCCGGATAGCCTGCTTCTGGAGTCTAAAAATGGCTATGGAGTGGGTAGAGTTACCCCATAAAAAAACACCGTAACTCAATCTAGAGTTAAACAATGAAAAATATGCCGCCCTAAACACATATGGGCTCACTAGAGGCTTCAATCTACGTAACAGATATGAAGTAGTAGAAAGTTTTTTCCCCAACGTGAGGCACCCAATTCAGGTCACCATCCAAAGTCAGACCCAACAATCCCACCGGTTCATCACCTGCTATGTTATGATTTGAAGAAACCATAAGCTGTTGTGTCTTATCAGAGTTGAGTCTGAGTCTGTTACTAGTGAACCACAGCTCAGCCGAACAAGTCGCCTCTCCAATTGAGTCAGTCATATCGATAGTCTTTTTGTGAGAACTAATAAAAGTGGTGTCGTCGGCATAGCAAATAGTCTTAAATGGCATCATGTAGTAATACAGATCATTAATGTAAATAATAAATAAAAGTGGTGACAAAACCGAACCCTGGGGTACACCATGCCCAACCAACCTAAATTCCGTACTTTCCCCATTCGCCATCGGAACAGCCTGCCGCCTGTGACTAAGATATGACTCAAAAAATCTAATAGCACCATAGGGTCGGCATACAAGTAATTGGTCGATATCTGCCGGGGTGTGCAGAACACTGCAGGTCCTTTGGCAGAAGATATGGCTCTCCTTGTGTAAAAAACAATGGCATTTTCTTTGGGTCAAGTATAACATCATTTATTAACACCGCCATTAGATGATGTGTACACCCAAATTTCTACAGCCAAAAGTTTTGGTCGCCACCAGGCCCGGGTGCCTTCCAGTTATGAAGCGCTTTAATAACCTCGAGAGACTTCGATCTGTGGTATTATTTATTTATTTTTATTGTTAGTAAAGGGAAATAACGTCAGGAGTTAGTTTATTAGGGAAGTGTGTATGTATGAATGTAAATGAACCTAGCAGAGGATCGAAGTGCATTGGACAATATTATTGACAACTCATCAGAATGAATTGACAGCTAGTGATAGTGTCGTAAGTTTATAATATGTCGGCTATGTATTTTATTTTCAGGATAAGTGAAATGTTACATAACATCTTGTATTCCCACACAAGTAGTCATTTTGTTACCGTTATTGCCACTGTTGAAACCCTATCGAAGCTAAACAAGAATCTTTACGAATCTAGGGGTAGCCATTTGTTTCAGAGGGTGTATGATGTTAGTGACTTGAACAAGGTTCGTAAGATACTACTTGTATGTTATGTTTTCCATTTTAATTTATTGTATTTAACTTTTTAGAAAGATAAAATTTTATTGATGGAGTTTTTATTTTCAAAGTACAACATCAATAATCTTGATTTTGATTTATTGGCAACCAAAACTGAAGGTTTTGCCATACAGGATTTTGTTGACTTTTCCGAGAAAGCTGCTTTTATGGCCATTCAAAAAGGTATGTATTTTTGTGTGTACAGTGAAGAGAATATTTTTTCCTTGGTTGTGGCATCTCAGGGCATTAGAACAATATTTACTAATCTTGATTATTTTTTTTAACAATCGATTCAATAGTTTTTGATTGCTAAATGAAATTTAGACTTTTGGTGAATTCTTATTTTTTAAAAAATCACTAATAGAGAGGTATCATCGATGGTGAGACTTTGCAAATTTTTTTTCAAATGAGCGCGAACTAAGACCCCTAGAACCCGTATCCGGGGTCAGTTTCAATTTTTATATGTATGTATGTATATATATATATATATATATATATATATATATATATATATATATATATATATATATATATATATATATATATATATATATATATATGTTCAGAAAGATTTCCGCGGTCTTTAATGTGAGACATACTTGGTTCTCAGATTGAACCGAGTCCAGAATTTATGAAAACTCGAAGTTTCGGCTCCTGTTTAAAGCCATTTTCAAGAGGTAAAGGAAATATGTAAGGACACTCTAAGGCCTCAATCTGCCTACTCCTTAAGAGTGGTGGACAAACGTGGGTAAAGGAAGATGTATCTGAGGCATAGGGTTGAACACACTGAGACCTCACAGACGATCTCCGGAGAGATTTGGGGAGTAGGCAGATTGAGGCCCCGTAATCCAAGAACAACAACCCAACCCACCTTTGTCCACCACTCTAAGGAGTAGGCAGATTGAGGCCTTAGAGTGTCCTTACATATTTCCTTTACCCAGCTTTGTCTACCACTCTAAGGAGTAGGCAGATTGAGGCCTTAGAGTGTCCTTACATATTTCCTTTACCTCGAAAACAGGAGCCAAAACGTTGAGTTTTCATAAATTCTGGACGCGGTTCAACCCGAGAACCAAGTATGTCTCATATATATATATATATATATTATATATATATATATATATATATATATATATATATATATATATATATATATATATATATATATATATATATATATATATATATATATATATATATATATATATATATATACATATCCAACCAATAACTCAAAAAATAATTAACCGATTTGGATGAAACGCGGCAGGTACCTTTCTTTTATTAATGGCTTGGATGAGTTCGTTAGCCAGGAAAATTGCACAAGGTTTTCCGGGAAATTTTGGAGTTTTCTTTCGAAAAAACTTTTCTCCGAAAATTACAAAGCTGTTTTAAGTTTAGTTCGGGACGCAGCAAGTGTGTTATGGTACTGAATTTTCATTAAATGCTTCAAATTTGAATAACTTAATTTTGTATAAACTTAGAAAGTTTCATTTTGGTATGTAGTAAGGTATTTCCTAAGGCAACATATCCACCAACTTTCATTAACCCTTAATATCCCGAATTAATTTGTTTTCGTCAAAACCAGTGTTTCTTTGTTAATTTGAGCAATTAATTAATTTTAACAAATTATATATTTAAATAATAAAACTAGAAAGCTACTGATTTATTGAAAGTCTTGATTAATTTTAAAAGGTGATCAAGACTTTAAGACTTGACCAGTGTTTGTGAAACCCACCATATCCACCTAAGACCCAAGGTATATTTTAGGACAACATCCTAACGACCTAATGTACTTTGACAAAGACATATTCTTAGACCCTTTCTCTGATATAATTTCTGTCGAATTTTCATACAAAATCAATAAAGCTCAATATATCCGTTATTATACAAGATACGAAAGAAAAATTGTATACATTAATTATAGGGTGTCTTGAGCTACATCTTAAAAAATTATTTCTACAATCACAGGCTGGCCCATAAGTCATTGGTGATAATAATCTTTTTTTTATTTTAATTAAACACGCCTTATGTTATTGCATTTTTGCATTTTCAAGGGAAATATAATGCATGTGTGTAAGAAAAGAAATAAGGGACGCAGCAAGTGCGTTATGGTAGCGAATTTTAATTAAATGCTTTAAATTTGAATAGCTCAATTTGCTATTAACCTATAAGGTTGCCCAAGAAACCGTTTTTTTTTTTTTTGGGAACACTTTAAGTACTTTCGTAAACTTGTACATTTTCAAACAATAAAGTTATTTTGAGAAAACATGGCACATTGTTTCTACTGTATAGGTTATACTAGTAACTAAATTTGATGCCTGCTTTCTTTAAAAAAAACACATATTTGCTATTAAAAAACATTTAAATGAAAATTCACTACCATAACGCACTTGCTGTGTACAGACTTTTTGTAATTCAACCAACTTTGTAATCCTCATGGTTTGATAGTTCACGATAGTGAGCCAGTTAAAAGTGATCAACAAGTATTTATAAAAATTAATTATTTTAGTTGAGGAAACCAGTGATAGTGAAGATGTTGATTTTATTATAACCAAAGAAGACTGTGACGAAGCTTTGAAAAATACTGTAGTTTTATCGTTAGAGAATATTAATTTGCACTCGCCTGGTAACAAAGATTTTTCAGATATCGGTGGATTAACTGATATAAAGAAATTGCTGATCGAGAATCTTCTTTGGCCTGTACAGGTAAATAATACTGATATTTTAAAGTTAGTTTGAACATAAATATTTATAATCAATGCTGAAACTGAAGATAATGTTAATTGTTTTAGTACCCAAATATATTTGATAAATCTCCCCTTCGTTTACAATCGGGTTTGTTGTTGTATGGACCACCAGGTACAGGCAAAACAATTCTTGCTGGAGCTGCAGCGAAACATTGCGGTCTTAGGCTAATTTCAGTAAAAGGACCAGAGTTATTATCCAAATATATCGGAGCTAGTGAACAATCTGTGAGAGAAGTTTTTGAAAAGTAAGCATTTGCAACTTCAATATTAAATGTAATATCGCTAAAGGTAGACCACCTTTTCTCAGCTTGATGTGTCAATCATTAATTATGTACCTACCACTTCTACACTCGCTATCCTGGAGTCCATTCAGAAGAGAGCTATACGTCTTATCGCTGACCCTACCCTCACCCAGAGGCTGCCATCCCTTGCCCACCGACGTGCCGTTGGTGACCTGTCTCTCTTTTATAGATATCTGCACCGGCACTGCTCAGAAGAGCTTTCTTCCATAGTTCCTCCACCTGCTGCCCCCAACAGATCTACCAGGGGAACAGCGAATGCACCCTTTTACTGTCCAGGTCACCAGACATAGAATATCTTGTTATGCCCGCTCTTTTGTCCCGAGGACTTCCAAGTTGTGGAATTCCTTGTTGATGTTTTTCCTTCTCCGAACCTCCAAACCTTCAAGTCCAGAATTAACAAGTTGCCTGTTTCCTCCTTGTCGACACCCACGGTACGATAGTATTTAGGCTGTAAGCCCTCGTGCTGTGTTGTTGAAAAAAAAGGTGTATACACCTTCTAGATATTTCACCTCCTCATCGGGTTCGTCCAGACCCGAGACTCGTTAGTGCTACCCACACGGAGTCCCGCTTCCGAGCATCCCCCAAGCTAGGTCGTTTGCCCGTTTCGAAGCACACAGTAGAGGCATCAACCGCCAGGGACATCTTATTCACAGAGATCCAACCTCCAGGGACATCCCACCCCAAGACATACAACCTCGGGGGGCATTCCAAGCAAAGTCGCTTGCCTGTTTCAAAGCCGAGAGAGAGAGAGATAGCCTCTCTTCGAGTTCGTCTGATATCCACCAGTGCTCAACTCAATGCCATATCCCAATCTCCAGGTGTAATGTAATACAACCCTAGAGATCTCAGCCCCTCTCCGGGTTTGTCGAGACGCAGTGTTCGTTAGTGCTAGACTCAAAAGCATCACCCAAGTGAGGTTGCTTGCCCTTCGATAGTAGAAACAGCGGAGGTACCAACTTCCAGACCTAGGCTCCCACCACTAGAGATACAACCTCCAGGGGCATTCCAAGCAAAAACGCTTTCGTTCCATCTGTTTAAAATTGCAATAGATTATATTTGGTCCTTAACGTCACGTCAAGCGAGGGAACCTACTTAATGATTAACAGTAATGATAATAAAATTCTTTTTTTAGAGCTCAAAGTGCCAAGCCATGTTTACTATTTTTCGACGAGTTTGATAGTTTAGCACCGAGGTAAGTGTGACAGTTTAATGATGCAATTATTTATTAGTTTTTTTATCCACATTTTCACTAAATTGAATTTTGCATAATCTTTGCCTATTATAAATTGAAGTTTCTTTAACTTTGTGGATTTTTACACTTATATGGATATACCTTGTTAGCCTTTTAAGTTCATATCTATCCAATAGACAACCGTAAAGTATGGAGACTTTAGATCAGGATACTGCTAGCGATCAGTCTGGAGTGCCAGAAGGATGTGTCCTGGGACCTTTGCTATTCAATATATTTATTGATTATATATTGCCGAGTTTATTGTACCTTACCTGCTTTATGCTGATTTGAAAATGTACCATCGCATCAGATCTTTCCAGGGCTGTTGCCTGTTGCTAACATAATCTACATATGTTTTCTCTATGGTTCTCTGATAATTGCTTATCTCTGTAGATAACTAAGCGTATTTCGTTTCTGTTTCACTGTAAGATGTTTATTATATCAATACAAGAATGTTATTTTAGGAGAGGGCATGACAATACTGGAGTCACAGATAGGGTAGTGAATCAGTTGCTCACACAACTAGATGGTGTCGAAGCCCTTACTGGTGTCTGTGTTCTAGCAGCCACTTCGAGACCAGATCTTCTAGATCCTGCTTTGCTAAGACCTGGTAGACTTGACAGACAAATTAAATGTCCTTTGCCAAACGAGGTTAGTACTTTGGCTTGCTCAACTAAGCTTACAATTTCAGAAACCTAAGAGATTGATAATGGAGTGGTTAGCTGAAAATTTTGCACACTCTGTTTTCTTATTTTTCAGTCTGATCGTTTGGAGATTCTAAAAGTTTTATCTAAAACAATGAAGTTATCTTCAGATGTGGATTTGGAGAAAATTGGAAAAAGTAGTAATGGGTTTTCAGGTGCTGACCTCCAGTCGGTACTTTACACAGCTCAGTTATCAGCACTGGACCATCTCATAGATAACAAGGTATTTACAAAAATCTCTGAAATCTAAATATTGTTAATGTTATAATTATTTTGAAGAGCAGAGCAACCCATATATTGATTTAAAGCTCCGTCTTCAATATCTAAACAAATATGTAAAAATATACAGACTTTCTGTTTGTAAAAAAAATACGTTGTGATGGATCAAAGTTAAAAAAATTAGCGCATTTTGAAACACACTTTACCAAACTAATGAAAATTAATAAAGTAAAACACATTATCATCCGACTAGTGGCGGTTTGCATGAGACTCCAGGTCAGGTCAGTCAACTTTAAGGCACTAGTTTGATCATTCAAGCAAACTTTACCTTCAAGGAACCAAAAAACAAGCATAAAATTTCAAGCAGTTTATTTTATAACACAAAGTTTTACAAAGTAATGGCAGAATGAGTACCAAAGGTAATTAAAAATTTGAAATGACGAACTGTGTAATAAAAACGTAAAGAGAATAATAAAATTGATAAGGTTACTTACATTAGCACTCTGGCATATATATATATATATATATATATATATATATATATATATATATATATATATATATATATATATATATATATTTGATTTTGGAATGAAAATATTGACGTCAAGCCCAATTTTCATCCCTAATGAGACATGCTAATTAAAGACAAAGGAACAAAGTGAGTTTTTTTTTAAGAAAAAAACTTAAAATTCATTAACTTCCTCCACATCTAAGAGTCTGCTGGACAGACAAATTTTCATATCATTTTTAAGTCAATCATATTTTTATTGTTATCTTTTCCGAATGACATTGCTGAAATTTCTTGCTTAAATCATCATTAATGAATGTGTGTAATTATCTCAAAAGTCACAGTAAATTTTTTTGCTAATACTAAATGCTGCCCATTTAAAATTAAAGTGCATTTTTTATAATGATCATTGCTTTTGTGTGATTTTTCTTCTAAATCAAACTACGGAGTCATAGTTTTTTTGTGTGTTTTTATCTCAGCGAGATGCAAGATATTTTACCTACTTTCTTTGTTGCCTATCAAAATTTATTTAAGAAATTAAAAGTCAATAGAGAGCCTTCAGCTCAAAAATCTGTTTAGAGTTGGGCATGCAGCTAAAATAATATAACCTATCTGCCCAGATCGAAAACTTATTTAACCCATTAGTGCATGAACTCAAAAAAGTTGTTTTTCGCATTTTCTTCAAAATAGATGAATGGGTTACAAGTACAGCAAAATTTAAAAGAAATACAATATGCCTTTTTGGTTGTTTATTATAGACAGTCCCTTAAAAGGGACTCTATGCAAAATAAACATAGTCGAGACTTATGCTTACTTTAAATAAGTGTCAGTATTCTATTTAGTATGGTGTTTGTCAAAACAACACTTCGGATAAAGTCCACAGTCACATTTAATGCATATGAAATTTCCTCTCCAACCGGAGAATTTCTGTTGTCGTGGATGGCCATTCCTCTAAACTGTATCCAATTAATGCAGGAGTTCCTCAAGGTTCAGCTTTAGCCCCTACTTTGTTTCTTCTCCACATCAATGACCTCCTTTCTAGCACATCCAACCCAGTTCACAGTTACGCGGACGACAGCACCCTCCACTCAAATATACAATATTCTAAGCCTACGGAAGTAGAAATCTTGTACAATTCAACCCCACCAAATCACAGTCTTGCTTTCTTTCTCATAAGAGATACACCAGCCCTAGACCCATCACAATGAATAACCAAGTTATTTAAAGTAATGAGTCCTTTTCACTTGTTGGCATTTCTGTGGATCGAAATCTCAATTGGCACCAACATGTCACATCAATTGCAGAAGCGGCTGCTAAGAAATTAGGTTTCCTCTTCCGGGCTCGCAAATACTTTTCACCAGCTAATCTCTATACCTTATATACTTCACAAATAAGGCCAAACCTCGAATAACAAATAAGGCCAAACCTCGAATACTGCTCCCACATCTGGGGTGCCGCTGCCGCTTCTACACTCGCTATCCTGGACTCCATTCAGAAGAGAGCTATTATACGTCTCATCGGTGACCCTACCCTCACCCAAAGGTTGCCATCCCTTGCCCACCGACGTGCAGTTGGTGACCTTTCTCTCTCTCTCTCTCTTATAGATATCTGCACGGGCACTGCTTTCGGGATGAGCTTTCTTCCATAGTTCCTCCACCTGCTGCCCCCAACAGATTTACCAGGGGAACACAGCGAATGCACCCTTTTACTGTCCAGGTCACCAGACATAGAACATTTTATTATGCCCGCTCTTTTATCCCGAAGACTTCCAAGTTTGTGGAATTCCTTACCGGCACATGTTTTTCCTTCTCCTCCAAACCTTCAAGTCCAGAATTAACAAGTTGCCTCTTTCCTCCTTTTCGACACCCACGGTACGGTAGTATGGCTTCGTGGTGTATTGTTGAAAACTATAAAAAAGATGCTAATAAAACCTCTCGTAATTCGCGGTTCTGTTTACCATTTGAACCGCGAATTACGAGAGGTTTTAATAGCATTTTTAAGAAAGCCAATTTGTTGCTAATTTTTTCTACAAAAAATATATGATGGTGTGTCCTATTGGCAGGGCCGCAGTTGGAAAAAAGTCGCCCTTAGGCAGCGCCCCCACCTGCCCATATATTAACCAGATTTGACCTTTACTTTCATTACTGTCATTGTGTGGACCTTTTCTAAGAACCTATCTTCTTTTTCCTCTTTTTTGTGCTTAGTGCCACTTGGTTTTTAGACATTGTGGTAGGCCTAATTTACGCTACGCACCCCAACTCAAATCAAAGCATAATTCAGAACATAAAAAATAAAAACACTGACTCATTTGGCGCTGGCCGCCAGGTAAGTGGGTGAGTCGAGTCCAAGTTGAGTGTAGAGGGCAGGAAGGCATGATATAATGACTTAGAAGAGATATGATATTGCGCATATGCCCCGCCCCCTCCTATGACGTCACGTGGTGAGTAACGTTATAGAAGTCCAACTACACACTTAAAACAAAGTCATTCGCAATCAAAAAGTTTCTATACGTCAGTTTAATGCGGTTGAAGTTACGCCTATATTGTCTTTTTCAGATAATATAGATCGCAGCACTAAATTTAATCTTTTTCATTTTTATTACTTCCAACTGTATGCACTTAAATATTAGTAAAATCCGTTATTTGTTAAGAGGTTGTGATGAAACGTCAAACCCCACTGCACGACAGCATATTATTGTTGCATTGGACTCACCACTTGACACCATGCGCGTGACAGGTCTAAAAATAGGTAGTCTGAATCATGATACAAATAACGAGAGATATGATATTCAGACTACCTATTTTTTCTTCTCTTTTACTTCTTATAATGGAGTACACCTCAGAAGAGTATGCAGATATAACTTTTATCTACGGATATGCTGATGGAAATGCTCTAGCTGCTTGTCGGGAATATCAACGTAGGTTTCTCACTCGCCGTCAACCTACACCAAGGGTTTTTTCTCGATCGTTTTCAAGACTTCGGAATTGCTGTATTGGACAACGTCCTGACTCTAGAGCTAATGGTAGAAGACAACATCAACTTGAAGACGAAGAGAGAGTGGTGGATGCAGTGATGGATCAACTTTCTACAAGTACTCGGAGGATTGCCACGCAGTTACAATATTCTCAAAGCTTTGTTTGGAGAACTTTACATCGAGAAGCCTTACATACATATCATCGACAGAATGTTCATTGCCTTCTACCTGGAGATAATGTGCATCGACGATTCTTTTGTGAATGGATGTTGGAAATGAACAATCAAAATATCTTATTCCCTAATCTAATCTTCTGGTCTCTCGAATCAACATTTACAAGAAATGGTATCTCTCATAATGAGCATGTTTGGTCATTGGAAAATTCACATGCAACAAGGACTCGCACATTTCAACATAGATTTTCCATTAATTTATGGTGTGGTATTTTTAACGGCTCACTGTTCATGGAAGTCCTGCCACAACGTTTAAATGGATCTTCGTACTTAGCGCTCCTAGAAAACTATGTAGAAAACATTCTAGAGGACATTCCACTAGCAACAAGGGGTATAATGTGGTACCAGCATGACGGTGCACCTTCGCATCATATTTGAAACGTTGTTACATGGCTACATGAACATTATAATGAAAGATGGATTGGAAGAACTGGACATTGGCCTGCAAGATCACCGGACTTAAACCCACTTGACTTCTATCTTTGGGGTGATTTTAAGCGACTGGTCTACAGTGAACAAATAAGTACACCGGAGCAGCTACAACAACTGATAAATAATGCTTTTCGTCATATTGAAGCAACAATGAATCCCCAAGACATTAAATTTTCCATATTAAAAAGATGTCGTGCGTGTATTCAGGCCAATGGAGGCATTTTTGAACATTTATTGTAATAAATAAATTACTATAAGCCTGATAAAAGTGTATCATTGCGATTTTCTACCAAACAACGACTGGTTAAAAATCATGAACTGTCCTCTAAAATACTTACCTGATTCATTGCTTACCCGTAAAATAAGCGTCGTACAGAAAATTATCTAGAGAGTCATTTTGTTCACGAATGAAAGTAAGATTTAAAAAAATATATCATTGGCTTACTCGTTTTTTTCTTGAGGGATAACCAATGACATGTAGGTACGCGCGCCACTGCTGGATTAGCCGATTCAATTGTTATCGTAGAATACGCGCCTTCCATAGCAGCCTACACATGCGAAGTTTCAGCAAAATATATGTGCTACTTTTTAAAAAATTGGGAAATTTTATTTTTTGAAATTCAACTTCAACACCCTGTATCTTTTTAATGAAGGATTATAGGAAAATTTTTTATAGGACATACCCTCCCTAAAATTGTTCAAAGAACATGCGTTTTCATTTTTGGTCACCACTTATGAATCACCCTGTGTATATATATATATATATATATATATATATATATATATATATATATATATATATATATATATATATATATATATATATATATATATATATATTTGATTTTGGAATGGAAATATTGACGTCAAGCCCAATTTTTATCCCTAATGAGACGTGCTAATTAAAGACAAAGGAACAAAGTGAGTTTTTTTTTAAGAAAATGTGTGTGTGTGTGTGTATATGTATGTATCCGCCTGATAACTCAAAAAATAATTAGCCGATTTCAATGAAACTCGGCAAGTGCCTTTCTTTTATTAATGGCTTGGATGAGTTCGTTATCCAGGAAAATCGGACGGGGTTTTCTGGAAAGTTTTTGAGTTTCCCTTCAAAAAAAATTTTTTCTCCGAAAATAACAAAGCTGTTTTAATGAAATTTACTTTATATGTTGCCTTGGGAGAGACCTTATTAAGTACCAAAATTCAACTTTCTAAGTTTCTAGAAAATTGAGTTTAATTTAAAAAAATAAAAAAAATTTCTTCAAAACTTACAAAGTTATTTTAATGAAATTAGGTGGATATCTGGCCCTATGCAAGACCTTACTACATACCAAAATTAAACTTTCTAAGTTTATAGAAAACTGAGTTATTCAAATTTGAAGCATTTAAAAAAAATTCACTACCATAACGCACTTGCTGCGTCCAGAGTTTTTTCTTTCAATAAAGTATATTTAACGTCAATCTGCCTGGATTCACATAAATTTGCACAATACTATAATTTTTATTCTGGAATTTGTGAGAAAAAAAAACAATCAGCACTTTTTCTCGGCTAAATATAAACCAGGTTAGACAAACAACAAGGAGCTTTTCCCAGCTAAATACATAACAATATAATCCTAATTTCCTGAAGGAGAGACGACGGTTAAAATTGGTTATTTAACGGGTGTAGAAGAGTCACCAGCAACACCTCAAGCCTATCTCTTGACTTGACGTCACCGTTTTGTTTTATTGACTAACTTAGCTTAGATAGGCAGGGTTTTGGTTTACCGCTAACTTCTCGGGGCGCTTTGCTTGATAACAATATCGTCACGCAGATTATGCGACACTTACTTGATATCTCGTTATAAAGGGGAATGAAACGTCAAATTTACATTTGCCACGTTACGACCGAGAGCTTTCAGTAATCAACTCTGAGACGTATATTACGAGCATCATCGTCTGGTAAGAAAGACAGGGTGAAAGGGAACGGCGGTTTTATTCTTTGGCTGTTATGTGTGAAAGAAATACGTTCGTAGATAAATGTGACGATTGATATAAATCATAATCAATATGTTTTTAATGCATAGGTGTTTTGCATCTTACACGAATGACTTTTTTATGATTGTAGGTATTGTAGTTTAAGCTCCATTTCGAAACAGGTCATGCAGTACCTATCTATTTGTTGTTCAAATACATTTAGATACGTGGGCGTTTTATTTATTTATTTATTTCAACAACACACCACGAGGGCTTACAGCCTAAATACTATCGTAGCGTGGGTGTTGACAAGGAGGAAAGAGGCAACTTGTTAATTCTGGACATGAAGGTTTGGAGGTTCGGAGGAGAAGGAAAAACATGTGCCGGCAAGGAATTCCACAAGTTGGAAGTCCTCGGGACAAAAGAGCGGGGATAACAAGATGTTCTATGTCTGGTGACCTGGACAGTAAAAGGGTGCATTCGCTCTGTTCCCCTGGCAGATCTGTTGGGGGCAGAAGGTGGAGGAACTATGGAAGAAGGCTCCTCTGAGCAGTGCCCTTGCAGCTATCTATAAAAGAGAGAGAGAGAGAGGTCACCAACGGCACGTCGGTGGGCAAGGGATGGCAGCCTTTGGGTGGGGGTAGGGTCACCGATGAGACGTAAAGCTCTCTTTTGAATGGAGTCCAGAATAGTGAGTGTAGAAGCGGCAGCTGCACCCCAGATGTGGGAGCAGTATTCGAGGTTTGGCCTTATTTGTGAAGTATATAAGGTATGGAGATTAGCTGGTGAAAAGTTTTTGCGAGCCCGGAAGAGGAAAACTAATTTCTTGGCAGCCGCTTCTGCAATTGATGTGACATGTTGGTGCCAATTGAGATTTCGATCCACAGAAATGCAAACAATAGAAAAGGACTCATTACTTTGAATAACTTGGTTGTTCATTATGATGGGTCTAGGGCTGGTGTATCTCTTATGAGAAAGAAAGCAAGACTGAGATTTGGTGGGGTTGAATTGTACAATATTTCTACTTCCCCAGTCTAATATTTTTTGGAGATCCACGGAGACAGATCCCTCCATGAGTCTGCGATCCTCATCTATTTGGGCTAAAGAGACAGGCTTAGAATATTGTATATTTGAGTGGAGGGTGCTGTCGTCCGCGTAACTGAACTGGGTTAGATGTGCTAGAGAGGAGGTCATTGATGTGGAGAAGAAACAAAGTAGGGGCTAAAGCTGAACCTTGAGGAACTCCTGCATTAATTGGATACAGTTTAGAGGAATGGCCATCCACGACAACAGAAATGCTCTGGTCGGAGAGGAAATTTGCTGTCCACGTACAGAGCTTTGGTGGTAGGCCATAGGCCGGTAGTTTATTAAGTAGCGCTGCGTGCCAGACCTGGTCGAATGCTTTGGATATGTCTAGAGCGACAATCTGGGATTCACCGTGTAGTTCCATAGACTTGTTCCAAGAATGGGTGACAAAGGAAAGGAGGTCGGCAGTTGATCTGCGCTGACGGAATCCATACTGCCTGTCGTGGATGAAACTGTGTTTTTCAAGAAATTTTAGTAATTCGGTGTTTATATACTTTCCCATCACTTTAGAGGCGACTGAAAGGAGAGAAATAGGCCTGTAGTTGCTAGGAAGCGCTTTGGATCCTTTCTTGGGGATCAATAAGTCGGGGAGTTTTTTAACAAAACACAGGTTTTTTGACAAAAAATCAGTTTTATTTCTCAAGATAGTCTCTTTTGAGCTCTATACACTTCGTCCAACGTTTCTCCAATTTTTTTATCCATTCCAAAAAATAAGATTTGCCGAGGTTCTCAAAATAGCTATTTGTTTGTGAGATGTCTTCGTCATTGGAGTCAAATCTCTTTCCGCCGAGCCATTTCTTTAAGTTTGAAAACAAGAAATAGTCACTCGGGGTTAAATCCGGAGAATAGGTCGGATGAGGGAGCCATTCGTAGTCCAATTTAGGCAATTTCGCCATGGAGACTGTATGCATCCTTGCATTGTCTTTGTGAAAAACTTTTTTTTTCTTGGCCTAATGCGGTCGTTTTTTTTTCAAATTGCAAAACGCCAAATTATTTAGTGTGAATAACAAATCAATTGTATATTCAAACAAAGATTAAGCTTTTTTGGCGCAAAAGGGTCAAGAAATACAGAAAAATTACTTTGAAAATTTAATCGATTTTCTTTAAACCTCAAAATTACGATTTAAAATGTCAAAATTGACAAATTTTAGACAAAAGACCTGACATAAATACGGGTTATGTAGAAGAAATGTCGTAAGAAGTGTGGTTTACAAAGTCTTTCAGCTTCAACCGCCATTGTTTCTGATGCTTCCCCAGTAGTTTCTGTTATAGAGTTTATAATTTAATAGTTTATAATTTTTAGCGAATTTTAGTAGAAAAAAAATCGCTATTGAAACCGCGACTTTTGAATTTTGAAAAGACTCCTTTAAATAAGCACGCACTAGACCCCCTAGAATAGATATCGGGGGTAAGTTTCGGTTTTTATCTATTTACGAGGGCGGGTCAATAAGTCCGTGACTTTTTGAATGAAACACAGTTTTTTTTTTGAGAGAAAATCATTTTCTTTCTCAACATAGTCTCCTTTGAGCTCTATACTCTGTCCAACGTTTCTCCAATTTTTTATCACTTCCAAAAAATAAGATTTGTCGAGGTCCTCAAAATAGGTATTTGTGAGATGATTTCATCATTGGATTCAAATCTCTTTCCGCCGAGCCATTTCTTTATGTTGGAAAACAAGAAATACTCACTCGGGGCTAAATCCGGAGAATAGGGTGGATGAGGAAGGAATTCGTAGCCAAATTTAAGCAATTTCGCCATGGTGACCACACATGTGTGCACCCTTGCATTGTCTTGGTGGAAAATAACTGTTTTCTTGGCCATATGCGGTCGTTTTTTCCTTCAAATCATCATTCAAACAGTTCCAGAAGTTGGTATAATATTTTCCGTTTGATTGTTCTTCCCTTTTGACGGTAATCAATGTGGATTATACCGCGTGAATCCCAAAAAACGGTCACCGTGATTTTATTGGCTGACAAACCTACCTTGGCTTGCTCCAGCGCCGATTCACACGGAGAAATCCACTGTTTTGACTGCTGCTTGGTCTCTGGTGTGTTGTGGTGAATCCATTTTTGGTCCACGGTTACGAAACGGCGCAAAAACTTGTCCCTATTGCGGTTGAACAACGCCAAACACTCCTTCGAAGTAGTCACACGATTGTGTTTGTGGTCGATTGCGAGCAAACGCGGCACCCATCTTGCGGATAGCTTTCTCATACCCAAGTGATCATGCAAAATCGAAACCACTGAGCCATGTGATATGCCTATGGCTTCCACAATCTCCCGCACTTTCAATCGCCGATCGACCAGCACCATATCGTGAATGTTTTCAATTGTTTCGGGTGTAGCGACCTTAACTGGGCGTCCGGAACGTTCGGCGTCATTTGTGCTTGGACGGCCGCAACGAAACTTTTTTACCATTGAAATTTGTGGTGCAGAGTCCTCATAGTATTTATCACGCTTAGCCTTGGTTTGAGTGATGTTTTTTTCCGCAAAAAATAATGTTTGGTGAGCACACGAAATTAACTTTTTTCCATTTTCGTTATAACTCAAGAGGTTGTATGCTTTCAATGGCCATCTAACATAAACTTAATTACGCAGCTTGTTCAAAATTTGACAGGAGTCAACTGACAGATGCTTGCTGACAGAAGCAGTGTTGCCCTTCCTGTGAAAAAACAGAATTTGTCGATTTCTTTTTTCTTCAATATCTAAGTAGGCGTTGATCTGACATGTCTAAGACTTGCACATTGTCAGGACACTTTTTACAGAGTAATCTTTTTGTGATATTTTCAACTTTGGATTGTCATTTGTTTTTGAGGTACAGGTATCAACGTTTGTTTTTATTATCGCAGCCATATTTAATTTTTTGCTCATGTGATAGCCTGTGAAAATAGCTTTCCAATGGTGTACAACATGCTTGAGAAATCTTGTAACTGCACTGACAATTTTGAGAAAACCCGTTTTGAGGATAGTAGGCTATGAAATCCAATACCAGAAAACAAATGAAAAAAAAAGTGTTCAAAAAGCAGTAGGCCATGGAGTCTAACAATATACTTCTACTTTTAACATAATTTTCCGTAATGATTCACGATAAAAAAATGGGAACTTTGAGCACACCAATAAATCCGCCCATTATTACAAACGATAATTTTACATTACAACATTATCCTAAAAGATTGTTATAATTTAATTAAAGAGGTAAACCTAGTAAATAACTAAATTTACTAACAGAATGCAATAAAAAGCAGATTAATGATTTACGAAGGCGCCTTTGAAACTTGTTTGATTTTTAAACATAAGTAAAATGAAAAACAACAGAAGAAAGATTGCTATGGATATAACACTATCGCGACAATTAAGAATACTGTCATTCTTAATTATCTGAACAATTTGAGGAGTATTTAACACGTTCCTTAAAATTTTGTACTAAATAGTTTGTTTCCTGTTTATTTTAAATATTATTCAACAATATGTTCAGTAATAAAGAATATTTTGACATGTTGGAATGTTATATTCGTTCTAACCGAAATACTGTGGCAACTACAAATTCATATCAAAACAACTACCCAGAAAGGCGACAACCAAACACCAAAATATTTCGCAGGATAGTGACCAATCTATTGAACGACGGTAGCTTCCACGCAAAGAAACTACCAATGACTAGAAATGAAAAAGAAATAATGCCGTCTTACAGGTTTCAAACGAAAACCCTCCGCAATTTGTTCGGTTTTATGGTGAACAAATTGACGTTCCAAAAAGTACGGTACACCGTGTATTAAAACAAGGTCATTACCATCCATACAAATCTACAATCGTACAAGACTTAAATGTTGACGATTACCCTAAGCGACTTCAATTCTGCAGATTGTATCAAAGACAATGTCAGCAAGATGAAATTTTTCATTTGAAAATAATATGGACTGATGAATCCAGATTTACAAATTGTGGTGTGTATAATCGCCATAATATGCATTATTGGGCAAATGAAAATCCCCATCTAAAGGAAGAAAGACGATTGTTATTTTTATTTGTATATTAGACAGTTAATTAAAAAACTTTCAGGCAACTTTATTGTTGGTCCCTTCTTTTTTGAAAAGAATGCAACTGGGGAAAGGTATCTTAATCTATTGAGAAACGATACCTTGCCAACAATTAGAAGAGTTCATGATAATTTAGACGAGATTTGGTACCAACAAGACGGTTGTCCAGCTCAAAATGCTAGGATCATCAAATAATTTTTGTACCAAAATTTTAATAATCGTGTCATTAGTAACAATGGGCCGGTTCATTGGTGTGCTCGAAGGTAACACCCATGGATTTTTATTTTTGGGGTACTCTGAAGAATGATGTGTATAAATTCGATCCACCACAAAGTATCAATGAATTACGAAACAGAATCACGGAAGCTATAAATCATATTAACCAAAACACCCTCACCAGAGTTTGCAGACATGTTTCAAAAAGGTGTATAAAGTGCATTGAACAAAACGGTGGTCATATTTAACAATCTATTTAGTGTATTTTTTAGGTTCTATTTTATTATTTGTTAAGTTCCGTTTCTAATTGTGTTGTTTTGTGGAGTTTAAGTTTCTATTTGTTATTGCCTGGTTTCGTTATTAAACTGTTTCACATAATATTAGCTAGCATTATTACCTAATTAAGTATTGTAAATTAAATCACAATATTTTTTTTATCGTGAATCATTACGGAAAATTATGATAAAAGTAGAAGTCTATTGTTAGACTCCATGGCCTGCTGCACTTTTTTTGTCATTTGTTTTCTGGTATTGGATTTCATAGCCTAGTATCCTCAAAACGGTTTTTCTCAAAATTGTCAGTGCACTTACAAGATTTCTCAAGCATGTTGTACATCATTGGAAAGCTCTTTTCACAGGCTATCACATGAGCAAAAAATCCAATATGGCCGCCATAATAAAAAGAAACATTGATACCTGTAGCTCAAAAACAAATGACAATCCAAAGTTCAGAATAGCACAAAAAGATTACTCTGTAAAAAGTGTCTTGATAATGTGCAAGTCTTAGACATGTCAGATCAACGCCTACTTAGATACTGAAGAAATTATAAATCGCCAAATTTTGGTTTTTTCAAAATAACTTGAAAACGAAAAGAGGCGGGGCAAGTCATATTTGGAACTAGCATGAAATTCTACAAGACATTGATAATTTAACCGTCTCCCTATCTCTAATAATAACGGAGATCGCAATACATTCCCATCCAGTTTGGGACACATTGTATACAGCCTTGGAGAGAGTTAAGGCAAACACGTATATTAGCGTATACAGAACCCCTTCGAATCCAGGTAGATGACGTTACACGAAAGAATCAAAATGAAGCTCAAAGCACCTATACTCGTTAAATTAATAAAGAGAAAAGCCTTATTAATTAGCCAACCATTCAAAATAATTCGACGATAATAAATTTGATATTGATGGAACAAAAGCGTAGTGACAAAGTACGAGTAGAAATTATTAATCAAAGGCCATTCATTTCTCCATACACAAATTAAATTAGATGAAAATACGGGCACACGGTTTCCATTCACCGATAGTTAATTGAGATTCTGTATAGTATATTGAAATTATAAAACACTTGGAACGAAAATGCAGTCAAATCAGATGTTATTGTCAATTATGAGATCCCGGTTAAGTTGGCAGGTTTCCGTTGATTAGAAAACGCAAAATACGGTTTAGAATGGTCGGGATTTGGAGAGAGAGGACTCTTTGAATACGTGTAGTAGTTGACGGAACAAGAAGCAAGGGTGACATCTATTAGCGGCTATAATTACTTGAGTCATTAGCAGTCTTCATTAACACAGAGTTTAGTTTTGAGCAGCACCTCATCAGAGGGGCTGTTATCTTATAATGGCAATTTTGATTCTAAGATTAAACTTTAACGTTGACGTAACATTGTGGAGATTGTTTTACTGTATCAACAGAACCAATTTGTGCGTTTTGCTTCTGGTTAGGTTGTGCATAAACACCTGAAAATTGTCTCAAAAGTGTCTATTACGCAAAGTTGGCCATGACATCAAGTTTATAGGATGTAACTTGTTTTATGAAACATTATTTATGAATGCATCATTGCCAGATTAAAAAATTTGAATGGTAAGAAAGTAATCCTTGCAAAATAGAAAATTTTATATCTAAGATGATGCGAGAAAAATTCAAGTGGTAATAGCTGATGTCATTTTAAGAAGAAACCTTAACGTTAGTAGCGGCTTGTGCCTTAATGCGTTGGGGGTGCGCAAGAAAAAAAGTTCGGCACGCAGCAAGTGCGTTATGGTAGTAAATTTTTATTAAATGCTTCAAATTTGAATAACTCAAGTTTCTACGAACTTAGAAAGTTGAATTTTGGTGTATGATAGGGTCTTACCCAGGGCAACATATTCACCAAAATTCGGAGGTAACATTTTTTTTTCGCAAGAAAACTCAAAATTTGAAAAACTTAATTTTCTATAAACTTAGGAAGCTTAATTTTGGTGTATAGTAGGGTCTTACCGATTGCAACATATCCACCAAATTTAATTTAAATAACTTGGTAATTTTCGGAGAAAAAATTTTTTTTTTAAAGAAAAGTCAAAATTTTCCCGGAAAACCTTGTCCGATTTTCCTGGCTAACGAACTCATCCAAGCCATTAATAAAAGAAAGGCACTTACCGAGTTTCATCGAAATCGGTTAATTATTTTTTAAGTTAGCGGTTGGATGCATATATATATATATATATATATATATATATATATATATATATATATATATATATATATATATATATATATATATATATATATATATATATATATATATATATATATATATATATATATATAAAACTGACCCCGGATATCGGTTCTAGGGGTCCTAGTTCGCGCTCATTTTAAAAATTTTTTGCAAAGTTTCACCATCGATACCTCTCTATTAGTGAATTTTTTAAAATAAAAATTTACTAAAAAAACTTACTTACTAAACTTAATAATTATTAACTACTTACGTTATACTATAAATAATATTTAATAAAAATTTATTAAAATATAGCATAACAAAAATATTATTTTTTCCACGGCAGGCGGCAGTGCGCGCGCACGGGCGCACTTATTGAGGAGCCGCCCCTGTTATGAATGCATCATTGCCAGATTAAAAAATTTGAATGGTAAGAAAGGAATCCTTGCAAAATAGAAAATTTTATACCTAAGATGATGCGAGAAAAATTCAAGTGGTGATAGCTGATGTAATTTTAAGAAGAAACCTATACGTGTTAACTTTCGAATATTGTTTTATAATTTGAATATTCTTATAACATTAGACATCTTTGTGAAAATCGGTATACACCTTCCATACAGGCTGATTCGGAACTATGGGACCAAACTGCTAGCGGTTTATTCCGTGTCACGAGAGAAACCATTTGAGTAAGAGGACCTATGCCCGAAAATATCTTCCTAAGGCCGTACGACCCTTAAGACAGTTTTCATAAAAAATGGGCATTGCTGGGGTTTGTGCATTTTATTTTAGTGAATTTTCATAAAAAATTTACTAATGAGCAGATTGAGACTTTCGTATTTGGAAAAAATTTCCTCAAATGAGCGCGAACTAGGTCCTCTAGACACATATCCGGGGTCAGATTCCATTTATATATATATATATATATATATATATATATATATATATATATATATATATATATATATATATATATATATATATATATATATATATATATATATATATATATATATATATATATATATTGTATACGCAGAATGCTTTAAACGCCCTGACTGCACAAATATATTTAGCTCTGGATAAACAGAAACAAAGCATCTGTATATTTCTGGACGTTGAAAAGGCGTTTGATACAGTGGACCATGGAAAACTCCTCAGTAAGTTGGAGGAAATTGGTTTTCGATGTGTTTCTTTGGTCTTGATTCGAGATTATCTACATTTTAGGAAAAAGTGTACACAGATTGGCGTCAGATGTAGTGACTTTAAGCTAGTTGAGTTTGGAATTCCTCAAGGTACAGTCCTGGGGCCGCTGCTGTTCAACCTTTACATAAATGATTTATTTAAAGTACACACTGCAGGGAATGTCGAAAGGCTTTGCAGATGACACTGCCATTTTTTATAAGGATTGTTCTTGGCGGCGACTGAAGGAAAAAACTGAGGTGGATTTTGTTAATATAAAACAATGGTATGATCTTAATGGCTTAACAGTTAATATGAAAAAAAAATTGTCATTCGCGTCTTACAAGTCACATTTACCGAATTTTGAAAAATTGGAAATAAAATACAACCAACAGACTTTACAAATTGAGGCAGCACAGACGATTAAATATTTGGGCATCTTGATTGACCAACACATGAGATGGAGTGAACATATAGGTATGGTTGTTGAGAATTTGTGAGTTGTTTTGTTTAGGTTTAGATACATGAAAACAATACTAAATGTGGCAAACTTGAGAATGCTATACTCTGCGCTAGTAGAGCCGCTTTGAACTTACGGAATTGTAGCCTGGGGAGCTGCTGCAGATTGCCATCTAAAAACCTTGGAGATAATCAAACGACGGTTCCTAAAATTGATACACAATAGAAATTATACTTACCCGTCAGCAGCATTGTACAACGAGGCCAAAGTAAATGATATGAGGCAACTTTATTCGTTAGCTGTATTAAATTTTGCAAAAAAATTCAATAGTGCTCCTGGTATAAAACATCCATATAAGACAAGACTGAATACAGCCGCTGCCGTTAAGACATGCACCGCGAATAAGACGGTGGGCCAGCGTAATTATTCATACATCGCTCCGAGATTATACAATCTTCTTCCAGTTAATATTAGGACTGCTCCGACTTCGCCTTCTTACACAAAGATGCTAAAGATATGGATTTCAAATTCTAGGGATATCATTCACGGCTTGCTGCGGAAATGAGCATTGAGCTGATCCTATATATCTAGTAGGATATTTTTCGTTTTTGTTATTGTTACTACATGAGAGAATATATATAACTGGGATATCTTTTAGTTTCGTTTTTTAGTTATATAGATTGTTTACACACTATTTTTAGTGAATTTTCTTAGAAAAAATTCACTAATGAGGAGATCTCGACTTTTGAATTTTGAAAAAATTTCTTCAAATGAGCGCGATCTAGGACCCCTAGAACCCATATCCGGGGTCAGTTTCAATTTTTATATGTTTATATATATATATATATATATATATATATATATATATATATATATATATATATATATATATATATATATATATATATATATATATATATATATATATATATATATATATATATATATATATATATGTATCACACCGATAACTCAAAAAATAATGGGCCGATTTTGATAAAATTTGGCATGTACTTTTCTTTTGTAAATAGCTTGGATAAGTTCGTTAATCAGGAAAATTGGACAAGGTTTTCCGGGAAAATTTTGAGTTTTCATTCGAAAAAAATTCTTATCTCAAAAAGTAATTAGCCGATTTTAATAATAAAATTTGGCATGTACCTTTATTTTGTAAATAGCTTTGACAAGTTTGTTAGTCAGGAAAATCGGACGAGGTTTTCCGGGAAAATTTTGAGTTTTCATTCGAAAAAAATTTTTATCTCAAAGAATAATGGGCCGATTTTGATAAAATTTGGCAAGTACCTTCCTTTTGTAAATAGCTTTAACAAGTTCGTTAATCAAAAAAATCTGACGAGGTTTTCCGGGAAAATTTTGAGTTTTCATTTGAAAAAAAATTTTATCTTAAAAAATAAAAAATCTATGATAACCAAATTTGGTAGGTAGGTTTACGATATAAAAAGTAAACTATACACCAAAATTTAGATTTCTATGTTACAAGAAAAAAAAGTTATAATAAAATATTTTGTGCCAGATCATTTCTATGAAAATTCACTACCATAACGCACTTGCTGCGTCCAGACTATTTATACTCTTGTCTTTGCTCTTGTTAAATTGTACAAAATGTTGTATTGAGGAAAATAAACTTTATTATATATATATATATATATATATATATATATATATATATATATATATATATATATATATATATATATATATATATATATATATATATATATATATATTTGTGTGTGTGTGAGTCACAGCGATAACTTAAAAAAGAATGGACCGATTTTTATAAAATTTGATGGGTACCTTCCTTTTGCAAATGGCTTGGATAAGTTTGTGAGCCAAGAAAAGTGGCCCAATTTTTCCCGGAAAATTACGTGTGTTCTTTCGGAAAATGTTTATATCTCCGGAAATAAAAAAGCTATAGTATTAAAATTTGGGACGCGGGTTTATATCATTAAAGCTAAACTATATACAGAAATTTAGATTTGTAAGTTAAAGCGAAACAAATTCGGGACGCAGCAAATGCGTTATAGTAGCGAATTTTTATAAAAATTGTACACTATATTTATACGGCATATTAGTAAACTTAATATTTTAAACATACACAGACCTTGAAGATCGATTTTAGAGGTCCTAGTACGCGCAGATTTGAAGAATTATTTCGAAAGTGTTACCATCGATATCTCTCTCTTATCAAAAAATCTTCCGTTCTAACTCCTTTTGAGAAAAATGCCCAAAACTTAATTTTCTATAAAGCTAAAGAACTAAATTTTGCTATATCTGTAGATAGTGTATCTTTAAAAGAAACTTGTATTACAAATTTCATTAAAGTTATACAGAATATTTCCAGAAGGAAACTTAATTCATATTTAGAAAAGTAAAGTATCTGCCAAATTATAAACGGAGCAGTTATTTTTCCTTATTAATCGCCAGGTTGATTTGGTTTTAGTCAACCTAATCATATCGGTTTTTTCAATGTCAACAATAACAAAATGATAATTTCAGACTCAAACGTGTCAAACTTATTTACGCGTTTTAAACAAAAATGAGATCTTGTTAAAAACGTATGAAATCTGTGCACTATTGTTTCTCCAAATGTCAAAATAAAACATAAAAAAACATACATTAATCGAGCTGGATTCAATCGCGTAACCCTCTGCTTAGGAGGCAAGCGCGATGCCCCCTGCGCCATCTAGGCACACGTCAACTAATGTTTTATTTGCGTGATACTTTAGATCGGCTTCATGCCCGGAATCTTATATTCAAAGTATACCTAACAATTAATTACAGAATTAGTAGAATTATCATTGAAACACATACCACGACTGTTTCGGTCTTATATGACGTCTTATCTTTAAGTTTAAAGACAAAAGTTAAAAGAAATGATTTTAGAATATTTTTTATAAATCCATTGCTTGATTTTGTTTACATTTCCACTATATTATGCGACAGCATAAAGTATAGTATAGTATAGTATAGTATGGTTGTTGATTTAAATGTTACAGTATGTTCCACAAATAAGCATAAGCTTGTGCTTGCAGTTAACACAATTTTATTTTATGTCACAAACTAAACTGCCAAAATATTTTTATAAAATGTCACTTTAAAAATTTTGTTCAGCGTATGTTTCTTTTTCAGCATTTCTACCAATAATACTCGTGCAGCTCTGCCACTAGTATTCATCTACCATTATTAGAGAACTCATTCTAATATAACGCCAAATTTTTAACTAAAATTAAAATTCTCACATTTTAGTAAGAGAATGAAAGGAAAAAGTCATAATAATTATGTTCCAAAGATAGTCCAAGATAGTGGGTGAAAGAGGCAATGGGTTTTGCTATCTCCACGAGGAAATCAAAGATAAGATGCCACTACGTCTGATTTGGGGATTAACGTGACAAACCTGATGAGGAAACAAAAACTATGCATTTGTCAAATTTGTTTCCTAAGTTGATATCTAAGTATTAAGATTTTACAAGATTAAAAGAGAATACTAAACACCTCTTATCGGATACAAAACAATCTACAGTGATTAAAACCTCGATTGAAATCAGATCGGTAGTTCTTGAAAACGCGAGGGTTCGTTGTATGGCTAACGCGGTCGATGATTTTGTTCGATTACAGTCTGTTGTACAACTCGATCGATTTACTAAGGAATGCAACTTTCATAGCCCTTGAAGCGTAACTGATTAGACTAGGTTTTCCTAATTTGTGTTTCGGAGTCCATTATGAGCTGTACGTCCTCTGCAACTGTAAGGCCACGAAAAAGTTGAGAATCGTCAACGCTTCGGCTGATATGGTTTTTTAAAGAAGAAGAAAAATCAATTTTAACGATTGTCCCAAACAAACAAAACCATAATGTTTTTGTTAGAATCGTATTTTTTGTTTTTTGTTTTTATTTATTTTCATTTGAACTAAATATTAAATTTTCTATCCTATTGGAACTTAATTTTTAGGATATATGTATAACATGGTTACATACAGACAAAAATTGTTAACTTTTTTATTATTTTTTAGGAAACACCTTTTTCCTTGAATGAGGTGACCCAAAAACATTTGGAAGAAGCACTAAAGAAAACAAGGCCATCTCTAACCAAACAAGAAAGACTACGATACGAAAGAATGTAATGTTTTACTGTTTTATTATTTAGTATCAGTGAATTTTCTTAGAAAAAATATCTTCAAATGAGCTCGAACTAGGACCCATAGAACCCATATCCGGGGCCACTTTCAATTATTGGTTCGATTTTGATAAAATTTTGCATGTACCTTCCTTTTGTAAGTGGCTTTGTTAGCCAGGAAAATCGAACCAGGTTTTCCGGGAAAATTTTGGTTTTTTTTGTGGACAAAAATGTTATCTCAAAAAATAAAAAGGCTACGGTAACCAAATTTGATACGTAAGTTTATAATATTAAAAGGAAACTATATACCAAAATTTATGTTTCTATGTTACAAGAAAAAAGTTATAAAAAATATTTGGTGCCAGATTGCTTCTACGAAAATTCACTACCATAACGCACTTGCTGCGTCCAGAATTTTTTTAGAATTACTTATAGTTTGCATGTAACTTTTTGAATTATTGTTTTTTTTTTCAGATACAATAAGTTTGAAGGAGGGGGCTTACCAGATTTCGATATAGGTGTCAAAGCTACCTTAGCTTAGCGGGGCTATCTTATTTAAGTTTTGTTATATGTCTCTAATATAATGGTTGTTCTTAGTGTAGAATATTTTATATATGTTGTTTACCTAATAAATTATGACTGTTGAATATAAATGTCGAGTTTTTATACCTTACAAGTACAAGTACACTTGGAGAACCCAAATCACCACAACACATTTTAAAAGACCTGACAATCGTTTCACAAACCAATTTAGCGTCATCAGAGGATGAAAATAACTACTTTAAAAACTAACATCACCTTATATACCGGATCTTAGGTAAAGAAGACCGAACTGAAATGGGAAAGTAAGCGCAGGCAAATTCTGCAGTGTATTGTATTTTTATCGCCGGACGGGGTCTTTGCACTGTCCCTACTACGTTATCTAAAATGTGACCATCTTTAATAATTTGCGAAGGTTCAGCGACAACTAAATTAACCTAGCCTACTTTGTCGGAACTATCTGTATTATTATGTTATCTCTGGGACGTGTTAAAAACGTGGGAATTTTCTTTAACGAAGCAATCGATCAGGCTACTCGTAATTGGCGGTGGTGCCACGTTCATACAATTTTTGTTGTAACTATATTTCGCAATATATATACTTTCGAAGGAGTCAAGCTGTCCGGGTTGTCTAACATTTTTTATTACTTTCAGATTCTCTTTATTACCATGATGATTATTATCCCAAATATGTCGGGCGACAGCAGATCTATCTATAGTACCGTAACGTAATTGGGCTTAGTGTTCTTTGAATCTAACTCCAATCGATCTTTTTGTTTCTCCGACGTACTTAAGATTACAATCTTTACAACTTATTTCACAAATTCCCGACATTTTGTCCGTGCTATCCTTGTCTTTTGGGTTACCTAGCAAGTTTTTTTAGGGTATTTTTTGTCGAAAATGTTAGCCCTAAGTTGAATTTAAAAAAAATGCTATCTAGACCCCTCGTGATTCTAGGTTCAAATGGTAAGCAAACAAAGTTTTTTTCGGATTTCTCTCTTTTAAACGTTGTTGATTCCGTCAACATTTTCTTTGTTTTCTGTTTGTTCATTAGTTTTTCCACTAGGCAAGCAGTGTATCCGTTATATTCGGCCACGTTCTTATTATAATTTAATTCTTTGGTATATCTATTTTGTTTAAAAGAAAATTAATTAACCGATTTACTAAAAAATTCAGACTGGCCATTTTTTTGTGCGTACGTATGATGTTAGTCGTTCGGAATGTAGCTTATAGTGGTGGTTTCCTTTCTATATACATCGAATTCTAAGTTGTCTTTACCTATACCTTCTTGTCCCTTTTTCAGACAACCATGCAGATAAGTACTAATAGTTTATTTATTGATAAATTACAATTTGGTTTTTACCAAAAAAAATATTGACAGTTTATTCAGCATTTTATAGCCCCCCCTCTTTTTTACATAATCAGCCTATAATAAGATAGAGACTGTATGCCAGTAAAATCCAGTTTAAATTTATTCGAACAGAAGTGTATCCAACTGCATCAATGGACACAAATTACTAATATGGATATATCAACTACAAAAAGTCAAATCTGTATATTTACCTGCAAGAAGCAGCCATTACCCTATTATTATCATTTTCAACGATATATAATTCATTGTTAAGGGCAAGGTTTACTTTTCGTGCATGGTTCTAGATAAGAAATTACTTTGGAGAGACCATATTCAACCAGTGGCGGCTCGTGACTTTGGGAGTTGGTGAAGCAGAATCTGCGCGGCACCAAATAGGTGCTCAGGGAAACGAAGACCTCCCTCTGCGCCGTAGACGATTTTTTTTAATTTCAAGGTCACGTGATCTGCTGGCACTTCAGTATTTAAATGAAAAGTTCATTTGTACAAAAATATACATTTTCACAAGGAATAATTTTCGGAATTATGACGAGGAATATTCGATGAGAGGACACTATACACATACTGTACACGCACACATACGGTATTATAATAGGGCGCGTATTACGCAAATCTGTTTATAGAGGGAAGAGCTACAAGTAAATTTTTTCAAATTCAAGGCTCCTCTCTTTTTTTTTATAACTTGAAATTTTATATCTAATCTTTAATTATTTTGAAATTATTCTTTTAGAGGTGATAATAAACAAATGAATTCCACTTACCAAGAAGAAACATGAAAAATGCAGCTTTTCAAAATCTGTAAATGTGACACATGCCAGATTATTTAACGGCAACATAGTAAAAATAAAAACACGCCCCTGACGATCCGACTCGATCTAAACAAATGATGGAAACTAAGCTTTGAAGCAGGCTCAGAAGGCTGCATCACTTTTGTGGCCCTAATAAACACTAAACCACCAGTGCGCGTGCCGTTGCCATCAGCAGCGGCTCGTGCCTTAATGCATTGGGGGTGCGCAGGAAAAAAAGTTCGGGACGCAGCAAGTGCGTTATCGTAGTAAATTTTTATTAAATGCTTCAAATTTGAATAACTCAAGTTTCTACGAACTGAGAAAGTTGAATTTTGGTGTATAGTAGGGTCTTACCCAGGGCAACATATCCACTAAACTTCATCAAAATAACTTTGTAATTTTCGGAGAAAAAATTTTTTTTCAAAAGAAAACTCAAAATTTGAATAACTCAATTTTCTAAAAATGTAGAAAATTGAATTTTAGTGTGTAGTAAGGCCTTTTACAAGGCAGCATATCCACCAAATTTCATTAAGATACTTTTGTAATTTTCGGAGAAAAATATTTTGTTTGAAACAAAACTCAAGATTTTTCCGGAAAACGTTATCCGATTTTCCTGACTAACGAACTCATCGAAGCCATCAATAAAAGAAAGGCACTTGCCGAGTTTCATCGAAATCAGTTGGTTATTTTTTGAATTATCGGTTGGATACACACACACACACACACACACACACACACACACACATATATATATATATATATATATATATATATATATATATATATATATATATATATATATATATATATATATATATATATATATATATATATATATATATCAAAAAGTTGTGGGAAAGCCGTCAGTTGCAAAATAAAACTCTTTATTATATGCCGAGCTTTCGGAAAAATTTTATTCCTTTCTCAAGGCTACAACATAGAAAGAAAAAAGTGAACAATTTACATAGGAAAAATATAAAAGTTTAAAATACTTACATATAACGTGAGTTTTACTAAACTAATTATTCAATAACAAACATGAAAAAAACCTTTTTATAAAGTTGAGTGAAGTCGAAAAGTGCCAAACTGACGTATAAAGCTAACTATTGTCTAATTGAATTTCTTTTTTGTTTTTGTCTAGGAAATATAAATAGGGGTAGTGATTTCTAAAATTATTATCTTTCTTTAAGTTTATTAAATTGTCGTTAAAAGTAATTTCAAATTCTTCTAAAAACATTCTTTAATTACTTACGGTTTCACAGTGTAAAATAGAAACATTACTAAAATTTATATTGTGGCCAGTGTCGAGATTATGTTCTGACTTGCGCTCTGTCAAAAATGAAGGGCTTGCCTATTTTTTCCCGAAAATGTATGATAAAGAAACCTACTTACTAAACTTAATAATTATTAACTACTTACCAAGTTTTTCTCTAGTTAAAAAGTCCATTAAAAAGTTAATGTTTAAATTTAAAATATCCACTGAATTAATCACAGTATCACAATTATTTTGTCCACTTATTAAGCAACCCGAAGTAGTAACCATCAAAATAATAGTAATTGTCTTGTTAGAACGTGTAAACAACAACGAAATTATCTAATTAAAAATCAATCCGACGCGAATACGAAAATTACTACGTAGTGGGTACACATGCTCTGCCAAAAGTTCACTAAAAACTGAAGTGTGTAATTTTATAGCGCACAACAGATTGCTTATTCGGTCGTTTTCGACGAAGATCATGAAAATTCGGCGATCATTTCGCACTGAAGTATCGCATTTCGTGAGAGCGCCGAAAAATACACACCGCCGCCCGAATGCTTTATATGGATATGAATGTATATAACGTCTGCAACGATTAACACAATACTCATTCTGATTATGTATTCTGTATTAATTGCTGCCGACTCTCTGCGATCCTCGATATACTAATTTTGTTTGTTAAATGCAGGAGGTAAAAAAGTAAATAAAAATTTATTAAAATATAGCATAGCAAAAATATTGTTTTTTCCACGGCAGGCGGCAGTGCGCGCGCACGGGCGCACTTATTGAGGAGCCGCCCCAGGTTGCCATGCAAGCTTCCCGAAGCAGACGGAGCATTTGTATACGAACAAATCTGGCTCAGTCAGTCCGCAGTTGCTTGACGCTCTACAGTAGTCTGTGGTCCGCAATACATAAGCGCTTAATTTTGTATGGATGAAAACCCAAGTCTCGACGCAGCTCTTCCGCACGACGCGGGATGGACTGACTGAGGTTTTCTCGCACACTATATTTGCCATTAAAAACATTTTTACGAAAATTCGCTACCATAACGTATTTGCTGTGTCGAAATTTTTTATTCTCAGTCCAGTACACAACGAACAAAAGTTCAGCCAACACTGAATGATACGTGGAGCGTGTTCCTGTCATTAGTCGCTCCTCTGACAACTGAGAGTGACCATTTTAATTTGAATTAAAATATTAGAATGAATGATGACGTTTATAACGGTATTGCAGGGACTCTGCTGGTAATTCACATTTATAAATTTAAGACGGAACAGATGCTTTGAGGCTAGTACGTCACAAACTACGGGCTTCAAAATGAGCATTTTGCCGGGTAAATTTCCATTTCTTTATAAAAAAATGACTATAACGAAAAACTTCAAAAAATTTCCATGGAGTTCTTTTATTACCACTAGTAATTAATTTCTGTACATCAAAATTGTGGTTTCTGATTATGTGTTACGATTCTTCGCTTCTTTCCAACAGATGTTCTTTTTATAAAGAATCGCTCACATTATCACGATGGAACGAGATAGTGAGACTGATGCTAGTATCCAACCTAGCCACTATTTAAGAAGTGTGTATTTGTGATACAGATGAAAAGAATGTCACCGAAGTGTTTATAAACCAAATATTGCTTTGTAATGAAAAGAAAGCAAGTGATAACATTTAATCTTATTATCTGCTGCTCCACCAGTGAAAAAGTAAAATCAATATTGAATCGTTCGTTGTCAGACCGGACGATTTACAAAAGAAGACTTTTGTAGGCCCTGCATTCTGGACAATTACTGACTGTGGTTGCCTTTACGATATAAAATAAAATATGAAAGGGTCATTTAATAAATAACTCACGATATTCTATCTATTTAAGTTGGTGAGTATAAGTTGAGTAGGTATTACTATACCTGGATGTATCTACCGTTTTTCAACCCACCAACACAATTGATTTTTTTCATAATTTCATTATTCAACCTTTTAGATTGTGTGTTTGCCAATTATCTTCTTCATAACAGCCGTCTATATACGCTTTCTCTAAGGTTAAATCTAAATGTACAGATAAATAAATATAATTGCTGTTGGCAACTGCTTCATTTCTAACGATTGTTACGCTAGACTTTTTAGGTCGGCTTACACCAGGTATATGCATTAACAACTGTTTGCATTTCACTTTAAACTATACCGGTCTTTGTTGAATCGGATATAAAGGCGTGCAAAATATTGTGGTTTACAAACGCCGAGCAATATTTATGAAAATTCGCTGCAAGGTAAACACCGTTCTGATCCTGCTAAAATAAATTTAAATTGCTTTAATAATATGTAGCAGCGTAAAATGTAAGATTATATTCTTTTCGTTAGAACAGAATATTTACTAAATAAGCATTTGTTCTACAAATAAATACGCATAAATATGGATGTTTTATTAGCCAGAATGACATCATTGAAATTCCAACAAAGAAATCCGTTAGAAAAGGCTTCATAAACAAGTTTGATTGAAAACGTCAAAGAAGCCGAATTTCACACCAACAACTAAGACGCTACATGCCCATATGTGTGCGTATATACATAGATTTCAATACAGAGAGCGTTATGAGTTTTAGAGAAGGACGAAAAAAGACTCGGACAACAACACAGCAGAGGTCTGCTACGATGCAAACGGCAGAGCGGCTATATAAGACGAGTGCAGGCTTTACGCCGACAGAGAGTTTGCGATGGCAATGGAGCCAGTAAATTAAATATAGATATGTTGCATTTTAAAGTGATGAGTTGTGTAATAAATTTGTGAAATACCTACTGTTTAGGTATCTGTGTGCTAAGTGTCGGATCTTTCCCCGTGAAGTGGCTTCAGTTCTGGGCTCCGGTTCTGGTTTCCGATTCTGGAATCTGGGTCCCAATTCCGGTTCCGGAATGCTGTCATTCCGTTTCTGGGCTGCTAGCATTTCAACTGCAGGCTGTTGTTTCCGTTTCCGTTTCCCAGCTGCTATCATTCCAATCCAAGGTTAGAGCTGTTCCAATTCCAGGTTAGGGCTGCTGTTATTCCAACTTCTGACTGCAAGCTATTGTTCAACAGGAGTTTCTATCCTGATATTGCCGCAGAGATTTACATATTTTTAGCAGATAGCTGCTGTTAAAGGTCTCCACCTGTTGTTCTGTACGCCTTGTATCTAAGGGAATTCACTGTGTCCTACAGCTTGATTTTTCTTAGGTGTCTTAGCGGCATCTGAGTCCACTTTTTTAGGCCGACTGCATAGTCAGGCCTACATGTAAGGCTTCCCACCAAAAAAAAGGCAGAACACCTTATCCAGGTGACTCTCCATCGACACCAGCCTGTAAAGGCCATTTCAAATTTGGAAAACACGTATTTTATATTTCAACAACACAATACAGCCTAAATACTATCGTACCATGGGTGTCGACAAGGAGAAAAGAGTCAACTTGTTAATTCTGGACATGCAGGTTAGGAGGTTCGGAGGAGAAGGAAAAACATGTGCCGGCAAGGAATTCCACAAGTTGGAAGTCCTCGGGACAAAAGAGCGGCTGGTGACCTGGACAGTAAAAGGGTGCATTCGCTCTGTTCCCCTGGTAGATCTGTTGGGGGCAGAAGGTGGCAGAACTATGGAAGAAGGCTCCTCTGAGCAGTGCCCGTGCAGATATCTATAAAATAGAGAGAGAGAGAGAGAGAGAGAGAGAGAGAGAGAGAGAGAGAGAGAGAAAGGTCACCAACGGCACGTCGGTGGGCAAGTTATGGCAGCCTATGGGTGAGGGTAGGGTCACCGATGAGACGTATAGCTCTCTTCTGAATGGGGTCCAGGATAGCGAGTTTAGAAGCTGCAGCAGCACCCCAGATGTGAGAGCAGTGTTCGAGGTTTGGCCTTATTTGTGTAGTATATAAGGTTTAGAGATTAGCTGGTGAAAAGTATTTGCGAGCCCGGAAGAGGAAACTTAATTTCTTAGCAGCCGCTTCTGCAATTGATGTGACATGTTGGTGCCAATTGAGATTTCGATCCACAGAAATGCCAACAAGTGAAAAGAACGCATTACTTTAAATTACTTGGTTGTTCATTGTGATGGGTCTAGGGCTGATGTATCTCTTATGAGATAGAAAGCAAGACTGAGATTTGGTGGGGTTGAATTATACAAGATTTCTACTTCCCCAGTCTAATATTTTTTGGAGATCCACAGAGACATAACCCTCCATGAGTCTGCGATCCTCATCTAATTGGGCTAAAAAGACAGACTTAGAATATTGTATATTCGAGTGGAGGGTGCTGTCATCCGCGTAACTGTGAACGGGGTTGGATGTGCTAGAGAGGAGGTCACTGGTGTGGAGACGAAACAAAGTAGGGACTAAAGCTGAACCTTGAGGAACTCCTGCATTAATTGGATACAGTTTAGAGGAATGGCTATCCACGACAACAGAAATGCTCCGGTTGGAGAGGAAATTTGCTGTCCAGGTACAGAGTTTTGGTGGTAGGCCAAAGTTTATTAAGCAGCGCTGCGTGCCAGACCTGGACGAATGCTTTGGATATGTCTAGAGCGACAATCTGGGATTCACCGTGTAGTTCCATAGACTTGTTCCAAAAATGGGTGACAAAGGAAGGGAGGTCGGCAGTTGATCTGCGCTGACGGAATCCATACTGCCTGGATTAGTCTGTGTTTTTCAAGAAATTTTAGTAATTCGGTGTTTATATACTTTTCCAATCTCAGGTTAGTGCTGTTCCAATTCCAGATTAGGGCTGCTGTTATTCCAACTTCTGACTGCAAGCTATTGTTCAACAGGAGTTTCTATCCTGATATTGCCGCAGAGATTTAAATATTTTTAGCAGAGAGCTGCTGTTAAAGGTCTCCACCTGTTGTTCTGCACGCCTTGTATCTGAGGGCGTTCACTGTATCCTACAGCTTGAGTTTCCTTAGCTGTCTTAGCGGCATCTGAGCAAACTTTTTTAGGCCGACTGCATAGTTAGGCTTACATGTAAGGCTTTCCACCAGGAAAAAGGCAGAACACCTTATGCAGGAGACTCTCCATCGACACCAGCCTGTAAAGGCATTTTCAAGTTTGGAAAACACACGTATTTTATATTTAAACAACACACCACTAAATACTATCGTACCATGAGTGTCGACAAGGAGGAAAGAGGTAACTTGTTAATTCTGGACTTAAAGGTTTGGAGGAGAAGGAAAAACATGTGCCGGCAAGGAATTCCACAACTTGGAGATCCTCGGGACAAAAAAAAGGACATAACAAGATGTTCTATGTCTGGTGACCTGGACAGTAAAAGGGTGCATTCGCTCTGTTTCGCTGGTAGATCTGTTGGGGGCAGTAGGTGGTGGAACTATGGAAGAAAACTCCTCTGAGCAGTGCCCGTCCAGATATCTATAAAAGAGAGAGAGAGAGAGAGAGAGAGAGAGGTCACCAACGGCACGTCGGTGGGCAAGTTATGGCAGCCTATGGGTGAGGGTAGGGTCACCGATGAGACGTATAGCTCTCTTCTGAATGGGGTCCAGAATAGCGAGTGTAGAAGCGGCAGCGGCACCCCAGATGTGGGGGCAGTATTCGAGGTTTGGCCTTATTTGTGAAGTATATAAGGTATAGAGATTAGCTGGTGAAAAGTATTTGCGAGCTCGGAAGGGGACACCTAATTTCTTAGCAGCTGCTTCTGCAATTATTGTGACATGTTGGTGCGAATTGAGATTTTGATCCACACAAATGCCAACAAGTGAAAAGGATTAATTACTTTGAATAACTTGGTTGTTCATTCTGATGCGTCTAGGGCTGGTGTATCTCTTATGAGATAGAAAGCAAGACTGAGATTTGGTGGTGTTGAATTGTACAAAATTTCTACTTCCCCAGTCTAATATTTTTTGGAGATTTACAGAGACAGAACCCTCCATGAGTCTGCGATCCTCATCTAATTGGGCTAAAGAGACAGGCTTAGAATATTGTATATTTGAGTGGAGGGTGCTGTCGTCCGCGTAACTGTGAACTGGGTTAGATGTGCTAAAGAGGAGGTCATCCATGTGGAGAAGAAACAAAGTAGGGGCTAAAGCTGAACCTCGAGGGACTCCTGCATTAATTGGATACAGTTTAGAGGAATGGCCATCCACGACAACAGAAATGCTCCGGTTGGAGAGGAAATTTCCTGTCCAGGTACATAGTTTTGGTGGTAGGCAATAGGCCGCAAGTTTATTAAGCAGCGCTGCGTGCCAGACCTGGTAGAATGCTTTGGATATGTTTAGAGCGACAATCTGGGATTCACCGTGTAGTTTCATAGACTTGTTCCAAGAATGGGTGACAAAGGAAAGGAGGTCGGCAATTGATTTGCGCTGACGGAATCCATACTGCCTGTCGTGGATTAGACTGTGTTTTTCAAGACATTTTAGTAATTAGGTGTTTATATACTTTACTGAAAGGAGAGAAATAGGCCTGTAGTTGCTAGCAAGCGCTTTGGATCATTTATTGGGGACGGGTTGTACTCAAGCAGTTTTCTAGTTACTAGGGAATATGTCTGACATGTCATGTAATAATTGGTGATGAAATAAATATTATTATTATAATTATTAATAATAATACCTATACCAATATCCAACCGTACGATGCCAGTAGTGTAGTTAATAAACAACTAATCGATTTTACCCTACCTATGTCATATTACCCCTCTTTGCTCTAACATAATTGAAGTAGGTATCTACTTTTATATTGTATAATATTAACTTATTTCATCTCAATTTGTCGTAGATATAAAGCCATTATGAAGTAATTCTATTTGGTCAGCAAATGACGTTTTTCCCTCAGCTTATATGCAGATGTATTCTACAAAGAACTCCTTTATTAAATCCTTTGCGCGCCCAAGTAAAGGGCATTTGTGTATCTTTTATATTTGAATTTGTTTAGATCCATTCGAAACCGCAGAGTGGAAAATCAAAACGATAAACACAAATTGAGCCATGGGAAAGACGTATTGAGTTTAAATTTATACTTTGTAATTTATCCATGCGTGTCTACACTGAAGAGTTATAATTTGTTTAAGTTATTAGGGATTATAATCTTTCCAATTCCGTGTATACTCTCTGTGTATGGGCTGAGGGCGGAGAATTTGCTGGCAGTATTTTCCGGCTACAGTAAAAACGAATTTGAGTTTCTGTCAAGAAATTCGACATGAGACGACATTTCTCTCTCTATCGTTCTTCCGTTGGATATTTTGCTGGTTTATTTAACTTGTAAACCAATGCGTATATTCAAACATATTGAAACGCGCATTCCGTTGGAAATTTCTTTATGGAAATGCTGCCACTGAGATAAGTTGTCACAAAATAGATGTGTCGCTTTTTCCGTATGTTGTATTATTTCATCTTGAATACCTATACATATAACAGTAACCAAATATTAGATAGACGCTATATTTCAGAAGGTAAAATAATTCGGGACGCAGCAAGTGCGTTATAGTAGAGAATTTTCATAAGTATTGTACACCATAATTATACGGCATATTAGTACAGTTAATACTTTAAACTTCCACAGACCTTGAAGATCGATTTTAGAGGTCCTAGTATGTGCACATTTGAAGAATTCTTTCGAAAGTGTTACCATCGATATCTCTATTATCAGAAAAATCTTGTGTTCTAAATCCGTTTGAGAAAAAATGCTCAAAACTCAATTTTCTATGAAGCTAAAGAATTAAATTTTGCTATATCTGTAGATAGTGTAAGTCTCTTTAAAAGAAACTTGTATTACAAATTTCATTAAAGGTATACAAAAGATTTCCAGAAAGAAACTTAATTCATATTTAGAAAAGTAAAGTATCTGCCAAATTATAAACGTACCAGAACATTGTAAGATGTACGACAGGGTCGCCATCTCGGTGCGGAACCAGGTAATATGTCGTCACAACAGCTCCTAATAACACACAATGTTATAAAATGGGGACTGTGTACAACCAACTAGGTAAGGGTTAGGTTTAATTGTGAGTGGGCCATACCGGTCCCTCCACCGCGACCATAAGGTCTATTGTGGCTCACGCCTAATAGTCTATATTTCGCCAAACAAAGCCAGCCTCCTGCAGAGGTCGATAATCTTTGTGGGCGAAAGTTGATCCAGATCTTCCGGAGCAAGCTTTACCTTGCCAAAGAGCAGGTATCTAGTCCTGTCCGCTGCCGGACGGGAACACAGAACGTGCTCTGCTGTCTCGTCGCTCTCCATACACAGCCGGCACTCGGTCTCCTGTCCGATCCCAATACGGTGCATGTGGTGACGCAAGCGGCAGTGTCCTGTATACAGGTCGACTAGAGTACTCAGTTGTTGTCTGTTTAACTCTAGAAGTTTCTTAGCCCTTGACTCAGACAGGCCATTTATGAAGGCCTTAGAGTGAGCTAATCCTGGAAGAGTTTGCCAATATTGGATTGTCATTCTTTCTGTCCAGGTCTTTAAGGTGCGTTTTGCTGTGCAAGATGTTATCCCCAGCACCAATTCTGGTCCGACAAAGTCTCACTGGGCACCACTCCTGGCAAGCGCGTCGCCGCAACATTGCCATCATGGTCCGAGTGACCCGGTATCTAGACCAGCGACACCTCATTACAGCTGCCCAGTTCGTTAGGGGCAGATTTACAACTCCATACCGTTTTTTAATTACACCGGTAGGAACCAAGAGCCTTTATTGCAGATTGGCTATCTGCATATATCTTTATAGATTTGTGTTTGCACTGGTTTTTTATACTTTCCCTTGCACACATCTCGATGGCATAGACTTCTGCCTGGTGTATGGTTGCGTACTTTCCGAGGCTAGCTGATGGTCTAGCATCGGTGCTGCCCCCACATGCTCCGGCTCCTACTCCCATATTGGTTTTGGAGCCGTCAGAGTACCAGCAGAGATCGGCTCTCAATAGGGTCGTTTGATTTCGTTCCCAGTCCTCCCTTTCCGGGAGGATTGTCTTGAAAGACTACTGATCTTTGTAGGCATCAAGTCTGGGACCATTCCCAGAATCCCATGACCCTCAATGTCATCGAGGAGTCCGGACCCTCCCAGACTGATTTCCTTCGGCATACTGTCGGCCGTTTGTTTTAGTCTGTACGTTGTCCACCTCGCCACCCTCTCCAACCATATGTGAAGAGGTGGAATATTAAGGAGGACCTCCAGAGTGGCTGATGGTGCGGTGCTTATCGCTCCCGTTATCATCAGACAAGCCTGTCTCTGTAGATGAGCCAGTTTGGCCCTCGCGATACCACGAAGTGCCTTAGGCCACCAAACTATGGCTCCATATGTTATCATTGGTCTGATAACCACTACATAGAGCCAGTACATCTGTTGGGTGTTGTTCCCCAGTTGTTTCCACATATTCTACGGCATGTCCACAGGGACAGTTTAGCCCTGCGGATTACATTCTCTAACTGTATGTCCCAGTTGAGCTTCTTATCTAGGGTGACCCCCAGATATTTTGCTTGTTCCGACAATGGAATCGTTTCCCCCATAAGAATAGGTGGTTTTAATTTGTCCAACCTTCTTCTTCTGGTAAATGGAACAATGATCGTTTTGCGGGGGTTCACAGACATCTGTTCCCTCCGGCACCAATCATTCACTACATTTAGTGTCTCCTGAAGAGTATTTGCTAGTTCCTCCTCATATTTGCCCCTAACCATTATGACTAGATCATTAGCATACGCCTGGACCTCAACCTCCCACAGTCCGAGGGCTCCGACAGCTCCAAATAACATAATATCTTATAAAATAGAGACTGTGTACAACCAACTAACAATTTTGTAAACTGTCAGCCCTGGCCCATTTCTTCCCTAAGAAATGGGCCAGGACTGACAATTTACAAAATTGTTACTTGGTTGTACACATTCTCTATTTTATAACATTTTGTGTTATTTGGAGCTATCGTGACAACATACTACCTGGTTACGCACCGAGATGGCGACCCTGTCATACATCTTACAATGTTGTAGGAGGCTGGCTACCATAGCAGTATTACTTTATATGTGTGTTCTCTCTGTAATTAGTATACTGTACTGATGAGCTCTAACTAGAGCGAACCCGGTCTGCGGTTCTAATTATGGTGAGAATACATCTAGCCGTACATACATTGTCCCTATATTAGGGAAGAAATGGGCCAAGGCTGACAATTTACAAAATTGTTAGTTGGTTGTACACAGTCCCTATTTTATAACATTGTGTGTTATTTGGAGCTGTCGTGACGATATACTACCTGGTTCCGCACCGAGATCGCGACCCTGTCGTATATCTTACAATGTTCTAGGAGTCTGGCTACCATAGCCGTATTACTTTATAGGTGAGTTCTCTCTGTAATTAGTATACCGTACTCATGAGCTCTAATTACAGCGAAACCGGTCTGTGGTTATAATTATGGTGAGAATACATCTAGCCTTATAAACGTAGCAGTTATTTTTCCTTATTAACCGCCTGAATGATTTCGTTTTAGTCAACCTAAGCAAACCGGTTTTTCCAATATCAATAATAACAAAATGTCAGCTGAAAATTATAATTTCGGACACAAAGATGACGAAGTTATTCAGGCGTTTGAAACAAAAATGAGATCTTGTTCAAAACATATGAAATCTGTGCACTGTTGTTTCTCCAAATGTCAAAATAAAACAAAAAAAAAGCATATATTTATCGAGCTGGCCTCGATCATGCAACCTCCTGCGGCAGAAGACCAGCACGTTGCCACTGAGCTATCTAATGCTACGTCAATTAACGTTTTGTTTACATGATACTTGACACAGGCTTCATGCTCGGGGTAGTATTCAAAAGTATACGTAACAATTAATTACATAATTAGTAGAATTGCCATTGAAATACATTCAATGACTGCTTCGGTCTTATATGAGGTCTTATGTTTAAGTTTAAAGATACAAAAAACTATTTTAGAATAATTTTTATAGACTTGACTTGATTTTGTTTACATTTATACTATATTATGCGACACTTTCAGTCTAAAGCCACGGCATATACATGATATCCCATTAAATTATTCATCAATTGGATTATTATTAAACGCCTAAATAACAAAGTGTTAATTGATATAGCTAGTTGTTTAGTACTTAAGTTTAAAAGCTATGTACAGGTCCGTAATAGGAATTTTCTTGATTAAGGTCGAAAGAAAGACTAAAATGGTACTAAACCACAAAGTGTGACACATATCTGAATTTGGAATTAAAAGGGCTTTGAGAACATGATATCAGAAAATAAGAGCCCTATTTCAAAAAAATAGTTGAGGATAGTCCCGCAAAGACGGAATGTCGGATTCAAAAATTAGCAATGCTACGTTAAATAAAACCAGAAGTTGCTGTGGAGAAGTGTCATTGGTATGGGTGTAGGTCCACCTTTAAGGCCAGAAAAATAATATGTAAAATCGAAAGATCCAAATTTTAAAAATATCTCAAAAACAAACAAAAATATTCGGAGATATCTAACCGCTAACTTGTTGGGCTTTTGAGTGCGCAACTTTTCTCCCATTTAACAAAGTCCATGACATACTAAATGCAAGAGTTACAATACTTAACTTTGTTTTTTGTTATGGGCTCCATATTCGATTTTTACTTTTTTGATTACATTTTTTTCTGATTACGATGATATATCACACGATATGGTCAAGTCTTACATTTTGACTGAAATTTGAAAAAAAAATCATTTTTGCACAGAGTGCATTGGGAACAACGAATCAACATTAATTGTAACAATAATTAAGTTTTTGACAGTTCATTCACAGTTGTCACATCTCGATAATTGACGCAAGTAATTTTTTTATTTAATCAATAAAATGCCATTTTCCAGTGAAGAAAAACGGGATATGCTAGAGATTTATTACGCTTCGCGTCGAAATGTGCAAATTACTTCTGAAACATACCTGCAGCGGTATCCAGAAAGAGAGCAACCAGCTCAAAACTACTTTTTATCATTTCATAGAAATTTAGGCGAATATGGTTCATTTTGCAAACCTAGAGGAAGATATGGAATTAGACAAAATGGGAATGAAGTTGCAATTTTACAATCGGTAAGCAAAGCAATCTCTTCCAATAAATACCACATAATACGTATGAAGCTCCATATCTCAGCTCATCTAATGCATTTTCTTACTAGGTTCAAGAAAATTGTTCTACTTACACACGGGAAATTGCAGCGGAGCTTAACATATCGCATGGAGAGTGCTCAAAAAAATAATTATCGACCGTTTAAAATTCATATCACCCAAGTTCTCCATACTGGAGATACTAATTGACGGGTAGCATTTTGCAGGTTTGTGATGGATCAGTTAAACCAAAACCCAATTTTTCTCAGTAATGTGATATTAAGGACGAGTGCAAGTTTACGAACTCAGGCATCTTCAACCGTCACAATGAGCACATTTGGTCAATTGAAAATCCTCGTGAACATCAAGAATGGCGACCACAAATACCTTCCGGATTAAACGTGTGGGTGGGTTTGTTGGGCGAGAGTATCATCGGCCCATACATTTATGAAGGAAATTTGACCGCCGAAAGGTATTTATATTTTCTTAGGACCTTCCTTGAAGACTACATTGACAGTAATTCTTGTCTAAACTGCATGCACAACCTCTGGTTCCAGCAGGACGGCGCGCCGCCACACAACGCTAGGAGGGTAGCTGACCATTTGTCAACGATGTTTCCTCGAAAAGTTATTTCAAACAATGGTAATGTACGTTGGGCAGCGAGATCGCCGGCTCTTACGCCATTAGACTATTTTATATGGGGAATACGAAACTTGCAAAAACGTGTGGCATTGTGTTTAGAAGTAGAAGGTGAACTCTTTGAGCACCTCTTATGATTTTTTCCATTTGTTTTTGTTTTGCTCTACTTGGTGTTGTTGTTTCTAAAATTTTGTTTCATCGCAACTAAGAATAAAATTCTGGGATATCCTATTGTATAATTTAAAACTAAATGGTTAACTGTGCAGAAATGTGAGCGTTCAAGCTCTAAATTTGATTAACTGTCAAATTTTTGTTAAATATAATTATTGTTACAAGTTATGTTGCTTCGTTGTTTCCAATGCACTCTGTGCAAAAACTTTTTTTTTAAAATTTCAGTCAAAATGTAAGACTTGACCATATCGTGTGATATATCATCGTAATCAGAAAAGAAAATTGTAATGAAAAAAGTAAAAATACAATATGGCGCCCATAAGAAAAAACAAAGGTAAGTATTGTAACTCTTGCACATAGTATGTCATGGAAAATGTGATGACAGATTTAGATTCACTGTAAAAAAGTGTCTTGACAATGTCGCGGTTAAAAACGCTGAGCTTTGTCGCTTTTCGCTCAAAAAAAAACGAAATTTAGGATTTTTTTTTTGCGATAATTCAGAATGACCTTTTTCAGATTATTGATCATCATAAAAATGCGCAACTTTTTTCTGATTTAACCGATCTTCTAACTCTTATAATAACCGAGATACATATGCTTGAGGTCGAAAAACGGGCATATACATGTATCTATTTTAAATGTGAACGTAGTATTAAGACAACCCGGACGGTTTAAGTAAAACATGTAGATTTTCCTCTAAAAATAATTCGTTTGTATATGTTATCACACGACAATGATGTAACAGATAAAGCTGATTTTGGCAAAGAAGGTCGAAACATCCCCTAAACTAGTTGTTGATTTGGCCTAATTGAAGCTACCCATACATAAAAATCAATTCTGTCACGCAGGGTGTTGCACACGTCATTAATAGGGGATAGTCCAGTGCATTTGTATACATAAACTCTTTGAGGGGGGGGGGGGGGGGAGTGACACTTTAGGGTAAACAGATCTACTATATTATTATATAGAAGAGGGTGAAAAAATCGCTCCATAGAATACCAAGTCAATAGCGGATTCGACTATATACAGGCTGTTCAAAGTTAAGTCGGCAGTATTGCTAATGTAGTTATTATTGGAGCTACCTGATCGGTTAAATTAGCAGACTTGTGTATGCTTTTGCTCTGATTACGATGAGCTAAACAAAAAAATTATCGAACATCGCGTTTCCGAGAAATTGACAGAAACGTGTTTTTTTCTAACGGTATATCTTATCAGCATTCGATAGATAACCTAATTCTGAACAAATTACTTTCAATGCCCAAAGACATCTCTTTGCACTACAATGCATTTTTGGAAACGTCTGTGGACGTTCCTAGTAGCTTTTAAAATGGTTCTTCCATCATTTTTTTGCTAGTTTTTTCTCATCTGTGTATGAGGGTCAAGCTGGGAGTGTCGGTCCCGATCTTTTTTTGCGTGAGTCGGTAAATATGACTGTGTCTAGTGTTACTTCTGCTGATATTATTGATCGTATCTGTGGTTTGAAAGATAAACTTACTTACAATCCAGATGGAATCCCCTCCCATCTGTTAAAATCTTGTGCCTTCACCTTGGCAATTCCACTGATGATTCTCTTTAACAGGTCTTTGTTGTCTGGTGAGTTTCCACATTTTTGGAAACATTCTTATTTGATGCCCGTTCATAAGCAGGGACCAAAGCATTTGGTTACTAATTATAGAGCTGTTTGTATTCAGTCAGAGATACCCAAACTTCTTGACTTTTTCTCTCTAGACATATAACTTGGGAATGCAGACATGTTTTCGTCGAACAGCAGCATGGTTTTCTTAAAGGAAGATCTACAACAACCAACCTTCTTCTTTACCAGAATGTATTGGTATCAGCTTTGGAGGATAGGTTACAGGTTGATTCGGTGTATACATATTTCGCCAAACCATTTGATAAGGTTAATCACGCCTTATTGTTGTCAAAACTTGCATTGTTGGGTTTTAATGCCAATTTGTTGTCTTGGGTGCGCAGCTTCCTTACGGGTAGGTCCCAGAGTGTAAAGATCAGAAACTTCATTTCTGATAGTATTACTGTTTCTTCAGGAGTTCCTCAGGGTTCACATTGTGGACCAGTCCTCTTTAATATTTTTATCAATGATGTCATACATTCACTTAAGCATAGTCAGATTTTGATGTTTGCTGATGATATCAAAATTTTCAAGATTGTTCGTTCCAGACAGGACGCTTTACTTTTACAGGAAGACTTAAATCGTTTTGCTCGGTGGTGTGGTGACAATCTTCTGACTCTGAATGTTGATAAGTGTTTCTGCATTACATTCACTAGAGCTCAGTTTCCCATTGACTTTGTGTACTTCATGGGCTCTAGTGCTTTACAGAGGAAGAAAATGATTAAAGACTTGGGCATTGTATTGGATAGGGAATTATCTTTTAAGGATCACATAGAATATATAGTATCTAAAGCATATAAAATGTTAGGATTTATTCATACGTCAACTCTGGATTTTTCATGCAATAGCTTGAGAAGGTTGTATTGTGGTCTGGTTCGCTCTTTGTTGGAGTGCTCCTCTGTAGTCTGGAGTCCGAATTACAATATTTATATCAATCAGATTGAGGCCATACAAAATAGATTCTTGAGAATTTGTGCTTACAGAATGGGCTTGTAGAGAAATGATCTTAACTTTTCTTATTTGCGGAATCGGCTGCACATGCAGTCACTCAGTGGTAGAAGGATTGTCAGTGATGTTTGTTTTCTGCATAAATTATGAGTGAATAAAATTGATAGTCCTTCTTTGCTTGAGTTAGTCTCTCTAAGGATTCCGGACCGCACGAGAGCAAGGGAGGTTTTTGTGGTTCCCTTCCATCAAACCAATTATGGCTTTTTCAGTCCGATGTCGAGAGTGGCGAGAACTGCAAATGAGTATTCGGAGCTCTTGGATATGTTTGATGATTCTGATCGTTCAATTAGAGGCATTTTGAGAGGTGTTATTGATTGAATTGTCATACATACGGTGTACAGGTTATGTTTTGCTTGTTTGTTATGTTCTCATATTGAGATAGGTTATTTAAGACTAACGTAGTTTTAGATGTTATTATTATTATTGTAAATGGTTGATCCGTTGAATAAATAAATAAAATAAATAAAAATTCTATGTAGCGGTAGTGGTTCAATAGTTTCGTATCTGCTTTTGTACACAATATTCTTGATATAGCCCCAGATGAAAAAGTCTAGAGGTGTGAGGTCCGGCGAGCGCGGTGGCCATCGAATGAGACCATTGGTACCAATCCACCTACTTGGAAACATATTTTCTAGCATCTCAGTTGCAATTCTGGAATTATGAGCAGGTGCCCCATCTTGATGCATGTACATACATCCCCTGGTGGCCAAGTCCATGTCATCTAGAAGATCTTCCAGTACGGGCATGATTAATTCCATATATCGCTCGGCTGTCAGGTTGCTTGGATAGAAAATTGGGCCAATAACTCTGGAGCCCAGAAGACCACACCAAACACTGATACTGAACCTCCTTTGTGGGCTCAAAATGAGATTTGCTCGGCTCCAGTAGTGGTTAAGTTTGTTATCCATGAAAATCGGCCAAGGTTTTCCCGGAAAATTTTGCGTTTTCTTTCGGAAGAAAATTATAGCTCCGGAAATAACAAAGTAAGGCCAACCAAATTTGGTACACGTTTTGTGATATAAAGAGTGAATCATGTGCCAAAATTTAGGTCTGTAAGTATAAAGACAAAAAAGTTCTAGGAACTTGAAAAAATTTGGAGTTTTCCTCAAAAAGTCAAAGTCGCGATTTGAAACGTCAAAATTGGCAGGATTAGGCAAGGAACCTGAAACAAATACGGATTATGTAAAGAAAATGTCGGAAGAAGATTGTTTTGCAAACCCAAAGTTTCAGCTTCAACCGCCATTGTCCTTAATTTCACTAAAATATTTCCAGAAATTTCATTTCAAATAGCTTTGGTTAAGTTTATGGTTTAACGGTCTATAATTTTTAGCTAATTATCGTAGAAAAAATTCGTTAATGAGACCACAACTTTTGAATTTTAAAAACATTTCTTTAAATGAGCGCAAACTAGAATCCATATCCGGGTCTATATTCAGTTTGCATGTGCTTACATATATACAGGGTGATGCATTGCTAGCTCAATATAATTGTTATTATACAAGATACGAGAAAAAGTTGTATACGTTAATTATAGAGTGTCTTAAGCTGCATCTTATAAAATTATTTTGACAATCACAGGGTGGCACATAAGTCGTTGGTAATACCTACAATTTTTTTCGGACACCCTTATATTATTGCATTTTTGCATTTTTTAAGGAAATATGATGCATGTTTGTAGAAAAAAAATCGAGACGCAGTAGTGCATTTTGGGAGCGAATTTTCATTAAATGCTTCAAATTTCAATAACTCCATTTGCTATTAACCTAAGGTTTGTTGACTAGGAAACTAGTTTTCTCGAAAACATTTTTGGTTTATTTTAGGAAAATTTTTGTACATTTTCTAACAATTAGTTAAACATCTCGTATTCTGTGCTGAAATTAAATTGAATGTGTGTGGGTGGAATATTGTTCACAAAAACTTCGAATACGATTTTTTTGCTAAAGCGACGTAAAAAGTCTCAAAACATATAGAAAACTTGATTCTGGAACGTACTTTTAGTTTTTTCTCATCTGTGTATGAGGGTCAAGCTGGGAGTGTCGGTCCCGATCTTTTTTTGCGTGAGTCGGTAAATATGACTGTGTCTAGTGTTACTTCTGCTGATATTATTGATCGTATCTGTGGTTTGAAAGATAAACTTACTTACAATCCAGATGGAATCCCCTCCCATCTGTTAAAATCTTGTGCCTTCACCTTGGCAATTCCACTGATGATTCTCTTTAACAGGTCTTTGTTGTCTGGTGAGTTTCCACATTTTTGGAAACATTCTTATTTGATGCCCGTTCATAAGCAGGGACCAAAGCATTTGGTTACTAATTATAGAGCTGTTTGTATTCAGTCAGAGATACCCAAACTTCTTGACTTTTTCTCTCTAGACATATAACTTGGGAATGCAGACATGTTTTCGTCGAACAGCAGCATGGTTTTCTTAAAGGAAGATCTACAACAACCAACCTTCTTCTTTACCAGAATGTATTGGTATCAGCTTTGGAGGATAGGTTACAGGTTGATTCGGTGTATACATATTTCGCCAAACCATTTGATAAGGTTAATCACGCCTTATTGTTGTCAAAACTTGCATTGTTGGGTTTTAATGCCAATTTGTTGTCTTGGGTGCGCAGCTTCCTTACGGGTAGGTCCCAGAGTGTAAAGATCAGAAACTTCATTTCTGATAGTATTACTGTTTCTTCAGGAGTTCCTCAGGGTTCACATTGTGGACCAGTCCTCTTTAATATTTTTATCAATGATGTCATACATTCACTTAAGCATAGTCAGATTTTGATGTTTGCTGATGATATCAAAATTTTCAAGATTGTTCGTTCCAGACAGGACGCTTTACTTTTACAGGAAGACTTAAATCGTTTTGCTCGGTGGTGTGGTGACAATCTTCTGACTCTGAATGTTGATAAGTGTTTCTGCATTACATTCACTAGAGCTCAGTTTCCCATTGACTTTGTGTACTTCATGGGCTCTAGTGCTTTACAGAGGAAGAAAATGATTAAAGACTTGGGCATTGTATTGGATAGGGAATTATCTTTTAAGGATCACATAGAATATATAGTATCTAAAGCATATAAAATGTTAGGATTTATTCATACGTCAACTCTGGATTTTTCATGCAATAGCTTGAGAAGGTTGTATTGTGGTCTGGTTCGCTCTTTGTTGGAGTGCTCCTCTGTAGTCTGGAGTCCGAATTACAATATTTATATCAATCAGATTGAGGCCATACAAAATAGATTCTTGAGAATTTGTGCTTACAGAATGGGCTTGTAGAGAAATGATCTTAACTTTTCTTATTTGCGGAATCGGCTGCACATGCAGTCACTCAGTGGTAGAAGGATTGTCAGTGATGTTTGTTTTCTGCATAAATTATGAGTGAATAAAATTGATAGTCCTTCTTTGCTTGAGTTAGTCTCTCTAAGGATTCCGGACCGCACGAGAGCAAGGGAGGTTTTTGTGGTTCCCTTCCATCAAACCAATTATGGCTTTTTCAGTCCGATGTCGAGAGTGGCGAGAACTGCAAATGAGTATTCGGAGCTCTTGGATATGTTTGATGATTCTGATCGTTCAATTAGAGGCATTTTGAGAGGTGTTATTGATTGAATTGTCATACATACGGTGTACAGGTTATGTTTTGCTTGTTTGTTATGTTCTCATATTGAGATAGGTTATTTAAGACTAACGTAGTTTTAGATGTTATTATTATTATTGTAAATGGTTGATCCGTTGAATAAATAAATAAAATAAATAAAAATTCTATGTAGCGGTAGTGGTTCAATAGTTTCGTATCTGCTTTTGTACACAATATTCTTGATATAGCCCCAGATGAAAAAGTCTAGAGGTGTGAGGTCCGGCGAGCGCGGTGGCCATCGAATGAGACCATTGGTACCAATCCACCTACTTGGAAACATATTTTCTAGCATCTCAGTTGCAATTCTGGAATTATGAGCAGGTGCCCCATCTTGATGCATGTACATACATCCCCTGGTGGCCAAGTCCATGTCATCTAGAAGATCTTCCAGTACGGGCATGATTAATTCCATATATCGCTCGGCTGTCAGGTTGCTTGGATAGAAAATTGGGCCAATAACTCTGGAGCCCAGAAGACCACACCAAACACTGATACTGAACCTCCTTTGTGGGCTCAAAATGAGATTTGCTCGGCTCCAGTAGTGGTTAAGTTTGTTATCCATGAAAATCGGCCAAGGTTTTCCCGGAAAATTTTGCGTTTTCTTTCGGAAGAAAATTATAGCTCCGGAAATAACAAAGTAAGGCCAACCAAATTTGGTACACGTTTTGTGATATAAAGAGTGAATCATGTGCCAAAATTTAGGTCTGTAAGTATAAAGACAAAAAAGTTCTAGGAACTTGAAAAAATTTGGAGTTTTCCTCAAAAAGTCAAAGTCGCGATTTGAAACGTCAAAATTGGCAGGATTAGGCAAGGAACCTGAAACAAATACGGATTATGTAAAGAAAATGTCGGAAGAAGATTGTTTTGCAAACCCAAAGTTTCAGCTTCAACCGCCATTGTCCTTAATTTCACTAAAATATTTCCAGAAATTTCATTTCAAATAGCTTTGGTTAAGTTTATGGTTTAACGGTCTATAATTTTTAGCTAATTATCGTAGAAAAAATTCGTTAATGAGACCACAACTTTTGAATTTTAAAAACATTTCTTTAAATGAGCGCAAACTAGAATCCATATCCGGGTCTATATTCAGTTTGCATGTGCTTACATATATACAGGGTGATGCATTGCTAGCTCAATATAATTGTTATTATACAAGATACGAGAAAAAGTTGTATACGTTAATTATAGAGTGTCTTAAGCTGCATCTTATAAAATTATTTTGACAATCACAGGGTGGCACATAAGTCGTTGGTAATACCTACAATTTTTTTCGGACACCCTTATATTATTGCATTTTTGCATTTTTTAAGGAAATATGATGCATGTTTGTAGAAAAAAAATCGAGACGCAGTAGTGCATTTTGGGAGCGAATTTTCATTAAATGCTTCAAATTTCAATAACTCCATTTGCTATTAACCTAAGGTTTGTTGACTAGGAAACTAGTTTTCTCGAAAACATTTTTGGTTTATTTTAGGAAAATTTTTGTACATTTTCTAACAATTAGTTAAACATCTCGTATTCTGTGCTGAAATTAAATTGAATGTGTGTGGGTGGAATATTGTTCACAAAAACTTCGAATACGATTTTTTTGCTAAAGCGACGTAAAAAGTCTCAAAACATATAGAAAACTTGATTCTGGAACGTACTTTTTTTGTCTGTTGGTCTGTCGACATGTACTTCTGTCTGTTAATAGGTGCAATAACTTTCGAACGAATTGATATATTATCTTCAAATTTGGTATCTAGTTAGCACCCGACAAAGGAACCCTTCGGGTTGTTTTTGGGTAGGATCACTGCAGGAGGGTTTTCAATAAAACTCGAGTAATATAACGTTTAAAAAGCTTATGGGTACAGGAATACAAATATTTTCTTTGTGGTCAAGTCGTGGGCCCTAAGTTCATTCCATCAGAATGTTTTTCTGAAGAGGATAAATTATCACAGCTATGTGGAAGTTATGATTCAATTAGAAGCACTATTTAATGTAAAATTGACGTGTTTAATTTTTTTAATTGAACATAATAATTGAGATACTCAATTTATTCCACTTGGCTCTCCACCCTGTATATACATATTTAGCTCAGTTTTCATTGCATGTATTCTTTGCCTTAGTAAAAATAAAAAATATAATTTTCCACCAACCATAATAAACAACAATGATCTTTTGACGCATCTAACATTCTTTTCAGCCCTTTTGGACGTATCGCGACACCAAATGAAGTAGAACGGCGTTATTAGCTTTGAGTTTTTATAGCAGGAGTCGGTTACATATCAGATAAATAGCAGAGATAAATTGCCGTTTGTAAGTGAAGACGTTTAATAAGAGGGGCCATGGAATGACCTGAGTTGGATCGGTATGAAAGAAAAGGAAGACATTTCATGTAATAAATTTAAAATATAAAGTGTAAAGTGTTGTCAGAGAAAGTAGACGGTTAAGTTACAACTGAACGTTTATATGTGGCACTAATCATCTGAATAAATAAGATAGAAACACAAAGCTTCAAAAAGAACTTAAATTTGTTTTATTTTTCATTTCAGAGTTTCTCTTATTAAACCATGAAAACGAATTTGTCTGTTACTGTTATATGTTGATAACACAAGTAGGAAGAATTAGCAGAATCCCCACAAAAATAATACCAGAGAGTTATGCACTAGATACGTATTTCTACAACGAAGTTGTCTTCAACAGTAGCTGTCGCTAAACTGCTTAATGACTACGATTTTACTTTTTGTTTCAGGTCAGTGGCGGCTAGTGACTTCGGGAGTGGGTGAAGTAGAATCCGTGCGGCCGCAAAGATGGTCTCAGGCGGGCGAAGATCCCCTCTGCGCCACAGAAGAAAATTTTCAAAAATTTCAAGGTCACGCGTTCTCCTGGCACTTCAGTATGTAAATGAAAAATCCATTTGTACAAAAATACAGACTTTCACAAGGAATAATTTTCGGAACAATGACCAGGAATACTCGATGAGAGGACACAAATAAATAAATTTATTATTATTTACCTTATTTTGTTACACTGTACATGCACGCCCAGCGTAATATAATACGTATTATGAAAATCTGTTTATAGAGGGACGAGCTACAAGCATATATTTTTTGAAATTCAAGGCCGTTCTTTTTTTTTGGTGATGTTTCGTTAGAAGAGGTGTCGATGGTGATACTTTCGGTAAATTTCTTCAAATGAACACGAATTAGGGCCCCTGAAACCCATTTCCATGGTCACTTAAAAAGTTTATATATCTCCAACTGTTCACGGAACAGAAAGCTATCCAGGAGGGCGTCCACTAGGCGGTGGAAATATATTTTAATATCATTTAACTTTATAATTAAAAAACAGTTACAGGAAAATTCGCTATCATCAAACAAAGTAATATCTTATGTAATTAAGTATTAAATTATAACATTGAAATCATCATATTACATGTTTACATAAACAATAAACATGTTGGAATTGCAGGTTGCAATACTGAAGAATGCTGATTAATAATGTTTATGTTTTGTGAAGAATGTAGTACAAGAAGGTTATAAATAGTGGTGTTTGTAAATATTGAGAGCGATTTTGGTTTTTAAATTCATTTGTTAAACTTATAATGTAGAGATTTGGTTTTAAATTCATTTAAATTCGTTCTAAGAGTTGCTGATTTTTATTATTATTAAAACTTGTTAGATCGTTATCATGTCTGTATTATCCAATGTATAAAAGTTATCCCAAATTCTCCTCCGCTCCCCTAACACCAACCGATAATTCAAAAAATACTTCACTGATTTGAACCAAATTTGGGAATTACCCTTATTTTGTTAATGGCATGGATGAGTTCACTCATCAGATCTTAACGCCCAATTTTTCTTAACAAACAATTAAAAAATATTTTTTAAAACGCAATATCTCTCAAATTATTTAAGTGATTGAAACAAAAATCTACAACTTAAAATAACATAGACAGACGTGGTTGTGTGCCAATTTTCAAGTCTTTTGATCAAAGAAAAATAAAATTATTCGAAATTAAAATTAAAATAATCCTCGACAATATCTACAATGTGGGACAAGAACAGATGCCGTTACCTGTACTGCTATGCTATTTAAATAAATGGTGGATAAAAATTTAAAGAATGGAAGTTACAAGTGTCAGTGCGGGACCAGGTAGTACCTAGTTAACAAAAAATGGTATAGATGGAGACTGTGTACAATCAACTAACAATTTTGTAAAATGTCAGCCCTGGCCCATTTCTTTCCTAATACCGGGACAATGTTTTCTTTCAAAAGCGCTAAATTTTAGCATGCGACAGCAAGCGGCTTGATATCTGACTGACAGTAGACGACACCGCTGATCTTTAACAGCAGCAAGTAGCTTGCAGGCTCAACAAGCGCATTATTTCTACGCTTCATCGCTTGCGCTTGTTATGTAGCCTTGTTGACTTTTTACAACTAAATTTTAACTAACCTAACATATTTAAAACATTGATATAATGAAAATAAATATTGGACGATGGTTATAATTGAAAATTGGGAGTTAATGACTTAAAAGAATACACTTTTGCGTGAAGCAGAAAATATGTATGTCAGTAAATCATATTCTAAGAGCAGTGTTAACACTCTGTTTTTTATGTTACTTAATTGAGCCACGAAAAGGGACCCCATAGCCATTATTATTATTGTATAACTGTGGAAAACAACTAATGTATTATGTAGTGATAGTAACAGTATAGACATTTTAAAGCGTATTTCTGTATTTCTCATATTGTATGTTTTAAACAAGTACAGTCTCCCCTTAAAATTAGACAAACCTACGTTTCTTAACCGTCTAAGCCCCTCGAGCTTAATTTACAAGCTGCTTGCTTGCGGCGTCGACCGGATTTCCATGTAGTCTTGGACAAAAGCTAGATTCCCACACCATCGAATTGCGAAATTGCCGGGAAACGTATTCCTACTGGTTTATTTAAAATAATATCGTAAAACTGTTGTTTTTTATTAGATTTTATGAATGTATTTTACGAATTGTTGTGTGCACACAGTTAGACACGATCTAAATGTCTTCTCTACTTTTAAGTTTGTGTAGCCCCATGGCTAATTAAGTACTCCCTTTTATTATACTTACTTAGCTTGTGCATATATAGGCAACATAAAAATAAAAAAGAAGTGAATTTATTAACTTTAGTGCTGTATTCGATTTTATCTAAAAAATACATTATAGGCGACGAAGTGTAATGTGATTTCGATAAACAAACAGTTTACTGCACGGAGGGTTTGCAGAAAAAATTTCCAGAAACATGCTTAGAACCCTCCTTGGATGCACAAACCACAAGACCAATTTGTTGCAAACAACCCCCAAGTGAGTTAAGGGACCAAGAATGATTAGGGGTCCTGGGCGGGGAGGAAATATGAGCGGAAAATGCTAAAAAAAAAAAACATTTAGTCGGACTTTGAAGAGATGCGTTTTTCACATTTTGCAGCAATACCTCCTTAAAACCCTGTGTATCCCGCACAAGACTCATATTCGCCCAGCTGCAGTAACTTTCTTGGGGGTTGCTCACAACAAATTTTTCTTGTTCTGTTTTATGCTTTGAAAGTAGTTGTATGCATACAAGGAGAAGGAGACCGCCCTGTGTTTTTGGGTATGGGGGCAGAAACCCTCTTCCTCCTGGGGGTTCTTCTTTCCCTTTTGCATGCATACAATCATCCTCAATGCATGAACGACGGGAATGTTTTATGTTCAGCTTTATGGTGTATTTTTTGTTGAGTATATTTCCTGTTTATCAATTGTTTTGTTTGAGTTTTGTATCCAAATGACTGTATAAATATTTATGTTAGAGATCATGTTTTTGCTAGCCCTTGTTTACTATATCTTTTACTGTTTGTAATTAAATAAAGTAATGTTTTATAACTTTTAATATAAAGATAAATCACTATAATATATTATTCTTATGAAAATTCACTATTATAACGCACTTGCTGCGTCCCGAACATTTTTCTAACTTGAAATTTTATATCTAATATTTATTTATTTTGAAATTATCTTTTTAGAGGTGATAAACAAATCAATTCCACTTACCAAAAAGAAACATGAACAATCCAGCTTTTCAAAGTCTGTAAACGTGACACATAGTAAAAATAAAAAAGTTCCGGACGCAGCAAGTGCGTTTCAAATTTGAATAACTCAATTTTGTATAAACTTAGAAACTTTAATTTTGGTGTGTAGTAAGGTCTTTTCCAAGGCAACATATCCACCAAATTTGATTGAAATAACTTTGTAATTTACGGAAAAAAATTTATTCTCGAAGTTAAATCTCAAAGTTTGAAGCACTCAATTTTCTATAAACTTAAAAAGTTCAATTTTGGTATGCAGTAAGTTCTTTCCCAAGGCAATATATTCACTAAATTTCATTAACATAGCTTTGTAATTTTCGCAGAAAAAAATTTGTTTTGAAAGAAAACTCAAAATTTTCCCGGAAAACCTTGTCTGATTTTCCTGTATAAAAATAATTATATTGAGCTTTACCGTAGAAATGCGTCACCATGTATATATGTAAACGGATAAAAACTGAACGTAAACCCGGATATGGGTTCTAGGGGTCCTAGTTCGCGCTCATTTGAAAAAATTTGACTCACAATGGATACCTCTCTAATAGTGAATTTTTTAAAATAAAAATTCACTAATACGCGTCTGACGATCCGATTAAATCTAAATAAACGACGTAAGCTAAGATCTGAAGCAGGCTCAGAACTCTGTATCTCTTTTATGGTCCATAATAGATACCAAGTCAATAGCGCGGGTACCGTTGCCATGACAACCGTCTCATGCAAACTATAAGAAATCGAAGCAGCATTTGTGTATGAAGGATCCTGGCTCAGTTGCTCGTTGCCAATAGTCTGTGCTCTGCAACATGTAATAACACAGCATAGTTTTCTTATGCTGCGCCTTGTGGCATAATGTATAACATTCAATTCGGGAATCAAGGGCTTGCAAATTATATCATACCATAAAATCTATAAAAATACATTATCATCTGCGGCGCAATATATATATATATATATATATATATATATATATATATATATATATATATATATATATATATATATATATATATATATATATATATATAAAGTCATCAGGGGCGCCCCTCTGCCATTCCTTGGCGACGCTTATGCGAAGGGCGCATCTTAAAGTTCTACGAATCAAATGATAAAAGCTATAGGTATTTTTAACGTAGAAAAATGGTAACGACACACGGTGTTTCAGGAGGTCACCCATCCAAGGACTGCTATTGTTTCACCTAGGTGTATGAAATTCACGATATGTTAAGCGGACATAAGACATATAGACATGCAGAATACATTTTATTAAGGTTAGCTAACTAGCCACTTTTTGTGTGGTAGGTAGTAAATAGGTTTTTTTAGTGGTGTACGTAGGCATCTCCTTTTTGCAGAATTAAACGAGTATCAAGCGTTTTTCTTTTTGGATTTGTCTGAGATAATTTTCCTGTAAGAACTTCCGCAAGATGAATCTTGGACCGCCGCTCCATCCCTGGATGTAGTGTATGTAAACCCCTTTTGTAGCTCGCTAATTTTGTCAGTGTCTGTGCTCCGCTATCTCCTCCAAGTGCAAAGAGCCGGCAATTTATAGCTCGGGCCGCGCACGTGCGAGAGATAGTGATAAAGTGTACGGGCTTGCCGGCGATGATAACGCCCACCGTATAATAGGATTTACTATACGTAACATAATGGTCCATTCTGCGCCGTTTTCTTATTCTTTCTTCAGATAAAATGTTGGAATAGTCGCGATATCTGGCTATCAGTGTTGCCGCAGCGCGGCCCGGAAATGAACGAACCTGCGCGATAACAGCCTCACGCCGCTTGCCACAATACAAATATAATGTTATCTCGCCAGTTTTTATGCCTTTTGTGTTAAGACCGCGCTTCTTTCACGGCCCTTTGTCTAGCACAATCGACGTTGATTGTTAATTGAGTTTCGAGGATGTCGCTAAATGAATTTATGGAAGTTTTCTCAACGAAATACTCTAACGACGTTGGCTTTTGTGGAATCTCAATGGCTCTCTCTTCCACCAACTCAATTACAGATTAGGACTTTGTTTAACAATTTTCATTTCCGGAAGTTTTTGCGCTCTTATAATGTTGTACAGTTTTTCTTCAGATTCACCTATTCCATTTCTTCTAAACAAATATTGAGACAAATAACGAAACCAGTGGCGCAACATAAGAAACCTATATCTGCACAGCAATTTATTCTGAGTCAGTTTCATTTTCTATTACCATTATTTGTCATACCATTTTATCTTTGTGAGTTTCTAAATTTAGGAAAATATAGATCTTGCCCTTTTAGCAACGGCATTCATTTCATCCACCCATAGAAGGTGAGAGGATCAATTATAATGCCCAAATTGGTACCGCACCTTGATTCTTGCCTTGATATTCACTACCCTGTCTGTCAATTTTATGATGAGGATGCTATACGTTGGCAAATCTGATTTATAGCTTGTAAATGGAAAGCAGAAGGTTATATATATATATATATATATATATATATATATATATATATATATATATATATATATATATATATATATATATATATATATAGTGTGTGTCCCAAACTGGTTGGGAATGTATCTCCGTTATTATTAGAGATATGGAGACGGTTAAATTAGCAATGTTTTGTAGAATTTCATGCACGTTCCAAATATGGTTTGTATTTTGCCCTGCCTCTTTTCGTTTTCGAGTTATTTTGAAAAAAACAAAATTTGTCGATTTCTTTTTTCTTCAATATCTAAGTAGGCGTTGATCTGACATGTCTAAGACTTGAACATTATCAGGACGCTTTTTACAGAGTAATCTTTTTGTGCTATTCTCAACTTTGGATTATCATTTATTTTTGAGCTACAGGTATCAACGTTTGTGTTTATTATGGCAGCCATATTGAATTTTTTGCTCATGTGATAGGCTGTGAAAAGAGATTTCCAATGATGTACAACATGCTTGAGAAATCTTGTAATTGCACTAACAATTTTGAGAAAAACCGTTTTGAGGATAGTAAGCTATGAAATCCAATACCAGAAAACAAATGACAAAAAAGTGTTCAAAAAGCAGTAGGCCATGAGTCTAACAATAGACTCCTACTTTTAACATAATTTTCCGTAATGATTTACCATACTTAAATCTGACAACACCAATTACCTATTTGTCATTTGTTATTTTGCCAATTGACAGCGGGGGTGGGGGGTCGAATTCGAGGTTTCATTCCTCTTTTTCTTTGTTTAGGGACGTCATAAACAAAGAAAAAGAAGACTATAACTTCGAAATCGAATACGCTGTCGCTGATACCTTAGAATCTTAGAATAAGGTAATTATTGTTTACTTCTAGTTTTTATTTACTCTTCATCTCGTGTATGGAAAACGTGAGGTAAATGAAAGTTCATAATATGCAGTAGTTTAAAGTATACCCATAAACAGATGTAAATTATTAAAATTTTAATTTCAAAATTTTGTATTGTATATATTTATTTACTTCATTTTCAAAAAGTATGGATACAGCAATAGTAATTAAGTCTTGAAAGGAGTTTAGGTGCAGCAAATGCGTTATGGTACCGACTTTTCGTTAAAAGATTTCAAATGGTGATAATTCAATTTCCCATTAAACTAGAATCATCAGTTTTGATACAAACTAAAACCTATATAAAAGCAGCGTGGGTACTAAATTTAAAAAAATAACACAGTGAGCTTCACAGGCAACGACAAATTTGTTTTAGAAAACCATTTTTCTTATTTTGTTTGCAGAAACCGGTTCGATTGAGCTCGCTAAAACGGATCATCCAAGCGACTAATAAGTAAAAATATCTACCACGTTTATAATTTGGTGCGTAGATTCGTTTCGTAAACAAAAATGAAATTTTTGGTAAATTTGCAGATTGGCACACGGAGGCATTTTATAAAAAAAATTAAACAACAGGCCTAGATCTCCTTCTGGATGCACAAACCATAAGAAATATTTCTTGCAAACAGCCCTCAAGAAAGTTACGGGACCAGGAGTGGAAAGGGTTGGTGGGCGTTGAAGAAGATAAAAAGGAAATGTGAACGGAAGGTGCGAAAAAAGTAGCTTAGTTGGACCTCTATAAGCTGCCTTTATCCCATTTTGCAGCTATACCTCCTTAAAATTCCATATATCCCGCCCAGAACCACTATAATTGCCGCAGGTCCCCTATCTTCAGTTATGATACATAGTAAAACCTATATAAAAGCAGAGTGGATACTAAATTTAACAAATAACACAATGAGCTTCACAAATAATTACAAATTTGTTTAAAAAAATCTGTTTTGTTTCTTTGTTTGCAGAAACTGCTTGGATTGAGTTGATTAAAATCGATTATTCAAGCGATTAATATGAAAAAATACTTACCTGCCACTTATAATTTCATAGCTGCATTCCGTTTGTAAATAAAAATTAAATTTTCGGTAAATTTGCAGATTAGGACATGGGGGGTGTTTAGACAAACCTTTCCAGAAATATGCTTAGAACCCCTTCTGGATGCCCAAACCACAAGAAGAATTTCTTGCAAACAGCCCACAAGAAAGTTACGGGACCAAAAGTGAATAGGGGTGCTGGGCGGACAAGAACATAAAAAGGAAATGTGAGCGGAAAGTGTGAAAGAAACAGCTTAGTTGGACCTCTTTAAGCGGCCTCTATCCCATTTTGCAGCTATACCTGCTTAAACTCCTGTTTACCGCACGCAGAACCCCTATATCCACCTCAGGTCCTGTAGCTTTCTTGCAGGTTGTTCCTAAGAAAATTTTCTTCTTTACGTTCTTCTTCTTTATGCATTGAGGGTAGTTGTAGGCATGCAGAAAAGGAAGGGAAACCTCTGCGGCAAAGCAGCGAACCAAGATTTACAGTTTATGTTTAAATTGTTACCCCGTTTCATTTGTTTAAAATATTTTTCCAAAAATCAAATTTAGGTTACCTTGTTTGTCAGTCTTACATAGAGAGGTACAATATTTCATCATTTTTAAAAAGCGTGGATACAGCAACCATAAATAAGTGTTGAAAAAGTCTGAGTGCAGCAAACACATTATGGTAGAGAATTTTTGAAATCCGATAACTCATTTTCTTATTAAGCCAGAATCTTCAATCTTGAACCATAGCAACACCTATGTAAACGCAGCTTGGGTACTAAATTAAAGAAAAATAACATAATGAGTTTCGCGGATAACTCCAAGTTGGTTTTAAAAAAACTTTTTTGTTGTTTTGTTTGCAAAAACAAGTTGGATTGGGTTGACTAAAACAAAACCATCTAAGCAATTAAAAGGAAAATACCTGTCATACTTATGATTTGGCAGGTACATTCCCTTTGTAAATAATAAAAAAAATTCTAGAAAACTTTTTTGACTTTAATGAAATTTATTTTTTATTTTATTTCAACAACACACCACGAGGGCTTACAGCCTAAACACTATCGTACCGTGGGTGTGGACAAAGAGGAAAGAGGCAATTTGTTAATTCTGGACTTGAAGGTTTGGAGGTTAGGGGAAGAAGGAAAAACATGTACCGGCAAGGAATTCCACAACTTGGAAGTCCTCGGGACAAAAGAGCGGACATAACAAGACGTTCTATGTCTGGTGACTGGACAGTAAAAAGGTGCATTCGCTCTGTTCCCCTGGTAGATCTGTTGGGGGCAGCAGATGGAGGAACTATGGAAGAAAGCTCCTCTGAGCAGTGCCTGTGCAGATATCTATCAAAGAAAGAGAGGTCACCAACGGCTCGTCGGTGGACAAGGGATGGTAGCCTTTGGGTGAGGGTAGGGCCACCGATGAGATGTATAGCTCTTTTCTGAATGGAGTCCAGGATAGCGAGTGTAGAAGCGGCAGCAGCACCCCAGATATGGGAGTAGTATTCGAGGCTTGGTCTTATTTGTGAAGTATATAAGGTATATATATATATATATATATATATATATATATATATATATATATATATATATATATATATATATATATATATATATATATATATATTAGCTGGTGAAAAGTATTTGCGAACCCGGAAGAGGAAACCTAATTTCTTAGCAGCCGCTTCTGCAATTGATGTGACATGTTGGTGCCAATTGAGATTTCTATCCACAGAAATGCCAACAAGTGAAAAGGACCCATTACTTTGAATAACTTGGTTGTTTATTGTGATGGGTCTAGGGCTGGTGTATCTCTTATGAGAAAGAAAGCAAGACTGTGATTTGGTGGGGTTGAATTGTACAAGATTTGCACTTCCCCAGTCTAATATTTTTTGGAGATCCACAGAGATAGAACCCTCCATGAGTCTGCGATCCTCATCTAATTGGGCTAAAGAGACAGGCTTAGAATATTGTATATTTGAGTGGAGGGTGCTGTCGTCCGCGTAACTGTGAACTGGGTTGGATGTGCTAGAAAGGAGGTCATTGATGTGGAAAAGAAACAAAGTAGGGGCTAAAGCTGAACTTTGAGGAACTTCAGCATTAATTGGATACAGTTTAGAGGAATGGCCATCCAAGACAACAGAAATGCTCCGGTTGGAGAGGAAATTTGCTGTCCACGTACAGAGTTTTGGTGGTAGGCCATAGGCCGGTAGTTTATTAAGCAGCGCTGCGTGCCAGACCTGGTCGAATGCTTTGGATATGCCTGAAGCGACAATCTGGGATTCACCGTGTAGTTCCATAGACTTGTTCCAAGAATGGGTGACAAAGGAGAGGAGGTCGGCAGTTGATCTGCGCTGACGGAATCCATACTGCCGGTCGTGGATAGACTGTGTTTCTCAAGAAATTTTAGTAATTCGGTGTTTATATACTTTTCCATCACTTTAGAGACAACTGAAAGGAGAGAAATAGGCCAGGCCTGTAGTTGCTAGGAAGCGCTTTGGATCCTTTCTTGGGGACGGGTGTACTCGAGCAGTTTTCCAGATACTAGGGAATATGCCTCTATTGTAAGATGTCTGAAACAGACGAGTCAGGACAGGAGCAAGTTCTGGTGCGTATTTTTTGAGAACGATTGCTGGGATCTCGTCAAGGCCAGAGGCTTACCTGGTATTAAGAGAAAAGAGCATCTTTCGTACCTTTTTAGTGTTGAAAATGAGATCCGTCATTATATGCGTGACATTGGGGACTGTTAGTGGTTGAACATTTGGAGGTGGGTTGAGAGTTGAATTGCCGGCGAACAACGACGCAACAAGTTCAGCCTTGCCCAATTCGTAACACAATTTTTTTAAAGAGACTTGCAGTACTTATATCTCTGCCAAATTATAATTTTCTAGCTCCATAGAAATAAGAAACCTCTTTAAATAATCGCTAGCTGGGACCTCTAAAATCAGTCTCCAAGGTCCATTTAAATTTAAAGAATTAGTTTTAAAAATATATCTTACTAATAGTGTACAATTCTTATGAAAATTCACTACTATAATGCACTTGCTGCATCCCGAAAATTTTTTGTTTTCATAAAAATATAATACGAAGAAGATTAGAAGCATATTTCTTGTATTTCCTTCTCTTGCAAGAATGCAAATGGAAACTGGAGGATTTGAAAAGGTATAATAAATGACTTATGAATAAACAAATGTTTACATTATTCAGAATCTGCCTTACCAAGAGAACAACAATAAATAATTGCTCATCACAAAGGCATTCATCAAGTCAAATAACAGAAAATTACACTTTTCACGGTTAAAAATTTCCGTCTTGTACTTCCAAACAAACACACAATTCCGTTACATTGTTACACAGATTTGTCCCTGTGAAACGGCTCGATTCATTTATCCATTTCTTTCTGTTTCCAAATTGAATCATGTAATTAAATGTATGAATATTCATGGCGTTAGTTACGCCCTATTCATCTAACTTTTAAAGGAGTTTTAAAAACCAGCTCATAAAGAATTTTTCCCTTAAAATTTCAATAAAGATGCGAGAACTGCCAGCGCTGAATTAGATCGTATTGAAGCAAACGTTTTCCAGAATAGCCAAATTGCCGTTTATATTTTTTCAGTGTTGAAATCTTAAGCCAATTTCATTATATAAGTGATACCACAACGGTGGCTTATATATCATAAATATAAGGAGCTTATCCAAAAAAATCAGAACTAACCAATAGTATTTAAGTTTATACAAAATTGAATAAGGTAGATGTCAGTTAATTGACACGTTTTTCTTCTTAAATAAAAAAATAGTGCTGCAAATTGAATTATAACTTTTACATAGCTGCGATAACCCACTCTTCACAGAAAGACATTCTCATGAAATGAATTTAGGGTCAATGACGTGACCACAAAGAAAATATTCGTAGTCCTCTACCCACAAACTTCTCAAACGTTATTTTACTCGAGTTTTAACGAAAAAGTGTTAATTTTCACCAAATCGTCACTCATTTATCCCCTACCCCCTGAAGTGATCTTACTCAAAAACAATTCGACGCGTTTCTTTGTCGGGTTCTAACTGTATACCAAATTTGAAGATGATATCTTAATTCGTTCGAAACTTATTACTAACAGACAGGCGTACAGACCAACCGACCGACAGACAAAAAAATGTTCATTCCAGAATCAAGTTTTCTATATTTTTTGAGTTAAATTGAAACTGCCCTGGATATGGATTCTAGAGGGCCTAGCTCGAGCTCATTTGTAGACATTTTTTCAAAATTTAAAAGTCGGGATCTCCTCAAGAGTGATTTTTTTAAAAAGAAAATTCACTAAAATCGAACTACCACTTTGATGTCTTTTGCTTAGAATTTAGCCTACTATATGCTAACAAAATTTGAATATAATGATACGGGACACATGGGATATGGATAACAACTTAAAATAAAGTGATCGTATAAATCAACCTCCCTGGGGGGAACCTGTAACACCTAGAGGGCGCGTCCTCAGGTGGCGGATTGAGGAATGCCTCTCAGATATGAGTGGTAGGAGGGAAATGAAATCTGTTTCAAATGAACAGCTTTTTCTGCAAAAAAAAACAAATAGAAGATGGACGTGGAAAAGCCCCGATGGTAAAACAAGAAAAACGAAATAGACTTTATCATCACAGATAAAAAACACATAATAAAAGAAGTAACTGTTCTAAATAGGTTTGCTACTGGGAGCGACCACAGGCTTGTTCGAGCAAAAGTAGTTATTGACACTGGCAAAGAAAGACAAAAAAATGATCCAAAAGAGCAATACATTAAATTTGCTAATAAATCCAGCAGATGTAAATAGCTTTGAACAATGGATCACCACTAAGTTAGCCAAGGCTGAAATAGAACACGCCATTGGTAACGACATCAACAAACTAAATAATATCATTACAAGCACAATAAATGAGGCCCAAAGTCGACACTGTTCAACAAATCAAAGGGAAGAAAAACTAAGCAAGGATACCAAACTGCTCATAGAAAAAAGAAGGGATATGAGGTCCAAAAACTATACACCTGAAGGAGAATTAAGAGAAATAAATAAACAAATTTCAAAAGGCATCCGACGCGACGTAAGAGCTTTTAGACACAACCAAATCAAAGATACCATAAAGAACAACAAAGGTATGAAATTTCTACGTAGAAAGCTTGACAATGGACAGAGACAAATAATAAAACTTAAAAATGCATACATCGACGAACAGGAAAGATATTCTAAATATAGTGGAAGAGTTTTATGGAATGCTATATAAAAGCCAAAGTGATATAAATCTACATCCAGAATCTGACATACTAACCCGTAAAAAGGCGTGGTTAACCAAGGCTCGGAAATACTGATGGAAATATCACTAGATGAGATTAAACTAGCACCAAAAGGATGAAAAAGCAAAAATCGCCCGGAGAAGACTGCGTGATTTCCGATGCGATAAAGAATAGGTGGTCCTTGCTTGCTCCAAAAAATCACATCTCTTTCAACCTTTGTCTCTTCAATAGTACGATACCAGAAAAGTGGCACAACACCATCGTAATACTGATCCACAAGAAAGGAGACATCTCGAACCTAGAAAATTACAGGCCAATAAGTCTACTTAGCCACTTCTACAAATTATTTACTAGAATAATTATCACACGACTTGAAAAGAAGTTAGACTTTATCCAGCCAGTAGAACAGGCCGGTTTTCGAAGTGGGTTTGGAACCAATGATCATCTTCAAAGCGTTAAAACAGTGATTGAAAAGACCATCGAATATGGCAGACCACTTGTCCTTGCTTTTGTGGACTTCCATAAGGCTTTTGACCTTGTGGAGCTGGACGCAGTGTTGCAGTCCCTGGAAGCATGCCGTATTGACTATCGCTACACCAAACTAATCTACAATATATATATATATATATATATATATATATATATATATATATATATATATATATATATATATATATATATATATATATATATATATATAAATGCTACTCTTGTGGTAAAACTACATGAAAACACGAATCCTATAAAAATTGGGAGAGGAGTACGACAGGGAGATACGATGTCTCCAAAACTGTTTAGCACCGTCCTGGAGTATGTGTTCAAGAAGCTAGATTGGGACCAAAAAGGTCTAAGAATAGACGGCCAAAGTCTGTCAAACTTACGGTTTGCAGACGACATCCAATATGCTTGAAAAGAAAAGTTTTCAACCAATGTGTTCTACCGGTTATGACCTACGGCGCCGGAACACTAACCCTTACCAACGCTTCTGCTAAGAAACTGAAAGTAACACAGCGCAAAGTGGAGAGGTCGATGCTTGGCGTTTCGTTACGTGACCACATTAGAAATGAAGAATTACGCAGAAGAACAGGAGTGACTGATGTGGTCGTACATGTGGCAAAACTCAAGTGGAAGTGGACGGGACATGTGGCTCGCATGCAAGATGACAGGTGGACAAAACGATTACTTTAATGGAGACCCAGATCCAATAAAAGAAACAGAGGAAAACCACCAACTCGCTGGACAGACGACATTACAAAAATCGTAGCGCTCAAGACAGAAAAGAATGGACTCAACTAGGGGAGGCCTATGTCCAGCAGTGGACGCAGAGGGCTGATTGATGATGATGATGATGATAAATCAACCTAAAAATAAATGTACCTGTGCTGTTTATTCAATAAAGGTCGTCAAAAACATAACGAATATGCAAGCAGCATAGTCAATCTACTTTACAAATTTTCACAGTGCTGCCAACTATGGTATTGTGTTCTGGGAAATTCTGCTGAAGCTCATAGTGCTTTTGTTCTCCAAGAAGAGCTGTTAGAGTGTTGTGCGGTCTGGGTTGTCTAGATTCATGTAGAGATTCCGTCAAAGCACTTCCATATTTTTCACTTCTGTAATATACGTGCATCAACATATAGATGACTTTCAGGCTAATGCTATGTACCATGATTACAGCACCAAAAATAAAAAGTCTGGACGCAGCAAGTGTGTTATGGCAGTGAATTTTCATAAAAATATGTTTAATAGCAGATGTGTTTTTTTTTAATGAAAGCAGGCTAAATATTTTTTACACAAAATTCTGCTAAAAGAAAACATAAAATTCAAATTATATACCTAATCTATAATTAAAATTGAAAATATAATAATTTGTTTGCACGAAAATCCCTTAAAACCTTATTTTCGACGAACTTCGTTTAAAAAGTGTTCCATCAATTGACTAATTTTTCATACAAAAATTCTCAAATGTTTCTTCAAAGAAAATTCATGAATATTTATTTATAAGAAAACTCGCTATTAAAAGAACATTTTGTACAAGAAAATTCGCTAATAAAAATAAACTAAATAAATAAAAAAAACCGATCCGATTTTCCTGGTCAACCAACCATTTCAAGTTATTTACCCACCTACCAAAATAAAAATTTTCACAAAAACTTTTTCGACGACACAACAAAAGTTTCATGAAAATTTGCAAATAATTTTTCAAGAAAATCCGTATACATAAATGGCTAAATATCTTTTTACACAAAATGTTGCAAAAAGAATACATAAAATTCAAATTATATACCTAATCTGTAATTAAAATTAAATAAAATAATTTGTTTTTGAACATTAAAACCTTATTTTCGATGAATTTTGTTTAAAAAATGTTCCAATTGAATAATTTTCCATACAAAAATTCGCAACAAACCTTTCTTCAAAGAAAATTCATTAAATTCATTTATAAGAAAATTCGCTATTAAAATACCATTTTGTACAAAAAAATTAACTAATAGAAATAGAAATAAATTAAAAAATATTCATAATCTGACCTAAATACAGAACTAGATACTCTTTCTGTGGCTTCACAGAGAAAATTCTTTTGCCTGTGGATGCTGTAAAAATTGAATCCGGTTGTAAAGAAGAAAACAGCCTCTTCTCATGTCAGAAATCTCTACGTCTATGTTAACTGTGGCACGGTTTTATCAACTAAGGGCAACAACGGCTACTATTAAACTTGAATTAAAAGTCTTAAAGGGGCTTATCTTTCCTTTTCAACAAAAAGTCGCTAAAATATATATTGGAATTACACAATCTGATCAGATAATGTTAAAATGGGATCAAAGACGAAAAAAAAGTTAAAATGGAAATTCAGTCAACTGTGAGATTTGAACCCGCATCCCTTCGCTCATCAGACGGACATTCTAACCATTACACCATGTAAGGCTTCTGTAAAAGACAGGTAGATAACCGATAATGGCCTTAAGTTATTTATTTGTAATATGTAAGGTTTTTATAGGCAGATTTTGCAGTTATTTTAACAAATGAGAAGAGTGGCATAAATCTCGAACATTCTAATACACATTTAATGCAATATTCTCCATTCATAAATCTCAATAGCTATACTAATTTTCACATTTCAAATCTCCAGTTTAACATTTACAGGAGAAAAATTATAAAATTCTCAAAATAATCTTTCTGGTACTTCCTGAACTTTTTGCGCCATTAAAAGATAAACGTTGTCTGTAATATTTAATAGATTTCGTTTAACACATACAATATTTTGGTATTGCGTCTTCTCTGACTTTTAGTGGCACTAAAGACCTTAGAGACTTAAATTTTGGTGCAGAGTTTGGTTTTTACAACGTCAACCAGCTTGCCAAATGTGGTTGCCATAGCTTTGTTATTTCCGGAGATAGGATTTTTTTCCAGAAGAAAACCTGCAATTTTCCCGGAAAAACTGGTCCGATTTTCCTAGCGAACGAACTTATCCAAGCCACTCGCAAAAAGAATTTATTCACAAAATTTTATCTGCGAAATCGTTATGATACAGCTGTAGAAATTAGGAATCGACTTCATCACGGCCGGAATACCAACGTAAGCGAACGGACAGTTAGACGAAGAGTTGGAGAAGCCAATCTTGCTAATTATAGAGCCACTACAGGTCCAGAACTCCTTAGACGTTACGCGACTTCAGTTTGTCAGGAATCATGAACAGTGGGGTGAAAATGGATGGGGGCGCATTTTGTTTACTGATGAGTCAAGATTTAGCCTGCGGTCCCCAGATGGTTGTGAGAGGGTATGGCGAAGACTACAAGGGCGTTTTTCAGACTGTACGTTCAGTCCTAGGGTAAGCTACCAAGAGGTTTCAGTTATGGTGTTGACTTGAATTTCTATGGAGGCACACACAGAGTTGCACATCTTTTAAAAGTTGCCTTAACTGCTGCCAGGAGATTGTTGAAATTCTGCAAGATTTTGTTGTCCCTTATGTTGATTTTATTGGAAATATCATTACTCTGTTGCATGATAATGACACACCCCACACCGCGAGAATTACTCAACAATACCTAAACGTCGTAGACATTCCTGTCTTGGAGTGGCCAGCATTAAGTCTAGATGTGAACCCAATTGAACATGTTTGGTACATACTTGGGCGAAGAACACGAAGTCGTGTTCCTGTTCCTTTAATTGCAAATTAAATGCAACAAGCTCTTTTAGATGAATGGGACCTTATTCCTCAAGAGGACATTCTGCACTGCAAAATTCTACGGTTCATCTCATTCCTAGTAGCTCTTTTGATTTCATTTGGATCCAAATATCTAAAAGCTCTAATTACACGATTTAAAAGATCCTCTCTACTTTGCACTGTTGTATCATACACTTGACTTTTTATACGCCCCCAGAGATGAAAATCGGAAGGCGTTAAATCAGGAGAGCGGGGAGGCAATCTCCAAGGACCGTTGGGCCTAATCCATCTGTCTTCAAATAATTGTGTTAAGTACCAGTAAACTTCACCAGTGGAGTGGGCAAGCGCGCCGTCTAGCTGATACCAGCAGCTTTGCCTTATATCTAGTGGCAGCCTTGCCAGAAAATTACGGACAGATCTCCTTAATAGTTCCAAATACTTTTCACCGTTGAAATTTTCTTCGTAAATTTCATAAGAGACCTTATCGTCCATAATAATGCAAAGCACATTAAAACTAAAATTTGTTTGAAAACGCCATTCTCTAAATATATTAGGGTTTTCACTTGCCCAAAAATGACTATTTCTCCTATTCACACTTCCTTCCCTTCTAAATTTCGATTCGTCGGTCCAGATAATTTTAGAGAGAAAATTCTCATCTTGTTGAATATTCAGAAACATGTGTTGGCAGAATTCCACTCTTTTTAAATGGTCACCAGGTCGAAGTCCTTGTAGTACTATTTCTGAATATGGGTGCATTTTATGAAATTTCAATATTCTATACACAGATGACCTTGATATTCCCAAAGCTCGAGTAGCTGCAGGAATAGAGCTACGCGGGTAAACTCGAAAATAAGCCAAAACGTTTATCTCATTATCTTCATTTTCAGTTACTGGCTTTGGATCATGTCGTGTAGTTTTGACACATCCAGTCAATTTAAATCCTCTATCGTTGCGAATTTTCCTCTAGTCATTGCCAATAGCGTGGGATACCTCTCGTTAAACATCCCGCATGTTCTGCTTACAATCCGATTGCATTCCCCATTAATATAAAATAAATTTAAAATATCCATATTAGAGTACACTTCACTATTCTGCATTTTTATTGGCTTATTATTTCTATAACGTGAGTAATAAAAACACACTCAGATTAACTTTAAAATATAAATGACGATTTAGAATTCATGTGTTGTCAAAATTCTGTTTTCTGACAGCCACAGCTGCCTTTATTGTGCAGCGTAATGTATATTCTCTAGAAAAGGAGTTTGTTACCTAAAAACTCTAGTAGCAAGTTACTCGTAAGAGATAGGCATAGGAAAACTTATATGAAACCGGTGTAGAATTAAATTTAGAACTCGATTTTTTTAATAATATACAGGTGCACCGTTTGAAAAAAATGACTATTGCAACATTGAATATGTGTAAGTTAGTCTTTAAAATTAAAACACACTGTATGATACAGGTAAACTTTAAGTAGATAATATGAAAGCTTCATCCTAGTAGCTGTAGTATTCTAAATTCCAGCCTTTTATCTTTAAAAACATGTGAAATACAAAGTGTTATAAATGATGATAGAAGTTCCGCAAAATGTAAAAAAATCACAATATCTTTGGAAAAGTTGAAGATAGGGATAGGAAAGCCTAATATAAATCTTCACAAAATTTTATGGAGAATCCGAACACGCAATAAAAAATAGGGAATTCTATTTAAATTAGCAAAGTTGATGACTACTTCCGGTCTAACCAGAAGTGATGTGACCTTGAAATTGTTTTAGAATAAAAGACAATTACGAATTGTGACCGCTGCCAAAATTTTAAACATTATGATATCAGGGAACTTCATAAACTTCTAATGCACGGCTATCGTGAAAAACCCTGTATATATGTATGTGTTTATAGAAATAGTTATTTATTTTATAAATTAATAGTTTAGTTGACCTAAAAAAACGAATTATTTTATTTGATATGGGATGAGGTTCCGATATGCTCAGGGCTCCCGAAGACCGTACGAAAGCTCACGAACCTAGTTTCGGTTTTGGTCGTAATTTCGACAGATTTTCTGCCGAAATCCAAAATAAATCGAAATTCTAATGTAACGCCGAAACTTCCCGAAAGCGAATGTTCGGTCGGACACTACATAACTCTCAAAAGAGAAATAAAGCAATATTTGCTTAGGGTAACAATTTATTTACTAGACGAATACTTTAATTTAGGAGTATGGTCTGATTTTTAGTGAATTTTTATTAAAAATTATATATATATATATATATATATATATATATATATATATATATATATATATATATATATATATATATATATACATACATATAACTATATGTGTCCATCTGATAACTCAAAAAATAATTAACCGATTTCGATGAAACTCGGCAAGTGGCTTTCTTTTATTAATGGCTTGCATGAGTTCGTTAGCCAGGAAAATCGGACAGGGCTTTCCGGAAAAATTTTGAGTTTTCGTAGAAAATTTTTTTTTTGCTGTTTTAATGAAATTTACTATATATGTTGCCTTGGGAGAGACATTACTACGTACCAAAATTCAACTTTCTAAGTTTATAGAAAATTGAGTTATTCAAATTTTAACTTTTCTTTCGAAAAAATTTTTTTTCTTCGAAAATTCCAAAGTTATTTTAATGAAATTTGGTGAATATCTTACCTAAGAAAAGACCTTACTACATACCAAAATTAAACTTTCTAAGTTTGAAGCATTTAATAAAAATTCACTACCATAACGCACATGCTGCGTCTTGAACTTTTTTATATGTTATTGTTGCTGTTGTATTTTATATGTGTGTTTGCATTATACTTTATAATTCATTATATTCTGTATTTGTCTTGTTTGGAGTCTTTACAGTTTTATTTGATTGTATGCAGTTATTTTAGTTGGTGCAATAAACTGTTTTATCTATACACGTTGCAGGAATTTATTTAGGTGTATAATTTTGTATTTTTGTGTGCGTTTTATATTTGGACATATTATATTGACCTCTGCTTTCGTTTAGGTTTAAGGTTTTAGGTTTTTAAAAAGATGAGGTGCCAATAGTTATTATTGGTATTTGGAATACATGCCATGTATTTTTGATGACAATAGAGCATTATCATCATCATTATTATTATTATCATCGGCTTTAGCCTGAAAGACTTTCACATTCCCCAAAGGGGAACATTCACTCATCCCAGGTATCTCAGATATCAAAGGGACTGAGCTCAGATGGAGCCCTTTCCAAGTTATCAGGCCCTGAACGACAACGTGATACATCCCCATTTCCCAGGAATCTCCGCACGGTGAGGGCAGTTGCAAGTATTACTGCCTTCTGCATAACCTTATAAAGATGCTCTCGAAGACACAGTTTCTTAATATTCTCTCCAAGATTCTTAGGAATCACACCAGTTGACGACATGGCTATCTGCCCTCCACTGTCTCTTTACTTGTATCTCGAGGTCTCTGTACTTAATGGTCTTCTCGTTGTACTTTACCTCTAGATTATTAGTTTTCGGAATGGCCACATCAATCAGCGTCTCTTGGTTGCAGGACTTATCCACTATTATTATATCTGGCCAGTTGTGGGCCAACTCATTGGTCTGTGAGCACGGACCGATCCCAGTACAACCTGTATCCTGAGTTTTCTAGAACAGGCCCAGGAGTGTATCTATACTAGGGCACCTTACTAAGATTTGAAAGTCCCAGTTTCAGGACTAGTTCTTGATGAAATATTTTCGCAACTACCTCGTACCTCTCTTTATACTTTATTGCAGCAAACGCTTGACATCCTCTGGTGACATGCTGGATAGTCTCTGATGACTGACACACAAATTTACATTTGTCATCTTGGAACAAATTATCTCCAACTATATACCTCAGGTCGTTTCTTATTGAGATGACCTGATCTTGTATGGACCGAAAACCCCCCTCTGTCTCTGGAAATATCTGTCCGGACACCAACCAGTAGTTTGACTCTAATTTGTCGACATATTCCTGGGAGGTCTTATTCAGATGTCGCCCATGGAGAAGCTTCAGCATCAAAGATTGCAGCTGATCAGTCCGATGGTGACTTTGTATTCCGCTTTCTTTTAACTGTAGCGGTGTTGAATCATCTGCCTCGCATATGGCACGGTGTAGTTCAGAAGTAAGTGGCCGCTGGTGTAAATATGTACGTAGGTTCAATATCTGCTGGTCTAACTGTTTACCAACATCCAACTCTCCTCTTCCACCTTGGTGTCTAGGTAGGGTTACCCGCTCAATAGCACTACGGGGGTGATGCTTATTGAATTTTGTTAGGACTGTTCCCACCTTCCGTTGTAGATTATCGATATCCCTTTTAATCCAATTCACAATCCCAAATGAATAGGTAAGTGCAGAACATGCACCGAGTCAATTATTAGCTGTTTTTTGCATCCCATAGATCCTTTGGCACACCCTTTTTGCTGGCTCGCAATTATGTTGTTTTGTTCGCAGTGCACATATATGCGTTTCTCAAGACAGGATGTGATTAACTTATATAGGGTCGGAAGACAAGTTATTGGTCGGTATCTGCTGGGGTTTGCAGAACACTGCTGGTCCTTTAGCAGAAGATACGTATCTCCTTGTGTAAAAAACAATGGTATTTTCTTTGGGTCAAGTATAACATCATTTATTGACACCGACAATAGATGATATGTACACCAAAATTTCTTTAGCCAAAAGTTTTGGACGCCAGCAGAACCGGGTGCCTTCCAATTATGAAGCTCTTTAATAACCTCAAAGACTTCGTCTGTGGTAAACGGCTCATGATGCATCTGTTCATAAATCTGACAAGCTCGGTGTTCTTCGTTAACCCAACGGGCGCTGGGTATGTATTATATGTATTATTATTATTATTGTTATTATTATTGTTGTTGTTATTATTATTGATGATACATATTATTACGATATGATATAATAAATGTTAAAACAGTGTTTTTCCATTTTTATTTTTTGCAATAAAACATTTTTAGAATCACTGCAAGTCTTTTCATCAAGCAACTTAAAAACATATACAAGAAGATAAAACTTTTTTGTAAATTCGCTTTTAATTTTCTTATAAGTAAGTTTGGAGTCTAATCGAGTTTATCTGTGAAAAACTTTACCGAGAGCGGTCTTTCTTATTTGCCTTCATTTACATGTATTTTTGTGTAACTCTAAATCAAACATATTGTGCTGGTAAGACGCTGCTGCATTTGAAGATAATCAAGTTATAAATATTTGCTGCAAAACTGCTTTCAGACGCCGCTGGAAAGATTTTATAGTAAAAGAAATCCAAGAATATAATTATTCGGTTTTTTTTACTATAGAAAGAACATAAAATTATCATAAATTTATTAATCGTAGCTTTTTAGTAAATTTTCATTAGGAGAGTTTTAGTGATTTTTTATTACGAAAATTTACCATAAAGAGGTCACGAACTGGGACTGTATGTATTCGAGCGGAAATTTAAAAATAGAACATTTCGGGACGCACCAAGTGCGTTATGGTAGCGAATTTTTATTAAATGCCTAAAATTTGAATAACTCAATTTTCTATAAACTTAGAAAGTTGAATTTTGGTACGTGGTAAGGTATTTACCAGGGCAACACACAAATTTAATCAAAATAACTTTGCTATTTTTTGAGATACAATTTTTTTTCTGAATTTTTTTTATTCTTTTTAGATAAACTGGTTTGATAGAGCTGGCTAACGAACTCATCCAAGCTATTAATAAAAGAAATATTCTTGCCGAGTTTCATTAAAATCGGTTAATAACTTTTTGAGTTATCGGCTAGATACACACACACGCATATATATATATATATATATATATATATATATATATATATATATATATATATATATATATATATATATATATATATATATATATATATATTGGTTAATCAGCACAATCGGAACAGTTTTCGTAAAAAAAATCAAGACTCTCTCTGAAAAGAAATATATCTCCAAACTAAGTGAAGACTGGAACCTGTGATGAGCACTGACAAGTAGACTTGTAGAACTCAAATCATCGCAACACATTTTAAAAACCGACGATCGTTTCACTAACCAAGTTAGCGTAGTCAGAGGATGAAAATTCTAAACGTTTGACGACTATAACTGTGTTTAAATTCTGTTCACGTACTCGGCCGAGATGATTGAGGGTGTTTAAGTTTTTTTTATTTCAACAACACACCACGAGGGCTCACAGCCTAAATACTATCGTACCGTGGGTGTCGACAAGGAGGAAAGAGGCAACTTGTTAATTCTGGACTTGAAGGTTTGGAGGAGAAGGAAAAGCATGTGCCGGTAAGGAATTCCACAACTTGGAAGTCCTCGGGACAAAAGAGCGGGCATAATAAGATGTTCTATGTCTGGTGACCGGGACAGTAAAAGGGCGCATTCGCTCTTTTCCCCTGGTAGATCTGTTGGGGGCAGGAGGTGGAGGAACTATGGAAGAAAGCTCCTCTGAGCAGTGCCCGTACAGATATCTGTAAAAGAGAGAAAGAGAGAGAGGGAGAGAGGTCACCAGCGGCACGTCGGTGGGCAAGGGATGGCAGCCTTTGGGTGAGGGTAGGTTCACCGATAAGACGTATAGCTTTCTTCTGAATGGAGTTCAGGATAGCGAGTGTAGAAGCGACAGCGGCACCCCAGATGTGGGAGCAGTATTCGAGGTTTGGCCTTATCTGTGAAGTACATAAGGTATAGAGATTAGCTGGTGAAAAGTATTTGCGGGCCCGGAAGAGGAAACCTAACTGCTTATTTACCGGAAATTCCCTCTACCCGAATTTCTTATCAACATTCCCACGCTCTTTTTGTCGGCATCTCTCCTAAAGTGGTCAATTAATACATTGCATATAGGTGGCGGTGCCGAATTCATACAACTTTTATTATTATTATGTTTAGTGATATATATATATATATATATATATATATATATATATATATATATATATATATATATATATATATATATATATATATATACTTTCTAATGCGTTTAGCTGTCCTGGTTGTCTAACATTTTGGATTAATTTTAGGTTCCCTTTATCTATGTGGTGATTATTGTCCCAAATATGACTACGGGCTGCGTAAAGGTACAATAAAGATGTCACTTGACATAGAGCTTGGTGAACAAACTAAGAACTCGAAAAACGTGTATTTGTAACTTGATGTTTAATGTTTTGAAGTCTATATCTTAATAATTATTTGAGAGACTTGGTGGTCCAGGATACTGGGTTCGATTCCCAGGGTTCCCCTTCCAGACTTTCAGTACATACTGTAAAATTAACAACAAGCGAGGTTATGACATTGTATTTGAGCAAGTTGAATATCTGCACGTTCCGCCCTTCGGAAGCCATCGGTCCCGTGTCCATGCGATGTTGGGCAAGTTAAAGATCCCTACTCTCCTTAGAGAAAGGGAGGGGTTCGGCAAAATTTCCAGGATATTGAGGTGAAACCGCTTCCTGGCGTCGGTGATTGGCAATAGTCGCGGAAGTAGACCGACGTTAAAGTACAGGAAACGAATTAATTGTTGAATAATTAAATAAATCACTAAGGTACAGAGAGCTCATTTCTTGAAACGAATTTGAGCAGTGCTGCGAATTTTTTTTTGTTTTCTCGCCTTTTGCTGTTTCCCTAATAATCTCGACGTCGCCCCCGGTTGTATTTCGATGAAAGCATCCGTGAAACAACATGGGAGGCTTGGAGATTGTTTCGCCGCTCCTTAAATTGTTTCATGCAACCGATTAGAACTCGCCCAGCTGTGAGGTAACATTGTTATCCAGAAAATTGTGGCTGATGGAAATTTATGTATACTTTAACATAGCCTCAGGGTACATTTATATTAGAATTATTTTATAGGTCACTAACTCAACATCTTATAAAATACGTGAAAATTGGAAATAATTTCGCACAAAAAAGCCGCGTCCGTGGCAGATTGATTATCTTTTCTTTTTGTAATAGAGCAATAAGATAAAGATACCTCTGTTTAAGTATTGAAAGCCCTGGACTGTGCATTTTGTTTAAAAGTTTTAACATACAAAGTGTGTTATGGTAGGAAATTTTATCATCACCATCGGAGTCTAAAGACGATGTCGTCTCATCTGTACAACGAACGACTCTGTCTACCGCAGCTCTTTTTATTTATTTGTTGCTTCTGGGGGAGAAAGAGCTTGTTTTCTATCCCAAATGATTTGCAGGTGGGTTGATCTCACCTTCGATAATTAATCAGCTTCGTTAATTAGCGTTTAAAGAAGATGTTGAAGTGTGGACTGTATATTTAAACTTTTGGTACACTGGGTTCCAGGAGATTCCAAATGATACACTTGCTATATATATATATACATATATATATATATATATATATATATATATATATATATATATATATATATATATACAGGCTGGTCCACTTCGCGGAAAAAGTTTTTCATATTAAACTTAGTTTTATCAAAAAAGTTTCAACTGAAAGTAGTTCCTGTCAATCAGCTGCGTAATTCAAAAATATTATAATTTACACAGGGTGTCCATTTTCTCCGTGGCAGATCAAACTTACCTTTTTTTAAATAGAACATCCTGTATTTTATATCATTTTTAAAAAGATGGTATCACGGCAAGCAAACTGATACCCCACATGATGGGTCTAGGCCCAACCGTTTCAGAATTATTCATTTGTTTATTAAAAATATTGGCCTAGTTTGGTGTGTAAATACTTAGATTTTGCACAATGTTTCGGCTGCATATTCACTGGAGTTAATTTTATACACTCCTCACTATAACAAAATGCAACATGGTAATTGTTAATGTAACCTGCCTATACAGGATGTTAAATTACGCAAAACTTAAAATTTCTCGAAAATTTCAAATACAACGCCCTGTATATTAGAACGCTATTAGATGCGCCTTTTCATGGCCTTTTCAGAAATACTACGCTTGATCACATTATTTTCAAGGGTTTCAAAGATATTAAGGCTCAATTACGGAATTAGCCATTTTTAGATAAATTTAAGTAGATACTTCAGGTTAATATTCAACACCCTGTACTTTATATCATTTTCAAATAGTTTACGTGATATCCTTAATTCATACTGCATAAAAAACTAAAGTGTGTGTGATGTAAAAGAGCAAAACATTTAATGCATATATTAACAAGGTTTAAATCAACAAGAACACTAAATCGAAATTCCCAAAATAAACAACAAAAATGCAACGCAGCAAATGTTCAAGTTGGGGGCCGTCATTATCGATACAAATTTATAATCTCTGTCTTAAATTGTGTTGCACCTTCAACAATGTTGTTTCGCGTACAGAATTCAAAGCCTCTGAAATAATTGCGCGCATGTCCTTCTTGGTTGTTGGTGGAGTCGCTACACTTTACCTTTAATGTCACCCCACAAAAAGGAATCTATTTTGGACAGATCAGGAGATCTTGCTGGCCAAGGGGTTGGTCCACCTCGACCTATCCATCGTTCTTCAAAATTATGGTTTTAAAATGCTCTAACAGCTCCTGTTGAATGTGGAGGCGCTCCATCGTGTTGCTACCAAATTTCACCCCGGAGTTGTAGAGGAATTTCTTCTAACAGCTCTGGTAGATCATTATTCAAGAAATTTAGATAACGCTCACCAGTGAGAGTCCCATGGAAAAATACGGTTCGATTAAATACGGACCCAAAATTCCATTTATTTATTTCCGTTTATGGACCACCTATGCTGACGATTCACTGGCCACGAAAAATGTGGATTTATATCAGCATAATAATGCAAATTGTGCATGTTAATTCCTCAACAGTTTGAAAATTTTGCTTCATCTGTAAATAGCACTTTTGCAAGAAATCCTGTTGTCCTTCTGTAACGCCCAAATACAAAAATTCAATATTTACTGCTTATCGCTTGCAGACGGCTCTTGAACTTTTCTAACATGGTATGGGTAATATTTGTTTTCTTTATAACATCTTTGGACATAAGTTTCACTGATATTTAAATTCGAAGCTAATTGTTGCTGGCTGATATGTGGATTTTCAATGACTGAGGCTATGATGTCTACAGACGACCTTCTTTAGAACAGTTCTGTTTCTTACGGGAGCCCGATATTGTACACTGCCGTATGCATCAAAACGAGCTTTCACCATTCTAAATGCTTTCAACTGAGGTTGTTGTCGATTAGGGTATTTCTGCCTATTCTCTTTGCTAAGGTAAAATTTTTGCAATCACGTACAGCATTGACATAAGTTCTTCAGTAAAAAAAAACATGCTGATATCAAGAAAACAGCGGGTAACTAAGAAAGCTACCTGTCAATAATTTAGTTAATATTTCAAATGTCAAGTGGCGTTGTCAAAGCCGCCCTTAGATTTTGAGGTAAGTTTCATAAATATTAGAAATTAACAAATTTTGTAATTAATGCTTTATATCTTTGAAACCGTTGAAAATAATGTCATCAAACGTGATACTGCTGAATAAGCCATGAAAGGAGATTTTATTAAGTTTGGAGCTAGTTTTTATAAAGCCGAATGTTCAAGGGAACAATCAAGAAGCTTGACAGTTCAACCTAATAGCACGAAAACAATTCAGGGAAGAACAAGTAAGAGAGAGTGGGTAGAGTAATAATACTTACCTTTTTGTGTGACTCATCCACCGCTTCAAGAGATTATCGTATAAAGCATTAAAATTATTATAAAGTAAACATAAAGGGGGCCAACTTATTGAAGCAACCATTTTTGTTTTCCATCAGTCATAACAAGGTGCTTGTAGGATCATCTGTCGACCGCAAAGACGATTACGCGTACCTCGCCAACGAAGAAAACCAACCATTGACTACGCATCAAAATTAAGGATTGAATAAGCTAAGCGGTTACCATTTGGTTTTATTCTTATTAGTCTATGTAGTATAAGAGACCTATATATATATATATATATATATATATATATATATATATATATATATATATATATATATATATATATATATATATATAAGTATATTTGAAAATTTAGCAAACCAATAAACTGGCCAGTACTTTTTTCACCGGGGGTTGTAATTGTTAAAAAAGAAAAAAGCTACATTATAAAGAATAAGTAGGAATTAGGTATTTGTCATCTGTTTCTATATCAATAAATATTCAAGTTTTGTGTCAATCTAAATCCTTGCTGTATTTTGGTTTGTACATATATAAGTACTTGGGAAAACAACAAATATTAGAAAGGGCAGCATCTGCAAATATAAACAAAAGAAAAGATCAATTTTTTGAAAATTTATTCATGTATGCAAACTTATAAAAATGTTGAAGGGCTTGAACCCACTAGCCTAATAAGCTCCCTGTTCTGAGAGTAAAATTTATTCATGCGATCAATTTTATGTGGCATACAACAATATAAAGACATTGAATACACCAAGGTGTAATTTACACACACACGAACCTTTGGTGAGCATACGTTAACAACTCATTTCACTAAACTTTTACAGGTACTTAAAAACTAGTACTGTTTAAATATATATATATATATATATATATATATATATATATATATATATATATATATATATTATTTAAAACAATTATCTTAATATACCATTCATTATATTAAAACGTAAGCAAAACTTATGGTATTCTACCTCCACCTCTTGTCTCAGGGGATGAAATTGTTTCTACTACCCCGGGCAAGGCTGAACTTTTTGCTTAGTTGTTCGCCTCCCCACCCACCTCCAAATGTTCAACCACCAACAGTCCCCAATGTCGCGCATAAAATGACGGATATCATTTTCAAAACTAAAAAGGTAAGAAAGATTCTCCCTTCTCTTAATACCAGGAAAACTTCTGGCCTTGACGAGATCCCAGCAATTGTTCTCAAAAAATGCGCACCAGAACTTGCTCCTGTCCTGACTCGTCTGTTTTAGATATCTTACAATAAAGGCATATTCTCTAGTAACTGGAAAACTGCTCGAGTACAACCCATCCCCAAGAAAGGATCCAAAACGCTTCCTAGCAACTACAGGCCTATTTCTCTCCTTTCAGTCGTATCTAAAGTGATGGAAAAGTATATTAACACCGAATTACTAAAATTTCTCGAAAAACACAGTCTAATCCACGACAGGCAGTATGGATTCCGTCAGCGCAGATCGACTGCCGACCCCTGTCACCCATTCTTGAAACAAGTCTATGGAACTACACGGTGAATCCCAGATTGTTGCTCTAGACATATCCAAAGCATTCTACCAGGTCTGGCACGCAGCGCTGATTAATATACTTCCGGTCTATGGCCTACCACCAAAACTTTGTACCTGGACAGCAAATTTCCTCTCCAACAGGAGCATTTCTGTTGTTGTGGATGGTCATTCCACTAAACTGTACCCAATTAATGCATGAGTTCCTCAAGGTTCAGCTTTAGCCCCTACTTTGTTTCTTCTCCACATCAATGACCTCATCTCTAGCACATCCAACCCAGTTCACAGTTACGCGGACGACAGCACCCTCCACTCAAATATACAATATTCTAAGCCTGTTTCTTTAGCCCAATTAGATGAGGATCGCAGACTCATGAAGGGTTCTGTCTCCATGGATCTCCAAAAAATGTTAGAGTGGGGAAGTAGAAATCTTGTGCAATTCAACCCCACCAAATCTCAGTCCTGTTATTTCTCATAAGAGATACACCAGCCCTAGACCCGTCACAATGAACAACCAAGTTATTCAAAGTAATGAGTCCTTTTCTCTTGTTGGCATTTCTGTGGATCGAAATCTTAATTGGCACCAATATGTCACATCAATTGCAGAAGCGGCTGCTAGAAATTAGGTTTCCTCTTCCGGGCTCGCAAATACTTTTCACCGGCTAATCTCTATACCTTATAATCTTCACAAATAAGGCCAAACCTCGAATACTGCTCCCACATCTGGGGCGCAGCTGCCGCTTCTACACTCGCTATCCTGGACTCCATTAAAAAGAGAGCTATACGTCTCATCAGTGACCCTACCCTCACCCAAAGGCTGCCATCCCTTGCCCACCGACGTGCCGTTGGTGACCTCTCTCTCTTTTATATGCATCTGCACGCGCACTGCTCAAAAGAGCTTTCCTCCATAGTTCCCCCACCTGCTGCCCCCAATAGATCTACTAGGGGAACAGAGCGAATGCACCCTTTCACTGTCCAGGCCACCAGGCATAGAACATCTTGTTATGCCCTCTCTTTTGTCCCGAGGACTTCCAAGTTGTGGAATTCCTTGCCGGCACATGTTTTCCTTCTCCTCCGAACCTCCAAACCTTCAAGTCCAGAATTAGCAAGTTGCCTCTTTCCTCCTTGTCAACACCCACGGTACGATAGTATTTAGGCTGTAAGCCCTCGTGGTGTGTTGTTGAAATTAAAAAAATTCTAATTTAAAATTAAAATTTAAAACTCATGCTGAATATGTTCATAAGTCGCCCTTTCTGTTGGTCCGCTGCGATATCGCATCAGTCGCGGCAGCGGATGTTTCGCGTCGGTCTGGGGGATCCTTAAAGCGATTACTTATTTGGCTTAACCCATGCTTCCACTTGCTGGATGCTTATTAATAATTATGGTGGCATCTGCAAAGATGCAAATTCTGTCGGGCAAATCGTTTATGTATAATAGAAAGAACATTGGCCCTAGTATAGAGCAATGTGGAACTCCCAAATTTACCTGTTTGAAATGGGATATCGTATTTTGCATGCTTAACAACTGCACTCTGTTCTTCAAATAGGATTGACACATCAAAGTGTGTTAGAAGAGGTGGGAGAAGAAAGATGCTAGCTGAAAGAATTTAAGTGGGAGAAGGCACAATTTCATGGGCATATTCTAAGAGACGAGTTCCTGACACCATTATTTGAAGGATACAATCTAGGAAAATTTGAAGAGGTAGACCGAGGGAAAAACTCCTCGGAAAACCAGCACAGTTTGGAAGTTATAATGAAATGAAGACAGCTCCGGGAAACAGAGAGAATCATGGCTGCGACGATAAAGCGACATATCCTTTAAACTGTGATGATGATCACGATGGATATAATAGTAGCAGAGTGAAAATTTCTCTATATATTGATAGTGATATATTCTATTCTCTAATTTCGATATTTTCTTTAATGAATTCATATAAAACTCATGTTACACTAAACGAGGTCTACATATACCTTGTTGAAAAGCCATCAGACAAGAGAGGGTTGTCTGCTGTTGTTATCCTTGTCTGGATCGATTCCCGGTGAACCCCCGACTGAGTGAGAGACCCGGGGATAATGTATATCGCAAATGAGAGAGGTCGGTTTATATTTTCCGCCAATTTTCACTAATTTTGATGGCGTTGTGACGTGTTTTTCTATTTTTCAGTTATGATTGTAATTCTGTACGGTCGGGCGCTTTTGACACGCCAACAGAATATCAGATTATTATTATTTCCGCCTCACATTTAGTTTGATTTAGCAGAGGGGTTTAAATATTGTACACGAATACACTGTAAAGCTACAATCATTTTAAAAAGTCTGTTGATATACCGACATAAATTTATTGCGATAGGTATCTGCTGGGTAAATTATTATTAGCAACAGTGATAATTAGCAGTGAATTTTGAGTTTGAAATTGTTTTACTCGAAAAAAAACGAGTGTGTAGCCTCATTGGCAACGGCGTTTTAGTGAATTTTTATTTAAAAAAACTTCACTAATAGAGAGGTATCGATGGTGAGACTTTGCAAAAAAAATTTCAAATGAGAGCGAATTAGGACCCCTAGAACCCATATCCAGGGTCAGTTTCAATTTATATATATATATATATATATATATATATATATATATATATATATATATATATATATATATATATATATATATATATATGTATCCGTCTGATAACTCAAAAAATAATTAACCGATTTAAATGAAACTCGGCAAGTGCCTTTCTTTTATTAATGGCTTGGATGAGTTCGTTAGCCAGGAAAATCGGACGAGGTTTCGCGGGAAAATTTTGAATTTTCCTCCAAAAAAATTTTTTTTTCCGAAAATAACAAAGCTGTTTTGATGAAATTTACTACATATGTTGCCTTTGGAAAGGCTTTACTACATACCAAAATTCAACTTTCTAAGTTTATAGAAAATTTAGTTATTCACATTTTAAATTTTCTTTCAAAAAAAATTGTTTTCTCCGAAAATTACAAAGCTATTTTAATAAAATTGGGTGGATATCTTGTTTATATTTGGTTACCTGTGACTTTGATCCTTAAAAGCTTTATCTATGGCTAAAATCCTTTACATGTACTATTTTAAGATTTCACGCATTGTAAACTGACGTCCAAACTGCGACACATTACATAGAGCAACACTTATAAGAAGTTAATGGTTTTATATGATGCGTATTGTGTGTTGCCTAAGATATCATACTAAGTTCAGCAGGTCCCGTTCCAACACTATAGGATTAAAAATGCATTGCCAAAAAAAAAAACAAATTGCTTATTCTTTAACCAAAATATTAGTGAATTTTTATTTAAAAAAATTCAGTAATAGAGAGGTATCGATAGTGAGACTTTGCACAAATTTTTTCAATTGAGCGCGAATTAGGATCCGTATATATATATATATATATATATATATATATATATATATATATATATATATATATATATATATATATATATATATATATATATATATATATATCCATCCGATAACTCAAAAATTAATTAACCGATTTCGATGAAACTCGGCAAGTACCTTTGTTTTATTAATGGCTTGGATGAGTTCGGAAATCGGAAAGGCTTTTCCGGGAAAAAAATTTTCCCCGAAAATTACAAAGCTGTTTTAATGAAATTTAAAGGGTATGTTGCCCTGGTAGAGACCTTACTACGTATCAAAATTCAACTTTCTAAGTTTATAAAAAATTGAGTTAATCAAATTTTGATTTGTCTTTCGAAATTTTTTTTTTCAAAAATTACAAAGGTATTTTAATGAAATTTGATGTATATGTTGCCTTAGGAAAGACCTTACTACATACCAAAATTAAACTTTCTAAGTTTATAGAAAATTGAAGCATTTAATAAAAATTCACTACCATAACGCACTTGCTGCGTCCAGACTTTTTCTAATTGCATACTAATATTATACATATACATTGAGTTCTATAAGTAAATCTGCTGGCGAGAAATTGACATGAAGGAATTACACCCATTGGTGCCATCCGGCAATTGTGTTTTTATTTCATACCTGCCTCCATAGATCTGATGGCCACTTTCTATTCAGTCGTCTGGTTTGGTTTTCAAGCAATGGTCTAACGGCATCATTTGGATCTGCTTCCAGTTTTTGAAGGTGTTTGTTTCCTCTTCTAGTGATTTCTTCTGATACGAAGGGTATAGTTAGATCTAGTGTTTTTTATATATTTTAACAACACACCACGAGGGCTCACAGCCTAAATACTATCCTACCGTGGGTGTCGACAAGGAGGAAAGAGGCAACTTGTTAATTCTGGACTTGAACGTTTGGAGGTTCGAAGGAGAAGGAAAAACATGTGCCGGCAAGGAATTCCATAACTTGGAGATCCTCGGGACAAAAGAGCGGGCATAACAAGATGTTCTATGTCTGGTGACCTGGACAGTAAAATGGTGCATTCGCTCTGTTCCTCTGGTAGATCTGTTGGGGGCAGCAGGTGGAGGAACTATGGAAGAAAGCTTCTCCGAGCAGTGCCCGTGCAGATATCTGTAAAAGAGAGAAAGGTCACCAACGGCACGTCGCTGGGCAAGGGATGGCAGCATTTGCGTGAGGGTAGGGTCACCGATAAGACGTATAGCTCTCTTCTGAATGGAGACCAGGATAGCGAGTGTAGAAGCGGCAGCGGCACCTTAGATGTGGGAGCAGTATTCGAGGTTTGGCCTTATTTGTGAAGTACATAAGGTATAGAGATTAGCTGGTGAAAAGTATTTGCGAGCCCGGAAGAGGAAACCTAATTTCTTAGCAGCCGATTCTGCAATTGATGTGACATGTTGGTGCCAATTGAGATTTCGATCCACAGAAATGCCAACAAGTGAAAAGGACTCATTACTTTGAATAACTTGGTTGTTCATTGTGATGGGTCTAGGGTGTATCTCTTATGAGATAGAAAGCAAGACTGAGATTTGGTGGAGTTGAATTGTACTAGATTTCTACTTCCCCAGTCTAATATTTTTTGGAGATCCACAGAGACAGAACCCTCCATGAGCCTGCGATCTTCATCTAATTGGGTTAAAGAGACAGGCTTTGAATATTGTATATTTGAGTGTAGGGTGCTGTCATCAGCGTAACTGTGAACTGAGTTGGATGAGCTAGAGAGGAGGCCATTGATGTGGAGAAGAAACAAAGTAGAGGCTAAAGCTGAACCTTGAGGGACTCCTGCATTAATTGGATACAGTTGAGGGAAATGGCCATTCACGACAACAGAAATGCTCCGGTTGGAGAGGAAATTTGCTGTCCAGGTACAGAGTTTTGGTGGTAGGCCATAGGCCGGAAGTTTATTAAGCAGCGCTGCGTGCCAGACCTGGTCGAATGCTGTGGATATGTCTAGAGCGACAATCTGGGATTCACCGTGTAGTTCCATAGACTTGTTCCAATAATGGGTGACAAAGGAAAGGAGGTCGGCAGTTGATCTGCTTTGACGGAATCCATACTGCCTGTCGTGGATAAGACTGTGTTTTGCAAGAAATTTTAGTAATTCGGTGTTTATATACCTTCACATCATTATGAATTTTAATCCATAACTACGGTCCGCACTGTATAAAACATTTAGCACAGTTTGTATCGATAACGAGTTTAAGTTACCTGATCTTATACAGATACATGGTCCCTTATTTGGGAAGAAAGTACCAGGGCTAGCGATTTTTTAAATCGTTAGTTAGTTGTACACAGTCTCTGTTTATTTAACACGTTGTGTTTTTAAGCGCTATGTTCTACGAGGTTGGCTACCTTTAGCTGAACTTGCTGTTGGGTGTATCCTGGCGCACACGAACAAAATCATTACCGAGGCCCTCAACTATTCCTACAACTACGCCTCCGAAATCAAGAGACCTAAACATATTCTCAAACACTAACAAAGACGACTGGGTAGACTGACAACAGCCTACCAACAGAAGTCTATTCCATCGGCTCAGGATAACGGGATAAAAGAAGAGTTCTCCTGGTCCATCAAGAAGTCAAGACAAGTGTATTCCGGCTGTAATTTGGTATAGCGCACTGACGAGCTCTAATGAGAGCGAAACCGGTATGCGTTTACAATTACAGCCGTAATGCACCTTGACTTATATAGATACATGGTCCTTTATTAGGACAGAATGTACCAGGGCTAGCGATTTTTTAAATCGTTAGTTGTACACAGTCTCTATGTATATAACACGTTGTGTTTATTAGATCTGCCGTGACAACGTATTACCTTGCTACGCCACCGATGGCGACACTGTCGTACATCTCACTATGTTCTACCAGGCTGGATACTTTTAGCCGAACTTGCTGTTGGGTGTATTCTGGTTGTAATTTGGTATAGCGCACTGATGAGCTCTAATGTGACGAAACCGGTATGCCTTTTCAATTATAGTCGGAATGCACCTGGTCCTATATAGAGTTTAAAATTGCTATTTAAAATAAAAAGCGTTAAACAGAAGAGAAGATACTAAGTGAAGATTGGAACCTGTGATGAGCACTGATAAGTACACTTGGAGAACCGAAATCACCACAACACATTTTAAAAGACCTGACGATCGTTTCTCTAACCAAGTTAGCGTCATCAGAGAATGAAACATTCTAAATACTGAAAAAACTAACATCAACTTATATACCGGATTTTAGGTAAAGAGATCGAACTGAAATGGGAAACTAGTCGTAGGCAAATTTCGCAGTGTATTGTATTTTTATCGCCGGACATGGTCCTACACTGTTCCTACTACTTTATCTAAAAAGTGTCCATCTGTAATAGTTTTGAGAAGGTTCAACGACAGCTCAATTAACATAGATTCCTTCCTCTAGGTTCAAATGGTAAGCAAACAAAGTTTTTTTCCGATTTTTCTCTTCTGAACGTCGTTGATTCCGTCAACATTTTATTCCTTTTCTGTTTGTTGATTAATTTTTCCACTAGGCAAGCAGTGTATCCGTTATATTCGGCCACGTTCTTACTATAATTTAATTCTTTGTTTAAAGGAAAATTAATTAACCGATTTACTAAAAAATTCAGACTGGCCATTTTTTGTGCGTACGTATGATGTGAGTCGTTCGGGACATAACTTAGAGTAGTGGTTTCCTTTCTATAGACATCGAATTCTAAAGTGTCTTTATTCTTGATAACTAGTACATCTAAAAAGGGTAATTTATCATTAATTTCTAATTCATGGGTAAATTTTATAGAATCAAATTTATTGTTTAATTTGGCAATGAAATCTTCTATTCTGCAAATGATTGTGTTAAATACCGCGAAAATATCATCCATGTAACGACCACATTCTACGAAAAAAACCACTTTTACTTTCAAGATCTGTTTCGAATCTGCTCATGAAAAGGTCTTGCAATAAATGGCGATCGCGGATTGCCCATTGCCGTGCCTTGGGTTTGTTGAAAAAATTCATTGTTGAATTGAAAAATATTTTGTTTGATGCAAAGGTTTGTTAGAGTTAAATATTCTTTGCAGACATTTTCATTTGTGTTATTCATTTATAGCAACTGCTCTAAATACGTTAAAGTTTGTTCCGTGGGAACGCTAGGAAACAATGAGGTTACATCGAATGAAATTAAAACCTCGCCTTCAGTCAATTTAACCTCTTTAATCTTATTAATAAATTCAAGTGAATTTGTTACTGAAAAACGTTTCTGTTTGACAGGCAAGCCTTCAAACTCATCTGTCAACTAAATTATAAGTCGGGGAATCTATAGCAGAAACAATAGGTCTAATTGAATTTCCCGGTTTATGAATTTTTGGGAGATCGTACTTCTTGGGAACTTTCAAGTTTCTAATCCGAAAGTTCTAATCCCAATTACGTTACGGTACGGTACTGTAGATAAGCCTTCCGTCGCCCGTCACATTTGGGATAATAATCATCACGTTGATAAAGATAATCTGAAATTAATAAAAAATGTTAGAAAACCAGGACAGCTAAACGCGTTCTAAAGCGTATATATTGCGAAATATAGTTACAACATAAAATGTATGAACGCTTCACCACCGCCAATTGCGAGTCACCTGATCGTTTGCTTTGTTATTCCCATGTTTCAGCACGTTCTAAAGATAACATAAGAATACAGATATTGCCGCCAAAGGAATCTATGTTAATTTAGCTGTCGTTGAACCTTCTAAAAACTATTACAGATGGACACTTTTTAGATAAAGTAGTAGGAACAGTGCAAAGACCTTGTCCGGCGATAAAAATACAATACACTGCGGAATTTGCCTGCGACTAGTTTCCCATTTCAGTTCGATCTCTTTACCTAAGATCCGGTATATAAGCTTCAGTATTTAGAATGTTTCATCCTCTGATGACGCTAACTTGGTTAGTGAAACGATCATCAGGTCTTTTAAAATGTGTTGTGGTGATTTGGATTCTCCAAGTGTACTTATTAGAAGAGAAGATAGCCCGTTGGGAATTTTAGCAGACAAGCAATGATTTAACTGGGCTAATAAGAGCTAAAGTATTTCTTGTCTGGTAAACACTTGCATGTAACTTTCAATGTTAGAAGTCTGCAATAAGACCTTCAGATAACTGAATTCGCTTCAAGTTTTCACAGTGAGAGCAGATTTATGGATCGTTTAAGTCGTAATTAAGTGGTATCCTCAAACAACGCCAACTTATAATTAGCATATGTAAAGTTTGTACACTTTGTGTATCGGATGCTGAAGTGCTTTTAACTTTTTAATTGTTACAAATTACTAAAGTTCCTCAACTATGTAATTAACATCTCGGTTGGTCTTTATCATTTCAGAAAACATCATCTGCCTCATCTACTCGCAGATAAATAGATGTGAAATTAAAAGTTTAGCGCCAAACTCTGAGCAAAAAGATGATTTTTTTGGTGTTTTATGAAACTGTTAACTTTAGCAACTAGGGTGTTGTGATTCTATAACAACGATTCATTACCACTGAATGGAGAATGCATTAAAGACGTCATCGAGTATTATAGGCATGACTTACCTTATTGTAAATGGCTTTATTAAAGCGTCTGATTACGAAACCTATACCGTATAGCATTAAAATTAAAAGTTTAGCGCCAAACTCTGAGCAAAAAGATGATTTTTTTGGTGTTTTATGAAACTGTTAACTTCAGCAACTTGGGTGTTGTGATTCTATAACGATTCATTACCACCGAATGGAGAATGCATTAAAGACGTCATCGAGTATTATAGGCATGACTTACCTTATTGCAAATGGCTTTATTAAAGCGTCTGATTACGAAACCTATACCGTATAGCATTAAAATTCCCAATTTTCTAAAAACACCAATACAAAATTCTCCAAGAATCTCAACAACAAAGTCCCTAAATTGCATCGCAAATCAGAATCTCCAGATAAGCAAGATTAAGCTGGACAGTGGATTCAAATCTTGAAAACAGTACCAATATTTTTTCCTCGTATTACGATTCACCACATTTTTTTATATCCAAAATCTAACTCTTTTATTATCATAATATCTTAATTCCGCCAAATCGTCCCCTCCTACCAGAATGCTTATATATTTTACATAACACACCATCTAAACTCTTTGTGGCAGCATAATGAAAAAAGTCTGTACGCAGCAAGTGCGTTATGGAACTGAATTTTCATAAAAATAATTTAATAGCAAATATGTCTTTAATTCAAGCAGGTATCAACTTGGTTACCGGATATATAATGAAAATAACTTACTGTTTCAAAATATACAAATTTTTTTCCAAAGTAAACTTAAAATGTTTCCGAGAAAACTGGTTTCCTAGCCAACGAACCTTAGGTTAATAGCAAACTGAGCAGCGCTGCGTGCCAGACCTGGTCAAATGCTTTGGATATCTCTAGAGCGACAATCTGGGATTCACCGTGTAGTTCCATAGACTTGTTCCAAGAATGGGTGACAAAGAAAAGGAGGTCGGCAGTTAATCTGCACTGACGGAATCTATACTGCCTGTCGTGGATTAGTCAGTGTTTTTTAAGAAGTTTTAATAATTCGGCATCTACATACTTTTCCATCACATTAGAGACGACTGAAAGGAGAGAAATATGCCTGTAGTTGCTAGTAAGCGCTTTGGATCCTTTCTTGGGGACGGGTTGTACTCGAGCAGTTTTCCGGTTACTAGGGAACATGCCTCTATTAAAACATGTCTGAAACAGACGAGTCAGGACAGGAGCAAGTTCTGGTGCGAATTTTTTGAGAACAATTGCTGGGATCTCGTCAAGGTCAGAGGCTTTCCTGGTATTAAGAGAAGAGAGCATCTTTCGTACCTTTTTAGTTTTGAAAATAATATACGTCATTTTATGCGCGACATTGGGGTCTGTTGGTGGTTGAACATTTAGAGGTGGGTTGAGAGTAGAATCGCCGGCGAACAACGAGGCAAAAAGTTGAGCCTTGCCTAAGGCGGTGGAGACAATGTCATCCCCTGAAACAAGAGGTGGGCACGTGCTCTTGCAGAAGTTATTCCCAATGGATTTAGCAAGAGTCCAGAAGGGTTTGCTGCCGTTGGAGCTTGAGAGGACTTTGTTTCTGATGTCGTTATTAAACGAGTTTTTTGCCTCAGAAAGAATGCGGACTTAGCGGTTTCTGGCGTCGTTAAATGCTTGATGGTTTTCATGACTGGGATTGTGTAGAAGCGTTTTGTGAGCTTTGACCTTTTCCAGTCTGGCCTACAGGATTCAGAGAACCACGGCTTTTAAGTGGCTGGAGAGGTTTTCTGTGTACGTGGAATAAATAATTCCATGCCAACTTGGATAATTTCGGTGACGTTTTGTGAGATATCAGAGTGCTCAGGATGAGATAAGCAGACAGACGCCCATGAAAACAAGGAAAACGCCTGTCGTCCCAGTTCGCGGACTTGTAGTGCCAAACGATACGTGGATGTGATGACTGTGTGACCTCGGGTTGCACTGCGCAGGAAGCAGTGACCATGCCGTGGTCTGAGCGACTAACGGGGGCGGTGATTGATGTCTTATACCATTCAGGTTTTGTAGTAAGAAGGAGATCCAAGGGATTTGAGCTGTGTGTTGGGATGCGAGGAAAGTAAGTAGGTTGCTGAACCATATTGGCTAAAGAATTGCTGGCTGCAAAGGCCTCCGCTGTTCTCCCTTGTGGATCGGTTTTTGAAGATCCTAGCCATTCCTTATTATGGACATTGAAGTCACCAAGAATAGTGACCTTGGAGGAATGATATTCAGAAATCAGATGGTCAGTTTTTTCAGAAAGGTAGCCGAAGAGCTGGACAAAGTTGTTGTCAGAAGGTGACCGGTAAATGCAACAGATGAATTTAGTAGGAGCCCTGAGAGAGAGTTTCATCCAAAGTTTGTCTTTTCTTCCAGCTTCTAAATTGGGGATTCTGGTGCAGGGTAGATTGCTACGGACGTATGCGCACACGCCTACATGCAATCTAAAGGAAGTAGGGAGCTCATACCCCGGGAAATTAAGGTGAATAGTACCAAAATATTGTATGTATTAAATATCTATTAAATATTACAGATAACGTTTATCTTTTGATGGCGCAAAAAGTTCAAGAAGTGCAAGAAAGATTATTTTGAGAGTTTTATAATTTTTCTCCTGTAAATGTCAAACTGAAGATTTGAAACGTGAAAATTAGTATAACTATTGCGGTTTATGAATGGAGAATATTGCATAAAATGTGTATTAGAATGTTCTAGATTTCTGCTACTTTTCTCATTTGTTAAAATAACTGCAAAATCTTCCTCTAAAGACCTTACATATTACAAATAAATAACTTAAGACCATTATCAGTTATCTACCATTCTTCATTGCAGTGTGCCAGAAGCCTTACTTGGTGTAATCGTTAGGATGCCTGTCTGATGAGCGAAGGGACGCGTGTTCAAATCTCACCGTTGACTGAATTTCTCTTTTTTTTTACTTTGTTTCGTCTTTAATTCCATTCGTTGATTCTAACGTAATCTGATCAAAGTGTGTAATTTCAATATATATTTTTACCGACTTTTTGTTAAAAATGAAAGATAAGACTTTTAAATCAAGTTTAATAGTAGCTGTCGTTGCCCTTAGTTGGTAAAACCGTGCCACAGTAAATATAGACGTAGAGATTTGTGACATGAGAAGAGGTTGTTTTCTTCTCTACAACCGGATCCAATTTTTACAGCACTCACAGGCAAAAGAATTTTCTCTGTGAGGCAACAGAAAAATGATCTAGTTCTGTATTTACATCACATTTTGAATATTTTTAAATTTATTTAATTTATTTTTATTTCTATTAGTTAATTTTCTTGTACAACATGTTCTTTTAATAGCGAATTTTCTTATAAATGAATTTAATGATTTTCTTTGAAGTAACGTTTGTTGCGAATTTTTGTATGAAAAATTATGCAATTGATGGAACATTTTTTAAACGAAATTCATCCCAAATAAGGTTTTAGTGGATTTTCGTGCAAACAAATTATTTTATTTTCAATTTTAATTACAGATTAGGTATATAATTTGACTTTTATGTATTCTTTTTGCAAAATTTTATGTAAAAAGATAATTAGCCAGTTTTCGCAGAAATTTTTTGATAATTAATGATAGACGTTTAATAAGTTATAAAAAAATTTCACTGATTTTTTTGAAAAATTGTTTGCAAATTTTCATGTAAGTTTTGGTAGGTGGGTAAATAACATGAAATGGTTGGTTGGCCAGGAAAATCGGACCACTTTTTTGATTTATTTAATTTACTTTTATTAGCGAATTTTCTTGTACAAAATGTTCTTTTAATAGCGAATTTTCTTATAAATGATTTTAATGAATTTTCTTTGAAGAATCATTTGAGAATGTTTGCATAGAAAATAAGTTTTTAATGGATTTTCGTGCAAACAAATTATTTTATCTTTAATTTTAATTACAGATAAGGTATATAATTCGAATTTTATGTATTCTTTTAGCAGAATTTTGTCTAAAAAATATTTAGTCAAATTTGATGCCTGCTTTCATTAAAAGAAACATATCTGCCATTAAAAATATTTTTATGAAAATTCACTACCATAATGCACTTGCTGGGCCCAGACTTTTTAATATATGTTCGCCGATATCTTCGTCAATTGTGGATCAATTTTAAAACATATTTTTTTGTTTGGAAGGGTCAAAGAGGTTGTATATGTTAGAGGGAACAAAGCCGAGTTTGCAGCCTGTCGATTTCCCACTCCTGTCACCGTCCAATCACAAACAAAATTTTGAATAACGCGCTAATGTGTTTTGTTTTGATTCGTTCCCCCAACCGCTCTTGAAGTTATTGTCAGCTGTCAACAAGTATTTGAAGTGTTTGTTGATTTGCGATTAGAGGTTATCTTGTGTGTTTTGCCGTTTTTTAGCAGTGTTTTAAGAGTGTAAAAGTTAAAAAATGCCAAGGTGTATTGTGAAGAACTGTATGTACAATAAAAGTGCCAATTATGAAAAGGATAAAGCAACTGTGCATTTATTTCGGTAAGTTGTTTACATGTCTTCTGTTTCCTTGTTTGGCGCCAAATGTTTATTGGATTTCACAGGTCCGTATTTACACATTGTATTGCTTTTGTTAAATCTTTAGCATTTATTATTGTCAATTGTGTTTTTTTAAGAAATAAAATCTTAATAATGCATTATTTATTGAATATTTGTAATGAAATTAAGCATTTTGTTTGGCAATTATTATTTGAATTAGATGTATTTACCTATGTAGTTCCAGTAGAAGCAGAAAAAAAGTAGAATAGTTTCGTTTTATCTATTACTGCATCTTTCTAGAGGTTCAGTCACTGATAAAGTAGATAATTCGAGATATTATTTTCAGATTTCCCAAAGCTGGTGAAAGATACGAGGCTTGGAAACGAGCATTAAATTTAAGCGATGAAGATATTTTTATGAACTCAAATGTGTGCAATTTAAATTTTACCGAGGAATCTTATGATTTAGAAAAATCACCTTTTGCAGTATACTTAAAAAAAAGTTCTATACCTGTATTGGTAAGTACTGAATCAAGGTTATTAATTTATGTAACTATTAGTGATATATATATATATATATATATATATATATATATATATATATATATATATATATATATATATATATATATATATATATATAGCCAAACAGCGGTTTTTCAATGGCACTGCTATCAGTGATGGCTATTTTTAAATAACAGGGATTAAACAGCTACTGCGATTGTGGTTTAGCCATTTACAATGCTGCATGTGCGTATGCTATTATTTTAAACACTTACAAGGTGTTAGTGTTAACCGCTTAATTGAAACCACAATATGATCTTCAGATAGCTTTTAAATTATATTAATTTTAAAACTACTCAGATTTTTACTATTAATAGAAGTTCTATAAAATTAGCATATTACAAGAATATACGATGAGAGAAATCTACATATTATTTTTATTTTAATATAATGAAAAAGTTGGAAGGCATATATATGCTACAGTTCGGTGCTGCTTTAATTTTAGATTCAGCAGGTTTTTCCATGATATAATGACTTACAAGATATATGATATTGCGCATATGCCCCGTCCCCTCCTATGACATCACATGGTGAGTAACGTTATAGAAGGCCAACTACACACTTAACACAAAGTCATTCGCAATCAAAAAGTTTCTATACGTCAGTTTAATGTGGTTGAAGTTACATTCCATTCCATTTTTATATTACATATATATATATATATATATATATATATATATATATATATATATATATATATATATATATATATATATATATATATATATATATATATATATATATATATATATAAGTGAAGTATAATAATTAAGGGGAGCCCTGAATTAGCATTGGTGATACACACACAAACTTAAAAAGTAGAGAAGACGTTCGTAGACATTTACAGGGGGCGTTAACATTCATAAACTTGATTTGATCATCATGTCACATAATCATAGTATAGTATTCTGATCTTAAAAAATTAATTCCAGCTGTATGCACTCAAATATCAGTAAAATACCTAATTTGTTAAGGGGTTGTGATGAAACGTCAAACTCCACTGTACGACAGCATATTATTATTGCATTGGACTCACCACATGACGCCATGCGCGTGACGGTTCTAAAAATAGATAGTCTCATTATCATATCTCGCGTTATTTGTATCATGAGTTTTTCGTTTTCTACCTATAAGAAAAGGAGAAATGTTGTATTCTAATACTGGCGAGAAGGAAAGTATACAGATACTTCTACTCGCTCGCACAAACTGCGATTGCGTGTATTATGAATACAGCAATTGCTGTTTGTCATGGAGTTTTTAGTATAAGATGAATTTCATAGAAATAATTACTCTAATGATTTGTGTAAATCTCGGTTTTCACAATCGCTGTTGTTTTGTGTTTTAAGAACAGCTGCTAACAGCGATCTTTTAATAGAAGCGATTAAATCACCGGTAGCTATATATCGCTCATCTCTAGTAACTATGCTACTAATTACATTCACGTAATATATTGTTATGATATTTATCGTAATTTAATTAGCCCTGCAAATTTACATTAATGGTATTCGTTTCAAATTTATTTATGCAGGTAACAAACAAGCCATCAACACAAGTCGTTTTTGGCAAGCAGCCAATGACTGATATAACTGCTATCAATGTGCCATTTGCAGCTGACCCGTCAACTAGTACTTGGTCTGGTAGCAATGTACCTGTAATGGATTATTCTCGGCCATCAACAAGTGCTGGTTTTTATGAAGAGAAAACTGTTGTAGAGGTACCGCAAAGATCGTTTAGTAGTTTAGGATTTGCTGAAATGAAAACACCTTCAATGCCACCCACTTTGAAGGAAATGGTGAGTTAAATTCAGTTTTTGCCGTTTATGAAATCAGTATAATTTTAAAAAACCTAATATGTTATTCCATCACATTTTATATGGTGTTTAAGTTTGTATAGTCCATGATTAAATAAGTTAGAAACAACTGTTTTGCAATTTATCTCAACCACTATTAACCAAAATGTGTTGTTGGAAATTTTGTTTATATATTCATTTTACTTGAGAAAATAAATGGTTTATCATTGAACATTTTTTATAGGTTGTTACACCGCGCAAACGTAAACTGAAGAAGCAGTTATTCGATGCACGAAAAAAAATTAAACGGCTCAGCAGTAGTGTTCATCATTATAAGAAGAGAACAGCAACCCTTGCGAATATAATCAAACAACTAAAAGGTAAAGTAACCGACGAAACATTAGAAACATTAATGCAAATAGGACCTAATGAAGAATTTTTACAAAGACAATTAGGTCGTAAACATAAGTATGAAAATCAACTTAAAGCTTTTTCTCTTATGCTGCATTATTACTCTCCCAAAGCTTACAGTTTTGTCAGAAACACATTTAACTCGGCTCTTCCTCATCCAAAAACTATATCTAGATGGTATCAAAGCGTTAATGGGGAAGCTGGTTTTACGTCAGAGGTGTTCAACTTATTAAAGTCAAAATCAGAAAGCACAGATGGAAAACTTATATGTTCTTTAGTCATAGATGAGATGGCAATTCGCCAACATATAGAATGGGATGGGGTAAAATATTATGGGTTTGTAGATTTTGGTACAAATCTTGAGACCGATTGTAACCCTGTAGCCAAGGAAGCTCTTGTTTTTATGCTTGTTAGCATTAATCAATCATGGAAGCTTCCTCTTGGATATTTTTTAATCGACTCTTTAAGGGGTACACAAAAACAAAATTTGGTATTACAGTGTTTAACGCTACTAAATGAGTCGGGCATATACGTGGTCTCAATAACTTTTGATGGGGCAACAAATAACCTAACGTTAGCAAAAGAACTTGGCTGCGATTTGAATTGGAGGAACATTAACTCTACGTTTGTTGATCCTAGTTCAGGTAGGAAAATTGCAGTCTTTTTTGATCCATGTCATATGATCAAACTGATAAGAAACACATTAGGCGATAAAAAATTAATAATTGATGAGAATGGGGAAAATATAAAGTGGGATTATTTAGTAAAATTAAATGAGTTACAGGATCAGGAGGGCGTTCATTTGGCAAATAAATTAAGAAAATCGCATATATTTTATACAAATCAAAAAATGAAGGTTAAATTAGCCACACAACTTTTTAGCCACTCAGTGGCACATTCTTTGGAATATTGCAATGAAGTTTTACATCTTGAGGAGTTCAAAGAATGTGAGGGAACTGTGAAATTTATCCGACTTATAAACAATTTATTTGACATTCTTAATTCTAGAAATTTAAACAATTCAGATTTTAAGAAAGCAATAAACGCAGAAAATTTTGAAAACATTAATGTATTTTTAAGAGAGCTATCACAATATTTAACGTCACTTAGGATAATTGATGGAACGCTTCTGTGTGAGAGTGGTAGAAAAATGGGTATAATTGGCTTTTTATTTTGCATACAAAGTTTGCAATTTGTTTATAAAACTTTAATTGCCGACAATAATTTTTTGCTGTATTTTCCCACTTACAAAATCAGTCAGGATCATATTGAGCTTTTTTTTGGGCAAATTAGATCCATGGGAGGCTATAACAATAACCCATCAGCAAAGCAATTTAAAAGTGCATATAAAAGGATGATGGTGCATCTTGAATTAAAAGATTCATTTAAAGGAAATTGTATCCCTTTGGAAGCAATTCCTATTCTGTCACCCATTGAGGTAATAAATAAAACTTGTGGGCGAGAACGAATATCTGAAGAACCAGATGAAGACATGAGTCAAATAGATAATTTTGACGACGACACAGTTCTTCAAATATTAGATATGAATATATCAGAGTTTAAGAAAGAAGTCGTGACATATATATCTGGCTATGTAGTAAGGAAAATAACAAAAGCTCTGAGATGCGAAGAATGCGCGGGTGAACTTGTTGGGGAGAGGTCTGCGTTATTAACATCGTTTATAGATCAGAAAGACAAAGGTCAACTCCTCACATACCCATCTGACGATGTAATATCTATTTGCACTATTGCAGAAAAAGTTCTTCAAACATACTTAAATGAATCTGCGGTGATTATAAATGTAAAGGAAATAAACATGCGAATATTAAAAACTATAATAAACCAAAACAGCATATTTAAAAAACTTGAAGTTCACTTTCGAGAACAAAATCTTTTGACTTGCCATTATGGCCATCTAATTAAACTAATATCATCTATGTATGTTTCTATTAGAATACATCATTATAACAAAAATCTATTTGATAAAAGTAGAAGTTTAAGGGCTGTTTATAACAAACTTCTCTTATTTAAGGGCCAATAATTCAGTGTACATTTCAAGTACTCGTATGTCCTTCAAATAATGTTATCGGGAAGTTATTATGTCTTATAATATGACCAATAAATTTTAGCTTCCTCTCGATTTCTTTGAGCAAGCCTCTTTATTCGTTCACCTCTCCTAGCAAACTTTGAAGCGTCTTTCTATCAACCTGCACTGTCTTTGACATTTTTCTTGTCTACATTTCAAAAGCTTATATTCTCTTCATATCCTGCTTAACTACAGCCCAAGTTTCCGCCCCATACATTACCATACTCCATACACGTACGACTTGCATTTGTTCCTCATGGACAGGTTAAAATGTTTATTAGTGAGAACAGTACTTTGGTTATTGAATGCTTATTTTGCCATCGCGATCCTCTTCAGACCTTTCCTACACTTACCATCATCTGTGATAATACTTCCAATCAATTATTTGAAATAATCTAATAAATCAAGCGTCATGTTATAAGATTTAAAAGCTACTTTTGTATTTGTATAGGTATTCAAAATTTGTGAAATGCACACGTAACGCAATCTACATCGATCAAACTTCTAGAAATTTTAACACCCGATACAAAGAACATATTTTTGCATTTAGAAATAACCATGCTGACAAATCTACATTTGCAAAACATATTATTGATACCCAACATAGACCCACAGTAAATAACGGCATAAAACCACAACATTTTTGTCACGACAAGTGTAAACTAGACTTGTTTTAAGCTTTAGAAGTAAAAAAGCATATACACGACAATATTTAGGATTTCTGAGATATTCTTCTTCCTAATTAAATAAATCAGACAACATAAATCTAACTATTTTTTCCAAAAAGTTGTTATAAGACATGATGTGTGTCGATATTTTCATTGTATAGTCTGCTTTATTAATGTGTTTGTTTAGTTATTTTATTGTTGTAATTGTTATTATAGTTATTACTGTTATAGGTTTCTTCTATCTTTATGTTAAATATTGATATACATCACGTAGACATTTTAAAGGCGTCATCCGTCATATTTGTTTTATTTTATTTTCACTTTTAAAGATTTTTTTGATTATAACATCATAAAATAGCAACAGATCTTTATTTGTAATTGTCATGATTTCGTATTAATTCAAATTTTTTCTGTCTGAGGATACTATCAAGCAGCAAAACCAGTAACAGAGACGTTGAAGAACATCTAGAATTCAGAAGGGCCACTTGCTCCAGTTAGCTTACGCGCTGGCTACGTCCTTCACCTACAAAAACGAAAACCAACAGTGAAGCCAGAGAAGTAGTCTCCAAGTCTGTATGAAGTATGGACCAGTTTCATGAAGTAAGGGCAACAGCAATCAATGAAATTAATCTCTATTTCTTTAAAAAAGACAAGGAATGTTAACATTAATTTGTAAACAGTACAATGTACTTTATTTTGTATTTTCTTCTGTTGTTGAAATAAAAACTATTATTATTTATCTAACCTTTTGAATATAAAACTTTATCCAATATATTCATCCAACAATTTATCCAACCAATAACCCAAAAAATATTTCACTGATTTGGAGAAAATTTTGGAATTACGCTTATTTTGCTAATGGCTTGGATGAGTTCGTTCATCAGATCTTAACACATAGTTTTTCCTAACAAAAAATTAAATATATTTTTTTAAACGCAATAGCTTTCAAATTGTTTAAGTGATTGGAACGAAAATTTACAACTTAAAAGAACATACAGAGATGTGGTTGTGTACCAATTTTCAAGTCTTTTGATCAAAGAAAAATGAAGTTATTCGAAATTAATAATAAAATAATCCTCGACATCACTTCAAATTCTGTAATGCAATATCTACAATGTTGGACAAAGGCAGAGCAATACAGCACCTGTACTGTTATGCTATTTAAATAAATTGTAGATAAAATCTAAACAATGGAAGTTACAACCATTGCCAGATGTCAAGATGTTGCTGACCAGGATTGCCCGATCTTCAGAAATTTCATGTAGTTAAACCTTTCATGTATAAACATATGAAATTTTTACAACTTCTGATAATAAAGAAAACATTTTATAAAATTTAATTTTATCAGTCAGTTAAAAAATACTGTATTTAATACCTGCAAATTTCGAATTACCCATTTCTCATGATTTTTAACTTAGGTATCCCTCCGATCATAATTTACTCTATCCGACAACTTTGTTAGACTGCGTCTGTGCTGAAGCTCAGCTGTCATTTGTCATTGTGTGGTAGTGTTATTTATTGACAATATCAAATTGGAAATTTAGGACAGTAGAAACAGACACCATAAACAAAGAAGAAATTGGAAATTTAGCCTCTAGTGTAGGTTTTTGACATGATACCATTACTAGAGAGATATGATAATGTGGCAGCATAATAATATTATGCTAATGCTGTGGTACAGTCAGTTTGGCGTTTCATCACATCTCGTAACACACCAGCTGTTGTGTGCATACAGTTAGATGTAATTTTGTATTATCAGAATACTACTGTAACATGATGAAATCAAGTTTATAACTGTTAACATACTGTAAATAATTTCTCCACTTTTCAAGTTTGTGTTGCTGCAATGTTAATTAAGGGTTCCCTTAATTATACGCTTATTGTGCTTATAAATGTAATATAAAAATAAATGAAAATGCAAGTGAACCTATTTAATTTAGCTCTGTATTCTACATTATCTGAAAAAGACATTATAGGCGACGAAGTAGAATGTAATTTCGGTAAATTTGCAGTTGACTGCATGAGGGTTTTAGATATTTTTTTCCAGCAACATGCTTAGAACCTTCCTCGGCCACAAGGCAAATTTTCTGGCAAACAACCCCCAAGAAAATTAAGGGACTTTGAAAACATGCGTTTTTCACATTTTACAGCAATACCTCCTTTAAACCCTGTCTACCCCATATTCGCCCAGGTCCAGCAACCTTCTTGGGGGTTGCTCACAAGAAATTTTTCTTGTGCTTTATGCTTTGAAGGTAGTTGTATGCATGCACAAGGGGAAGGAGAACCCCCCGAATTTTTGGGTGAGGAGCAGAAACCCTCTTCCTCCTGGGGGTTCTTCTCCTGCATGCATACAATCACCCTCAATGCATCAACCAAAGGATTTTTTTTCCAGCTTTCTAGTGTATTTTTCTAGAGTATATTTCCTGTTTATCAATTGCTTTGTTTGAGTTTTGTATCCAAATTACTCTATAAATATATGTCATAGATCATGTTTTTGCTTGTCCTTCTTTACCTTGTTTTACTGTTCCTAATTAAATAAATTAATTTTCATAACTTTTAATATAAGGCTAAATCTTACAGCTTATATAAATATATTATTTAATATTGTTATGAAAATTCACTATCATAACGCACTTGCTGCGTTCCGAACCTTTTTAGGTTACCTATTTATACAAAAGCTTAAGAAATTCATGAATAAGCATTACATTTCAATGATTGAATAATTTCAGTTTTATTTCTAACCAAACTAAAAATTCCTAAATACGTCCCTGACGTTTCTCCCACTCAAGTCACCGAACTCCGCCCAGTTTGGAAAAGTGTACAGGCTTCTTGTATTGCAAAACTGCACCTTTGTTACCTCTATCCCTTACAACCTCTTTGGGAAGGGTATATTCGTAAGGTGGTCCCATTTTTTGAATTGTAGCTGATTTTAGTGCACCCAATTTATAAATGAATTTCATATGAACAAGGCATTGGCTAGCACCTTCAACATTTGACAGATCTACTAGGCTCTTCAAGATAACAATGCACATCTTGGAAAAACGGTGTACAGTAACTCGAGTACCCTACTTCCATTAAAAACAATTTTTGAACCGTCTTATTCCGCAAACGAAAGACAGAAGACACATATTAGATATGTATAGCTTCGAGTACTCTGAAGCTTTCAATGTAACAAATACATTTGAACATAAACGATGAATTGTGCCATAAAGAGAAAACCATTCGCTCCTTTTCAGTAGTTTTCATATGCGGCATGTGTGAAAATAATCCTATTCTACTTCTTGCGATTGACTGATTTAATATAAAAGATGTATTCATTTTAAATCTCTCACTCTCGGGGTGTATTGAAGTGTCTGTAGTCTGTATCACAGCGATACTAAATACTGTGTATCATAAAAGAAGCGTCCCAATATTTAGAATAACAAAATCAATACAAATTCAACCCACTCTGCAAGAACACCAGATAACATTTCACTTATAACGCTGTCACATCATTACTTTGAAATTTAGATATGTGTTATCGACTGCCAAAACATTTATGGAACTTAGAAAATAGTGCTGCAAATTGAATCATAACTGCCACTTAGCTGTGATAATCTACTCTCCTTAGAAAGACACACTCACGAAATGAATTTAGGGTCCGTGACTTGACCACAAAGAAAATTTTCGTTTTTCTGTACCCATAAACTTCTGAAACGTTATATTTTTTCCCTCAAGGTCGTCCGCAGCCTTGCCGCCCCAACATTACTCGAGTTTAAACAAAAAAATGTCAATTTTCACGAAATCACCCCTAATTCATCCCCTACCCCCTGCAGCGATTTTACCTAAAAACAATCCGAACCAATCGTTTGTCGGGAGCTATTGTGTATCAAATTTGAAGACGCTTCCTCAATTTGTTCTTAACTTATCATCGCTACTAAGAGACATACCGACTCACAGACCAACAGATCGCCAGACCGACAGACAAAAACAATTTGGTTCCAGTATCAAGTTTTCTATGTTTTGAAACTTTTTTCGCTCTTTTAGTAAACAAAATTTTGAAAATTCTGTCGCCGATATTCAACCCCCACACGGTGGACCCCTAATTTAATTTCAGCACAAAATATCGGATGTTTGATGAAATTGAAAGTTTTCAAATGAACAAACGTTATAATACTCGGGTTTTAACGAGAAAATGTCGATATTTACCAAATCACCCCATTGATCCCCCTTTTTTTCTCTCTCAGGGTTCGTCCGCGTCTTTGCCGCCCCGATAGCACCGCAGCCTTTGGTTTATTGTGTATTTTCTACTTCACCCATTCCAAAATCACTGTGCCTTGAACTGGTCTGCACAGCAATTGGTAGGGTGAAGTTTTATCTTACTCTCTCTCTCTCTCTCTCTCTCCTGTGATCTAGGCTGTACGGAGATCAGTTGTCTTTTGCAATCCAGAGCTTTACACTCACACAAGATGTGCTGGGATAATTCCTCCTCCTCGCCGCAGAGTCTGCATGCCAGGTCCCCTTCGAACCGCCCCATTTTATGCAGGTATTTCTTGACGGCCATGTGTCCCGTCAAGAGTCCTGTCATGTTTCTGAGCTGTCCTCTGCTAAGATTTAGCAGCTCTCTTTGAACTGGGTTCCTTAATTACTGACTTTCCATGTCCGAGCTCTGGACAGTCTGCCCAGTACACCTTGTGTTCGTTTCTAACCCAGGACATAATGGCTCTCCTGGCAGTGCTCTTTGTCACGTCCAGAACCGGTTCTGGTCCCATAAAAGGTTCTACTGACCCCTTCTTCGCGAGATTGTCAGCTTCTTCATTGCCTTTGACCCCGAGTGACCCGGAACCCAGATGAGGGTGACCGCATTCTGACCAGCCAGGTCGCTCGTCTCGTCTCGGCATTCACTTATCAGCCTGGAATTTACCTGTGAGCTACTTAGGGCCTTAAGTAGCTCACGGGTAAGGCCTTAAGTAGGGCTGCCTGGCTGTTTGTGGCTATGAGGATCCGCTTATTGGTGTAACCCCTCATCTTGTTCTCCCGCACACAGTGCAGGATGGCGTACATTCGGCCTGAAAGACCTTTGCATGGGCTCCGAGGGAAATAGTATGACTTACCCTCGGTCCTTCCGAATAAACACCTGCCCCCGTTCCACGCTCCACGCCGGATACGACTGTGAAGCAGACGAGCGTGCCCCGTGGTATGCCCGGCGTCTCCTCCCGCCATGCCTCGCGGTCGGGGATTTCCACTGTAAAATTGTTTTTCCTGCAGATTCGTATACAAAAAGCAGTAGGCCATGGATTCTAACAATATACTTCTACTTTTAACATAATTTTTTGTAATGATTCACGATAAAAAAATATTGTGATTTAATTTACAATACTTAATTTGGTAATAATGCTAGGTAATATTTTTTTAATTTTAACAACACACCACGAGGGCTTACAGCCTAAGTACTATCGTACCGTGGGTGTTGACAAGGAGGAAAGAGGCAACTTGTTAATTCTGGACTTGAAGGTTTGGAGGTTCGGAGCAGAAGGAAAAACATGTGCCGGCAAGGAATTCCACAACTTGGAAGTCCTCGGGACAAAAGAGAGGGCATAACAAGATGTTCTATGTCTGGTGACCTGGACAGTAAAAGGGTGCATTCGCTCTGTTCCCCTGGCAGATCTGTTGGGGGCAGCAGGTGGGGGAACTATGGAGGAAAGCTCCTCTGAGCAGTGCCCGTGCAGATATCTATAAAAGAGAGAGAGGTCACCAACGGCACGTCGGTGGGCAAGGGATGGCAGCCTTTGGGTGAGGGTAGGGTCACCAATGAGACGTATAGCTCTCTTTTGAATGGAGTCCAGGATAGCGAGTGTAGAAGCGGCAGCTGCACCCCAGATGTGGGAGCAGTATTCGAGGTTTGGCCTTATTTGTGAAGTATATAAGGTATAGAGATTAGCTGGTGAAAAGTATTTGCGAGCCCGGAAGAGGAAACCTAATTTCTTAGCAGCCGCTTCTGCAATTGATGTGACATGTTGGTGCCAGTTAAGATTTCGATCCACAGAAATGCCAACAAGAGAAAAGGACTCATTACTTTGAATAACTTGGTTGTTTATTGTGATGGGTCTAGGGCTGGTGTATCTCTTATGAGAAAGAAAGCAAGACTGAGATTTGGTGGGGTTGAATTGTACAAGATTTCTACTTCCCCAGTCTAATATTTTTTGAAGATCCACGGAGACAGAACCCTCCATGAGTCTGCGATCCTCATCTAATTGGGCTAAAGAGACAGGCTTAGAATATTGTATATTTGAGTGGAGGGTGCTGTCGTCCGCGTAACTGTGAACTGGGTTGGATGTGCTAGAGAGGAGGTCATTGATGTGGAGAAGAAACAAAGTAGGGGCTGAAGCTGAACCTTGAGGAACTCCTGCATTAATTGGATACAGTTTAGAGGAATGGCCATCCACAACAACAGAAATGTTCCTGTTGGAGAGGAAATTTGCTGTCCAGGTACAAAGTTTTGGTGGTAGGCCATAGGCCGGAAGTTTATTAAGCAGCGCTGCGTGCCAGACCTGGTCGAATGCTTTGGATATGTCTAGAGCAACAATCTGAGATTCACTGTGTAGTTCCATAGACTTGTTCCAAGAATGGGTGACAAAGGAAAGGAGGTCGGCAGTCGATCTGCGCTGACGGAATCCATACTGCCTGTCGTGGATTAGACTGTGTTTTTTCAAGAAATTTCAGTAATTCCGTGTTTATATACTTTTCCATCACTTTAGAGACGACTGAAAGGAGAGAAATAGGCCTGTAGTTGATAGGAAGCGCTTTGGATCCTTTCTTGGGGATGGGTTGTACTCGAGCAGTTTTCCAGTTACTAGGGAATATGCCTTTATTGTAAGATATCTGAAACAGACGAGTCAGAACAGGAGCAAGTACTGGTGCGCAATTTTTGAGAACAATTGCTGGGATCTCGTCAAGGCCAGAGGCTTTCCTGGTATTAAGTGAAGAGGGCATCTTTCGTACCTTTTTAGTTTTGAAAATGATATCCGTCATTTTATGTGCGACATTGGGGACTGTTGGTGGTTGAACATTTGGAGGTGGGTTGAGAGTAGAATTGCTGGCGAACAACGAAGCAAGAAGTTCAGCCTTGCCCAGGGCGGTAGAAACAATTTCATCCCCTGAGACAAGAGGTGGGAACGTGCTTTTGCAGAAATTATTCCAATATTATGTGAAACAGTTTAATAACGAAACCTGGCAATAACAAATAGAAACTTAAACTCCACAAAACAACACAATTAGAAACGGAACTCAACAAATAATAAAATAGAAACTTAAAAATACACTATATAGAAAATTGTTCAATATGGGCACCGTTTTGTTCAATGCACTTTATACACCTTCTTGAAACATGCCTGCAAACTCTGGTGAGGGTGTTTTGGTTAATGTGATTTATAGCTTCCGCGATTCTGTTTCGTAATTCATTGATATTTTGTGGTGGATCGAATTTATACACATCATTCTTCAGAGTATCCCAAAAATAAAAATCCATGGGTGTTATATCAGGACTTCGAGCACACCAATGAACCGGCATATTGTTACAAATGACACGATTATTAAAATTTTGGCACAAACACTCTTTGACGATCCTAGCATTGTGAGCTGGACAACCGTCTTGTTGGTACCAAATATCGTCTAAATTATCATCAACTCTTCTAAGTGTTGGTAAGATATAATTTCTCAATAGATTAAGATACCTTTCCCCAGTTAAATTAATTTCAAAAAAGAACGGACCAACAAGGAAGTTACCTGAAATTCTTTAAAATTAATTGTCTAATCTACATATAAAAATAACAGTTTTTTACCTAATAAGCCGCACCAAACATTAATACCAAATCTGTCTTGCAATCGTCTTTCTTCCTTTAGAGGGGGATTTTCATTTGCCCAATAATGTCTATTATGGCGATTATACACACCACATTTTGTAAATCTGGATTCATCAGTCCATATTATTTTCAAATGAAAATTTTCATTTTGCTGACATTGTCCTTGATACCATCTGCAGAATTGAAGTCGCTTAGGGTAATCGTCAACATTTAAGCCTTGTACGATTGTAGGTTTGTATGGATAGTAATGACTTTTTTTAATACACGGTGTACCGTACTTTTTGGAACGTCAATTTGTTCACCATAAACAGAACCCTCCATGAATCTGCGATCCGCATCTAATTGATGTATATTTGAGTGAACAGTGTGCTGTCATCCGCGTAACAGTGAACTAGGTTGGATGTGCTAGAAAGGTCATTGTTGTGGAGAAGAAACAAAGTAGGGGCTAAAGCTCTACCTTGAGGGACTCCTGCATTAATTGGATAGGGTTTAGAGGAATGGCCATCCACGACAACAGAAATGCTCTGGTTGCGGAGGAAATTTGCTGTCCAGGTACAGAGTTTTGGTGGTAGGCCATAGGCCGGAAGTTTATTAAGCAGAGCTGCGTGCCAGACCTGGTCGGATGCTTTGGATATGTCTAAAGTGACAACCTGGGATTCACCGTGTAGTTCCATCGACTTGTTCTAAGAATGGGTGACAAAGGAAAGGAGGTCGGCAGTTGATCTGCGCTGACGGAATCCATACTGTCTGTCGTGGACAAGAAATTTTAGTAATTCGGTGTTTATATACTTTTCCATCAATTTAGTGACGACTGAAAGGAGAGAAATCCTTTCTTGAGGACATGTTGTACTCGAGCAGTTTTGCAGTTACAAGAGAATATGCATCTATTGTAAGATGTATAAAACAGACGAGTCAGGACAGGAGCAAGTTGTGGTGCCCATTTTTTGAGAACAATTGCTGTGATCTCGTCAAAGCCAGAGGCTTTCCTGGTATTAAAAGAAGTGAGCATCTTTTGCACATTTTTAGTTTTCAAAATGATATGCTGCCGTTGGAGCTTGAGAGGACTTTGTTTTTGTTGTGGTTATTAAACGAGTTTTTTGCCTTAGAAAGAATGCGGACATAGCGGTTTCTTGCGTCCTTAAGTGCATGACGGTTTTTTTGACTGGGATTGTGTAGAAGCATTTTTTGAGCTTTGACCTTTTCAAATCTGGCCTTCTCACAGGATTTAGAGAACTAGGACTTTTAAGTGGCTGAAGAGGTTTTCTATGTACGTGGAATAAATAATTCCATGCCAGCTTGGATAATTTCAGTGACGTTTTGTGAGATATCAGATGGGTCAGGATGAGAGAAGCCGATAGATACCCATGGAAATTAGGAAAAGTAATCCCGTATTTAATCCCAGTTCGCGGAGCTGTAGTGCCAAACGATACGTGGGTGTGATGACTGTGTGACCTCGTGTTGCATTGCGCTGGAAGCAGTGACCATACCGCGGTGACTGATGTCTTATAGCATTCGGCTTTTGTAGTAAGTAGGAGATCAAAGGGATTTGAGCTGTGTGTTTGGATGCGAGTAAGTAGGTTGCTGAACCATATTGGCTAAAGAATTTCTGACTGCAAAGGTCTCCGCTGCTCTCCCTTTTGGATCGGTTTTTGAAGATCCTAGCCATTCCTTATTATGGACATTGAAGTCACCAAGAATAGTGACCTCGGAGGAAGAATATTCAGAAATCAGATGGTCGGTTTTTTCAAAAAGGTAGTCGAAGAGCTGGACAAAGTTGTTGTCAAAAAGTGACCGGTAAATGCAACAGATGAATTTAGTTGCAGCCCAGAGAGTGTTTTATCCAAAATATGTCTTTTCTTTCAGCTTCCAAGTTGGGTAGTCTGGTGCAGGGTAGATTTCTACGGACGTATGTGCACACACCTCCATGCAATCTAAGAAGCTTATAGCCCGGGAAATTAAGGTGATTAGTGTCTGTTTTCACACTGATTTGGGTTTCGATGAGGAAGAGGAGTTGGGGCCTATTAGCCTGGAGGAAATGGTGAACGGAGTCCCGGTTAGAATTTAGGCTACATATATTCGAGAAGGATATGTTAAATCTTGATGCCGGCACCATCTTCACACCCTTCTCCCGGAGATCCGAATGGAGGAGTATTTTACCTCCGGAATCTTTTGTACAAGGAGGAGCCATCATCATTTTTTTTTATAAGGGAAACCGACTCATACACCAGATCCAGAAACGTCCGTTGGGATTTCACCTGCCCCTTGACGTAAGGGGTGGTACCTCCTCGGGCGCGAAAAAATCCTTTACTATCACATAAAGGAAAAGTCCACTACCACCTGCCAACATATGACCTTGCAACGATATACAGCATTTTTATGTAGCTAAATCCAGAACAAACGTTAATTGAATCCTTACGCTACCACAAGTTGTGTGTGTGTGTTTTGTTTCTTTAACGTCGGCGTATTTCCGCGACTATGGCCAATCACCGACGCCAGGGAGCAGTTCCACCTCACTATCCTGGAAATTTTGCCAAACCCCTGCCTTTATGTAAGGAGAGTAGAGATCTTTAACGTGCTCAACATCGCATGGACACAGGACCGAAGGCTTTACGCCCCCTCCGAAGGGCGGAACGTGCAGACATTCAACTTGCTCAAATACAATGCCAGAACCTCGGTTGATGTTAATGTTACAGTTTGTACTGAAAAAGTGAAAGGAGTATCCTGTGATCGAACCCAGTACTATTCGGTTCAGAGGCACACGTTCTTACCCCTGAACCACCGAGGTTATACCATACCACAAGTTGAATTAGTTTTTAGCAGCAACTGTAATTTACGTCATGTACACATACCTATATTGTTCAGCTTACAGAATTGAGTATTATTATTGACTTGTAACCTAATGGAGCGAGGAATGGTTGTCTACGGTGGAGAATCGATGTTGTGTCCTCTGTGACTGAAGGGACAATTGCTAATTACATTGTTACAACATAGATTTGGATCGATACTATCTCCGATATTGCTAATCACTCGACTGTTATATATTCACACTGTTACTGTTACACCTGCATGCAATGGAATTAACGGTTTGTTACTCTAGTATGTCATTCTGTTGGTTTAATTCTCATGTAGTTATCATTATTGGCACCTTTTCTTTTAGAAATCTGGGTATGCACAGACTTAAAAGTAAATGTCGTTATCACCAAGTACGACAAATTGAATATAAATACGAAATAAACCATTTTTAGAAAGTTAAATTTAAAAAAATCGGGACGCAGCAAGTGCGCTATAGTAGCGAATTTTCATAAGAATTGTATACAATTATTATACGGCATATTAGGAAAGTTAATACTTTAAACTTACACAGACCTTGAAGACCGATTTTACAGGTCCTAGTACGCGCACATTTGAAGAATTATTTCGAGAGTGTTACATTCGATATCTCTCTATTACAAAAAAAAATAAAAAATTATTGCGTTCCAACTTGAGAAAAATGCCCATAACTCAATTTTCTATGAAGCTAACGAACTAACGAACTAAATGTTTCTATATCTCTAGTTAGTGTAAGTCTCTTTAAAAAAAACTTGTATTACAAATTTCATTAAAGTTATACAAAAGATTTCCAGAAGGAAACTTAATTCTTATTTAGAAAAGTAAAGTATCTGCCAAATTATAAACGTAGCAGTTATTTTTTCTTATTAATCGCCTGAATGATTTCGTTTTAGTTAACCTAATCAAACTGGTTTTTTCAATATCAACAATAACAAAATTATAATTTCAGATTCAAAAGTGACAAACTTATTCAGGCGTTTTAAACAAAAATGAGACCTTGTTCAAAACGCATCAAAACGTATAAAAACGAAAATCTGTGCACTATTGTTTCTCCAAATGTCAAAATAAAACATAAAAAACATACATTCATCGAGCTGGATTAGATCGCGTAACCTCCTGCTTAAGGCAATGACGCTGTCTCTGGGCCATGTAAACAAACGTTAGTTAACGTTTTGTTTACATGATACTCCAGATCGGCTTCATGCCCGGGATATTATATTCAAAGTATACGTAACAATTAATTAGATAATTAGTAGAATTACCATCGAAACACATCCCACGACTGTGTCGGTCATATGTGACGTCCTATGTTTGAGTTTAAAGATAAAAGAAACTATTTTAGAATCATTTTTATAGAGACTTGGCTTGATTTTTTTACATTTTTACTATTTTATGCGACGGCATAATATATCTATGCTGCGCTAAAACTGTAAAACTGTATTTGCTACCTCCTGTATATATATATATATATATATATATATATATATATATATATATATATATATATGTATATATATATATATATATATATATATATATATATATATATATATATATATATATATATATATATATATAGATATATATATATATATATATATATATATATATATATATATATATATATATATGTTTGTGTGTGTGTATATATATCACACCGATAACTAAAAAAAGAATGGGCCGATTTTGATCCAATTTGGTGAGCACCTTTCCTTTGCAAGTGGCTTGGATAAGTTCGTTAGCCAGAAAAATCTGATCATTTCAAATAGATTAAAGAATGCTTTATTTTAATTAGTCAGTCGATTTCCCCTGGTCCATGCCAGTTCTGAGCTGACCTTTAATATATCGAATTTCGACCACCACACAGGTCCACTAGTTTATATCTAATAACCGATCAGATTACGTGACTATTTTCTTAAAAAAATTCGATTTAGATAAAATTTGGTGAGTGCCTTCCTTTTGCAAGTGGCTTGTACAAGTTCGTTGGCTAGGAAAATCGGCCCAAGTTTTCCCGGAAAATGTTGTGTTTACTTTCAGAAAAAAATTATATCTCCAAAAATAACAAAGTAAGGGCAACCAAATTTGGAACGCGTATTTGTATTATAAATACCATGTACCAAAATTTAAGTCTGTTAGTTAGAAGATAAAACAGTTATAGGCATTTAAAGAAAAAAATTTGGTGTTTTCCTCAAAACGTCAAAGTCACGCTTTGAGACGTCAAAATTCTCAACATTTAGGAAAAAAACCTGAAACAAATACCGATTACGTAAAGAAAATACCGCAGGAAGAGTGTTTTGCACACCCTTAAGTTTCAGCTTAAACTGTCATTGTCCTTTATTTTACTAAAATATTTACAGAAAATTGATTTCAAATAGACCCTTACTCTGATGCTGTGACGATGGTTTTAGTTTAAGTTTATGTTTTAACGGTCAACAAGTTTTAACTAATTTTCGTAGAAAAAAATCGTTAATGAGGAGACCGCGACTTTTGAATTTTAAAAAGATTCCTTCAAATGAGCGCAAACTACCGGATTTAACTATTTTAGATAAATTTTATGTGACCATTTAAAGAGTAGAATTTTCGCAACAGAACCGGAGTCTCTGGTAGAATTACGACGCCGCATTGTTAATTAATACCGTCTAATAACTCCACAAATGCTCCAGAATGTCAGAGCTCGTTTTGAACAAAATTTGAACTTTTGTATGGAAGCTGGTGGTCAACAATTTGAAGACTACATAACTGAATAAACATTTTGGAACGTTTGGTTTTGTTTTTTAGTTTTTTTTTAACGAAAAATTGACTAATTAGTGCATTTCTTATCACAATGAATGAAATACGTTCTTGCAACTCCAACTGTGAATAATTTTTAAACGAGTTGATAAAACCTCCAAAAAAATTAGTGTGCTGAATTCAGAAAGGAAAGAGCTTTCAAATGATGTAACACTCGACCCATGCTCCCTATTTAAAATATAAGGGTTGTTATCACCACCCTTATGAGGTTGATGTGACAAAGTTGAGTTTTATGTCAAAACATGTCCCCTCAATATTAAAATTGACGTGTTTCAGCGTTTCTTTAAAAAAATTTCTCTGGACGCAAATCGGTCTGTTTCGTTTTCAATGCGCCACCCTATATAAAGCATGATATAACCAAAAAACTTTCGTAATTGCTATATCTGCCCTTGACAGATGGAATCCCCGTATATATATATATATATATATATATATATATATATATATATATATATATATATATATATATATATATATATATATATATATATATATATATATGGGCTATGGTTTCGGGTGCTAGGGGTCCGAATTCGCGCTCATTTCAAAAAATTCTTGCATAGTCACACCAGCGATACCTCTCTGTTAGCAAATTCGCTTAAAGGGCAAACTTTTTGCCAGCAACGCTTTGAGTGTTGAGTAGTTTATTTAGCATGATTTCTATATCTAAAACTGACTCTGTACAAATTGAATCAAGCCCGTATAAGATCCCCCATTTCTTGTAATATTAATAACATCCTAAATTATGTGTACCACACACATTAACCAACTTAATCTGGAGTTCATAAAGCGCATAAGGTAATTAACGTAAACTCCACCGATAACTTGAAAAGTTTTCTTAGCCTGACTCCTACACACTGATACGAGCGTTACTTCACAGGGATAAATGAAAGTTTAGTAATTTATGTTTCGATAGCATTATTAATTAATAGCAAAAGGAAATAAATGGGGAAGCTAAGAGAGATGAGCTGTACAATATTAAACGATTTTACCCAATTATTCACATGATAATTAGAGCTCCCTAAACCTATCAGTACATCATTAAGTGCGCTTACAAAATTTAATAAGGAAAGCACTATCTTCGATATAATCAACAATTTGCGGGTAGTCTGCCCTCCCAGCTAGACTTTCTTCTTAGGTCTATGGAAATGGTTTACCAGGAATGTTATGTGCCAGGAAAGTTTCTGCAAAATAATATAAGTCTCGAGGCAGCAAGGGTTCTACACGAAAATTCGAAAATAATTTTCTTACGTGAACTCTCAAACTTTTTTTAGTGACTTTTCTTTAAAAAATTCTCAAATGAGGAGATCGCGACTTTTTAATTTTTATAATACATGAAGAAAAAAACTTTGTAATATATGTGGCCTAAATTCTAACCTTAACTCTGTCCACCATCTCCCCCAGGCTAATAGACCCCAACTCCTCTTCCTCACCGAAACCCAAATCAGTGCTAAAGCAGCCACTAGTCACCTTAATTTCCCGAAGTATGAACTTCTTGCTTCCTTTAGATTGCATGGAGGTGTGTGCGCATACGTCCGTAGCAATCTAACCTGCACCAGACTCCCCAATTTGGAAGCTGGAAGAAAAGACATAGTTTGGATGAAACTCTCTCTCAGCGCTGCAACTAAATTCATCTGTTGCATTTACTGGTCACCTTCTGACAACAACTTTGTCCAGCTCTTAGACTACCTTTCTGAAGAAACTGACCATCTGATTTCTGAATATCCTTCCTCCGAGGTCACTATTCTTGGTGACTTCAATGTATCAGGAATGTATAAGGAATGACGGATCTTCAAAAACCGATCCACAAGGGAGAGCAGCGGAGGCCTTCGCAGTCAGCAATTCTTTAGCCAATATTGTTCAGCAACCTACTTACTTTCCTCGCATCCCAACACAGAGCTCAAATCCCTTGGATCTCCTTCTTACTACAAAACCTCAATGCTATAAGACATCAGTCACCGCCCCCCTTGGTCGCTCAGACCACTGCATGGTCACTGCTTCCTGCGCAATGCAACCTGACCTCACAAACAGTCATCACACCCACTTATCGTTTGGCACTACAACTCCGCGAACTGGGACGAAATGCGGGATCACTTTTCCTTATTTCCATGGGCGTTTGTCTGCTTCTCTCATCCTGACCACTCTGATATCTGACAAAACGTCACCGAAGTCACCCAAGATGGCATGAAATTATTTATTCCACATACACACAAAACCTCTTCAGCCACTCAAAAGCCCTGGTTCTCTAAATCCTGTGACAAGGCCAGACTTGAAAAGACCAAAGCTCACAAAATGCTTCTACAGAATCCCAGTCAAGAAAACTGTCAAGAATTTAACGACGCAAGAAACCGCTACGTCCGCATTCTTTCTGAGGCAAAAAAAAAACTAGTTTAATAGCCACATCAAAAACAAAGTCTCCTTAAGCTCCAACGGCAGCAAACCCTTCTGGACTTTTACTAAATCTCTTGAGAATAATTTCTGCAAGATCACGTTCCCACCTCTTGTTTCATGCGATGAAAATGTTTCTACCGCCCTGGGCAAGGCTGAACTTTTTGCCTCGTTGTTCGCCGGAAATTCTACTCTCAAACCACCTCCAAAAGTTCAACCACCTACAGTCCCCAATGTCACGCATAAAATGACGGATATCATTTTCAAAACTAAAAAGGTACGAAAAATGCTCTCTTTTCTTAATACCAGGAAATCCTCTGGCCTTGACGAGATCCCAGCAATTGTTCTCAAAAAATGCGCACTAGAACTTGCTCCTGGTCGTCTGTTTCAGACATCTTACACCAGAGGCATATTCCCTAGTAACTGGAAAACTGCTCGAGCACAACCCGTCCCCAAGAAAGGATCCAAAGCGCTTCCTAGCAACTACAGGCCTATTTCTCTCTTTTCAGTCGTATCTAAAGTGATGGAAAAGTATATAAACACCGAATGACTAAAATTTCTTAAAAAACACAGTCTAATCCACGACAGGCAGTATGGATTCCGTTAGCGCAGATCAACTGCCGACCTCCTTTCCTTTGTCACCCATTCTTGGAGCAAGTATATGGAACTACATGGTGAATCCCAGATTGTCGCTCTAGACATATCCAAAGCATTCGATCAGGTCTGGCACGCAGCACTGCTTAATAAACTTCCGGCCTATGGCCTACCACCAAAACTCTGTACCTGGACAGTAAATTTCCTCTCCAACCGGAGCATTTCTATTGTCGCAGGTGGCCATTCCTCTAAACTGTATCCAATTAATGCAGGAGTCTCTCAAGGTACAGCTTTAGCCCCTACTTTGTTTCTTCTCCACATCAATGACCTCCTCTCTAGCACATACAACCCAGTTCACAGTTATGCGGATGACAGCACCCTCCACTCAAATATAGAATATCCTAAGTCTGTCTCTTTAGCCCAATTAGATGAGGACGGCAGGGTCATCGAGGGTTGTCTCTGTGGATCTCCAAAAAATATTTTACTGGGGAAGTAGAAATCTTGTACAACTCAACTCCACCAAATCTCAATCTTGCCTTCTATCTCATAAGGGATACACCCATCAAAATGAACCTACTTCTCTCCTTTCAGTCGTCTCTAAAATGATGGAAAAGTATGTAAACACCGAATTTCTAAAATTTCTTGAAAAACACAGTCTAATCCACGACACGCAGTATGGATTCCGTCAGCGCTGATCGACTGCCGACCTCCTTTCCTTTGTCACCCATTCTTGGAACAAGCCTATGTAACTACACGGTGAATCCCAGATTGTCGCTCTAGACATATCCAAAGCAGTCGACCGGGTCTGGCACGCAGCACTGCTTAATAAACTTCCGGCCTATGGCCTACCACCAAAACTCTGTACCTGGACAGTAAATTTCCTCTCCAACCGGAGCATTTCTATTGTCGCAGGTGGCCATTCCTCTAAACTGTATCCAATTAATGCAGGAGTCTCTTAAGGTACAGCTTTAGCCCCTACTTTGTTTCTTCTCCACATCAATGACCTTCTCTCTAGCACATACAACCCAGTTCACAGTTATGCGGATGACAGCACCCTCCACTCAAATATAGAATATCCTAAGTCTGTCTCTTTAGCCCAATTAGATGAGGACGGCAGGGTCATCGAGGGTTGTCTCTGTGGATCTCCAAAAAATATTTTACTGGGGAAGTAGAAATCTTGTACAACTCAACTCCACCAAATCTCAGTCTTGCCTTCTATCTCATAAGGGATACACCCATCAAAATGAACAACCAAGTTATTCAAAGTAACGAGTCCTTTTCACTTGTTGGCATTTCTGAACATGTCACATCAATTGCAGAAGCTAAGAAATTAGGTTTCCTCTTCCGGGCTCACAAATACTTTTCACCAGCTAATCTCTATACCTTATATACTTGACAAATAAGGCCAAACCTCGAATACTGCTCCCACACCTGTGGTGCCGCTGCTTCTTCTACACTCGCTATCCTGGACTCCATTCAGAAAAGAGCTATACGTCTCATCGGTGACCCTACCCTCACCCAAAAGCTGCCATCCCTTGCCCACCGACGTGCCGTTGGTGACCTCTCCCCCCCCCCTCTCTCTATTATAGATATCTGCACGGGCACTGCTCAGAGAAGCTTTCTTCCATAGTTCCTCCACCTGCTGACCCCAACATATCTACTAGGGGAACAGAGCAAATGCCGTCCAGGTCACCAGACATAGAACATCTTGTTATGCCCGATCTTTTGTCCCGAGGACTTCTAAGTTGTGGAATTCCTTGCCGGCACATGTTTGTCCTTCCCCTCCGAACCTCCAAACCTTCACACCAGAATTAACAAGTTGCCTCTTTCCTCCTTGTCGACACCCACGGTACGATAGTATTTAGTCTGTGAGCCATCGTGGTGTGTTGTTGAAATAAAAAAAATTAAAGAAATTTTATATATATATATATATATATATATATATATATATATATATATATATATATATATATATATATATATATATATATATATATATATATATATATACAGGGTGCTCAAATAAGGACACAAACCGGCTATATCTCGAAAAGCATAGCATCTGCAGCTTTCGGAAAAAAATTGGCATAAGTAAAGTGGCCAGGAGAAAATGTTGAAAATTATTTTCAGCTTTCTAAGTCTTCCGCTAGGTGGCGAAAATGCCATGGCTTACCAAAAATCTTAAATTTCACAAAAATCTTGACGCATAACATAAGCTGGTTTTAGGCAATTTGTAATCAACGTTCACTTATCTACAACTTCTGTTTAAAAATTTTCCTTATGGACCAGTGGCGGAGGTAGGGGGCGAGGATTTTTTTTATAAACAAATTTCTATAACTTGATAACCAGTAGACATAATTTCAAGAATTTTTGCTTGTTGGAAAGATATTTCATACGAAATTCAATGTATTCGTATTTTAAATCCACAGTCAGACATGCACAAAACGCAAAGGGCCTTAGAGTAGAGGAGTCTAGTTTTATTAAATTTTATGAAAATTTTCAAATAGCAGCATAGTATTATAATATAACTATCAAAAAGTGGATGAAGTTGGAAAGAACTCAGTGAAAACCCAACACGAATATGTTTTACAGTTTCAGAGAAAACTCGAATTTTATGTATTTTGGTGCTTATTATGCCATTTCTCAAAATTGGATATGAATATAGCAACATATCTATAGAATATTTGTTTTCAGACATCGTTATACAAATTAACATACTTACCAATAACTATTAATCACATTAATATGAAATAAATGTATTACCTTATCATAAAATTAAGAAAAATAAAAGAGTCGTAATCTGACCAGGAAAATTTTGGGTTCTCATTTGAAAAAATTATTTAGCGCCGAAAATAACAAAAATGTAAATGGTAAACTACATACTAAAATTTAGACCGCTATCTTACAAGAAAAAAGAGTTATAAGGATTTAATTAGAAAACATGTTTGGTGGCAGATCATTTCTATAAAAAATCACCACCATAAGGCACCTGCTGCGTCCATCCTTTTTTTAGGGATTGTAGGTTGTATACTCATCTCGTATACCCTATCAAACGCCGCCTTTATCAGCTAACGACAAAAAAAATCATCAAAGTATTTTAACTTCCGCACTGGCAAAAATTTATCTGATATGTACTTGTATTTATTTATTTTCCATTTAGTCAAATCAGAAATATCGACTTTGAAAGTAACATTAATGGGTTAGAACAAATGAAAAGTCTATTAACTGTCTGTTCGGTGACTTTATCTGCAACAATGGAATATGAAAGCGACGCTGACATTTCTAAAGGGTTACAAGAAAAGCGGAAATCACAGAAAAAAGTAACAAAGAGCAAGGCAGGCAGCGTCAGAGAATAGAATAACGCAATAGCTGAATGGTCTTTAGGAGGCATTCACACTCAATACCGGCCAATTCAGGCACAATACAGAGAATCACGACTGTTATTTCGTGTCCAAAAGGACTTGCTGGAGCCCAAAAAGACTGCTGACATTCTTAAATAAAATGTTATAAATCCAATCATGAAATTTATGGAATCAATACGTATTATGAATTTAGATTCAACCTAGCCAGTGCTACTTAATATATGATTTTACAGAATAAGCAGGGCCACTGTGTTAGTAAAGTTAAAAAACTCGGGACGCAGCAAGTGCGTTATGGTAGTGAATTTTTATTAAATGCTTCAAATTTAAATAACTCAATTTTCTATAAACTTAGAGAGTTTAATTTTAATACGTAGTAAGGTTTTTCCTAAGGCAAGATATCCACAAAATTTCATTAAAATAACTTTGTAATTTTCGGAGAAAAACATTTTTTTCGAAAGAAAATTTAAAATTTGAATAACTGAATTTTCTCTAAACTTAGAAAGTTGAATTTTGGTACGTAGTAAGATTGAGGCAACATATATAGTAAATTTCATTAAAACAGCTTTGTTACTTTCGGAGAAAAAAATTTTTTCGAAAGAAAACTCAAAATTTTTCCGGAAAACCCCGTCTGATTTTTCTGGATAACGAACTCATCCAAGCCATTAATAAAAGACAGGCACTTGCCAAGTTTCATCAAAATAGGTTAATTATTTTTTGAGTTATCATATATATATATATATATATATATATATATATATATATATATATATATATATATATATATATATATATATATATATATATACATATATATATATAAACATATATATATATATATATATATATATATATATATATATATATATATATATATATATATATATATAAACATATAAAAATTAAACCTATTTACAAATGAACTTTAATAAGATATTATGCTGTGACAATACCTCTCTCAAGCACCCTAAAATATAATCAAAATGTGCACAGTTATATATGTTTTATTTCTTTTTCCCTTGTCTTAATACACTACATATTTTATGACAATCGATTTAATTTACTTATTTGATTTCATAAATAGTCGGTTAATAGTGACTTGGAATGAAGTAGACCACATCTTCAAACATATTAAGAGAATATGAGTAAATCAACAGCAACTGGGAATGCATTCGGTCAGTCCCCCAACCACGTGGTAAAAAAACACTGGCTGTATGAGTGGTTACAACTCTACCTCTAAATAAAAGGACTGTAACAGCGGCAGAAGCAGAAGACAATGGAAGCTGTGTGTATTCGGAAAGAAATTATTGACTATTAATAACAACAATTGACTAAAAACGCTGCGAGTTGTAAGGAAAAAAATAATTATACTACAGAGGTGATAAATGTTAATAAATTACAATAGGGTTATATATAATCGTAAATGCTTCCAATGATTAACAATCAGTGAATTCAGTATTATTGACATTTCTCGGAAACTTAAAAATGAATTTCATGAGTCAATAAGAGAAGCATTGACTAACCAACAGCAACCACATACTTATGATTTAACTACAGAGGTGATAAATGATAATAAATTACAATAGGGTTATATATAATCGTAAATGCTTCCAATGATTAACAATCAGTGAATTCAGTATTATTGACATTTCTCTGAAACTTAAAAATGAATTTCATGAGTCAATAAGAGAAGCATTGACTAACCAACAGCAACCACATACTTATGATTTAAACATAAATGTTTCAAATTTGAATAGCTCAATTTTCTGTAACCCTAGAAAGCTGAATTTTGGCACATAGTTAGGTATTTCCCAAAGCAATATGTAGACCAAATTTTATCGAAATTTTCGGGAAAAAAAATTTTTTTTGAAAGAAAACTCAAAATTTTCCCGGAAAACCCCGTCCGATTTTCCTGGCCAACGAACTCATCCAAGCTATTAATAAAAGAAAGGCACTTGCCGAGTTTCATCTAAATCGGTTAATTATTTTTTGAGTTATCAGACGGATACATATATATATATATATATATATATATATATATATATATATATATATATATATATATATATATAAACATATAAAAATTCAAACTGACCCCGGATATGGGTTCTAGGGGTCCTAATTCGCGCTCATATGAAAGAATTTTTGCAAAGTCTCACCATCGATACCTCTCTATTAGTGATTTTTTAAAATAAAAATTCACTAAAACTACAAATAAAAAAAGTCTGGACGCAGCAAGTGCGTTATGGTAGCGATTTTTTATTATATTGTTTCAAATAACGGAAAATGACAAAATAGAAAATAGTCCGTTTTAAATATAAGTACATACCAGTTTGTTTGGGAAAAAACTTTCTCTTCTGAAAAACCGTTTTAAGTGGGTTAGCTAACTAACTTATTCAACCAATTAACGAATCAAAAATTAATTTGAATGGTACCTTTCATTATCTAAACAGCTTAGTTAAGTTTGTTAACCAGTACTATCGAACCAGTTTTTCTGGGAAAATTTTCGATTTTTCCGGAAAATTTGTGTATCTTAAAAAAATCGGGACGTAGCAAGTGCGTTATGGTAGCGAATTTTCTTTAAAATATTTTTAATAGCAAATGTCTTTCTTTGATGAAAGCAGGTTTATATAGTAAAAACAATGTACCATATTTCATCGAAATAACTTAATTGTTCGAAAATATATAAACATTTTTCAAAAGTCTGGATGCAGCAAGTGTGTATGGAAGTTAATTTCCATAAAAATGTTTTTAATAGCAAATGCGAGCAGGCATCAATCTGATTACCCGTATAGGCTATGTAGTAGAAACAATGTACTATATTTGATCAAATTTACTTATGGTTTGCAAATATACAAAAATTTTCCGAAAATAAACTTAAATGTTGGTTTCCTAACCAACAAAGCTGACGTTAATAGCAAATTGAGTTACTGAAATTTAAAGGATTTAATGAAAATTCGGTAAATTTGCAGATTAGCTCCCGAACGCTTTTCAAAAAATTGTTTTCAGAAACATCACTAGGACCCCACCTGGATGCGCAAACCACAAGAAACATTTCTTGTTCACACCCCCCTAGGAAGTTAGGTAGGTAGTAAAAAGGAAATATGAGCAGAAAATGGGAAGAAAACTGCTTGAAAGCTGTATATTTGAAGCCATATCCCCATTAAACCCTGCCTACCCCGTACAGCACCCCTATTTGCCCCAGGTCACGTAACTTCCTTGGGGGGTATGAACAAGAAGTTTTTCTTGTGGATACACATACATATACATATACATATACATATACATATACATATACATATACATATACATATACATATACATATACATATACATATACATATACATATACATATACATATACATATACATATACATATACATATACATATACATATACATATACATATACATATACATATACATATACATATACATATACATATACATATACATATACATATACATATACATATACATATACATATACATATACATATACATATACATATACATATACATATACATATACATATACATATACATATACATATACATATACATATACATATACATATACATATACATATACATATACGTACTAAATATATTTTGCTTGGCGTTGTGTCTAAGCAGTTTGGGTGACTGCAGAACTTGAAACCGACTTTTCCGTGTACTAGTCAATGCTAGATACGTTATTAATCCATGTATTCGTTATAAAACAAATAATTTCCACAAACGTTAAGATGGTACAATTAAAAATTTGAAGAGAGAGAATGGAAATCCTTAAATGAATGAAGATGGCATATATAGAAATTATGTTAACGATCGTAGAGAATCCATACTTTATCAGTAACCACAGTTTGAATATTCAACAAAAGAGAGTGCACCCATAGTCTACTGTCGAAAGCCAACTTATGATCTAATCCAATTTCCATACATATTGAGATGTTCTGCAATAACGGGAGTTTAAATAATGTTCAGTCAATTACACTTTTGTTCTATTTTCCGGCTGAATGGGTTCTAGAGAGACTTTATTGCCTCCACGAGGGCATTCGATGAGGGCTAAATGGAAATTAAAAAATAATATTTCATTACGACCGGAGAGCTCTTCGATTTTATAAGCCGGGGATATTAAATCGCATTTTTCCAGCTTTTATTCAAGTATAATTAGAAACATGGTGTGTATATCACCATTTAACTAAAAAGTAATTTGAGGTAAATTGCTTTGAATTTTAATATTGTTTGCTGTAAAAGTTAATTTAATTATTGATTTAGGCGCGGAGACCTATTGATACATTATTGGATTGACCGGAAATACATACTAGTTTTGTTGATACATCGATTTGCATATTACAAAAGTTCGGAAGCAGAAAGTGCGTTACGGTAGCGAATTTTGAAAAAGTCTTCCACCTTAAAATGACTTAATTTTTCGTTAACCTACAAACTTCAATTTTAGTACAGAATGATGTCCCAATCAATGTATAACAATAATAATAAAATAATAATATCAAGTTTATAAAAGTTCGGGACGCAGCAAGTGCGTTATGGTAGCAATGCTTCAAATTTCAATAACTCAGTTTTCTATTAACCTGGAAAGTTGAATTTTGGCACATAGTAGGGTCTTTCCCAAGCCATTATACCTGCCTCTAGAAAACCTAGCACAATTCATGAAGTGTGAAAGCTACAAAAGAATAAAGAAGCTGCTGGATACAGAGAATCATGGTTGCGATGACAGAGCGACTTGAGCCTTGAGCATGTGATGCTGATGATGATGATGATGTAAGCATGTAAGAAAATTAAGTGCTGTTGGAATGGACTACCTGAGACGAGTGAAGGGCATGTTAAATAAACTTGTCTGTCACTTGTCACTTTTAGCTAAAAGTCGTAGTTCATTTGTTTGCCCCTTTCCCGTTCACTTCAGATATTCGGCTTTTAACTGTCCTCCATTTAAAATGCGAAATTTGTATTTCCGTTTGTCCATTGCTGTGATTTGAGGTTTTAATGCTTCTAGTTCTGCCTTCACCCATATAGTGCAGGGAAACAAAAGCGACAGTTGATGAAAACAGCCACTATGATAGATTTCTTGTAAGGTTCAGTTCCTGTTATAAATAACAGAACGTAAGTATGTTTAGCCATTTTGGTGTTATTCTTTATAGGTATCATAGGTTTAATGCATTGTATTTCTCTGAAAGTTCTGCTTTGGTTGTGCAGCCTGCCTTGACAGCTTCTCTATCTATTTGTTTAAAGACCTTATAGATTGTGGTGTGTAAGTGCACTTTTAAATCTTAATTTACACGGGTTTCTACCCGTTTTTTGCTATTTTTACTGCTTTTGCATTGTTGTTTTTGCTGCTTGGAGGTGCCTCGACCAAGCTTTGGACATTTTGATGTTTTCAACCTCTCAACTTTTAGCTTTTAGCTTTGATTTTATTAGTGTAACTGTTGTAGAGCATGTTAACGTTGACTTTATTTTCTGATTAGACTTTGCTTGTAAGGCTGTTTAGAATTTTGTAACTGCTTGTGTCGTGTTATACTTGCCGACCCACCAGAAACTTTGTTTCTGACACAACCACCTTTTGTAATGTTTCAGGAAGCCTCTCAAGATGGCCAGATATATGGGCCGAAACGCGTAGGGTTTTTGCTAAATAAATTCAGTCTGGAGTATAGCCTTGTTCTGTTCTTTTAGTGAATTTTCTTAAAAAAAATTCACTAATGAGGAGATCCCGACTTTTGAATTTTGAAAAAATTTCTTCAAATGACCGCGAACTAGGCCCCCTAGAACACATATCCGGGGTCCGTTTCAATTTTTATATGTTTATATATATATATATATTTATTATATTTATATATATATATATATATATATATATATATATATATATATATATATATATATTTATATATATATATATATATATATATATATATATATATATATATATATATATATATATATATATATATATATATATATATATATATATATATATATATATATATATATATATATATATATATATATATATATATATATATATATATATATATGTATCACACCGATAACTCAAAAAATAATAGGCCGATTTTGACTAAATTTGGTGGAAAAATTCATTTTGCAAATGGCTTGGATAAGTTCGTTAGCCAGGAAAATCTGCCCAGGTTTTCCCGGAAAATTTTGTGTTTTCTTTCGAAAAAAATTTATATCTCCGGAATTAACAAAGTAAGGGCAACCAAATTTGGTACGCTAGTTAATATCCTTATAGGTAAGCCACTTACCAAAATTTAGCTATGTAGGTCAAAAGACAAAAAAGTTATAGGCCTTTAAAGAAAAATAAATTAGGGTTTTCCTCAAAACGTCAAAGTTGCGATTTAAAACGTCAAAATCGGCAACATTTAGGCAAAGAACTTGAATCTAATACGGGATATGGAAATCAAATGTCTCAAGAAGGATGTTTTACAAACTCTGAAGTCTTAGTTTCAACCGTCACTGTCCTTCATTTTACTAAAATGTTTCCAGAAAATTCATTTCAAATAGACCCTTTCTCTGATGATTGGCAGTAGCCTTAGCTTTAGAGTTTATCGTTTAATGGTATATAATTTTTGTCGAATTTTCGTAAAAAATCAATAAAGCTCAATATATCCGTTATTATACAAGATATGAAGAAAATTTGTATATATTAATTATAGGGTGTCTTGAGCTACATCTTAAAAAAATATATTTCTACAATCACAGGATGGCCCATAAGTCGTTGGTGATACAAATTTTCTTTTTTTTTTTTTAATCAAACACGCCTTATGTTATTGCATTTTTGAATTTTTCAGCGATGCATGTTTGTAAGAAATGAAATTCGGGACGCAGCAAGTGCGTTATGGTAGCGAATTTTCATTAAATGCTTCAAATTTGAATAGCTCAATTTGCTATTAACCTATAAGGTTGACCAAGAAACGAGTTTTTCCAGGAACACTTTAAGTTTACTTTTGGAAATTTTTGTACATTTTCACACAATAAAGTTATTTTTATGAAACATGGCACATTGTTTTTACTATATAGGTTATACTGGTAACCAAAATTGATGCCTGCTTTCTTAAAAAGAAAACACACATATTTGCAATTAAAAACATTTTTATGAAAATTCACTACCATAACGTACTTGCTGCGTCCAGAGTTTTTTATCTTGAAAATATGTCTAACCCAGACGTTGTGACGTTCAGAAATTACATGTTAAATAAATACAGAGTTAGAAATAAATGGTTTCTGAGCGAATCTACTGTAGAAAAGTCAATTAGAAGTAACTACTCATTAGAACAGCGTGCTTAGATTCTTTGGACACAGAACAAATGGATAAAGACGTAATGACAAGGAGAATTTTTGGAGAGCATGTAAATGGTGAGAGAAGCCGTGGAAGACGGAGGAAAGCTTGGTCGGATGTTGTAGGCGATATATTGAAGAATAAAACCCACATACTACAATTTATAAGCAACCACGACATTAAATATTAGTCATTAATTGATTATTTGAATATTAAAAATAGTCTGGACGCAGCAAGTGCGTCATGGGAGTGAATTTTCATTAAAATGTTTTTAATACCAAATATGATGTCTTTCTAATGTATCAATCTGGTTACCGGTATAACCTATATAGTAGAAACAATGTACCATATTTTATCAAAATTTCTTATTGTTTGAAAATGTACAAAAAAATTTTCGAAAATAAACTTAAAATGTTTCCGAGAAAACTGGTTTCTTAGCCAACAAACCTTAGGTTAATAGCAAACTGAGTTATTGAGAATTGAAAATTCTCGACCAAAACGCACTTACTGCGTCCTGCTTTTTCTCTTACAAACATACACGATATTTCGATAAAAAAATGCAAAAACCCGTATAATTAACGTATAAAATTTTTTCTCGTATCTTGTATAATAAGAATTATATTGAGCTTAACCGTAGAAATGCGCCACCCTCTATATATGTAAACAGATAAAAACTGAAAATAAACCCGGATATGGATTCTAGGGGGCATAATTTACGCTCATTTAAAGAAATCTTTTTAAAATTCGAAAGTCGCGCTCTCCTCATTAACGAATTCTTTCTACGAAATTAGCTAAAAAGTATGACCATTAAACCTTAAAAACTTAACAAAACCTACAGCCACAGCATCAACTTAACTAAACCTACAACCAAAGCATCAACTTAACTAAACCTACAGCCTAAGCATCAGAGAAAGCGTCTATTTGAAATGAATTTTCTGTAAATATTTTAGTAAAATGAAGGACAATGACGGTTGAAGCGGAAACTTAAGGTTTGCAGAACACTCTTCTTGATACATTTTCTTTACGTAATCCGTATTTGTTTCAGGTTATTTGCGTAAATGTTGCAAGTTTTCACGTTTCAAATCGCGACTTTAACGTTTTGAAAAAAACCTCAATTTTTCTTTCCTTTAAATGCCTATAACTTGTTTGTATATTATGTGACAGACCCAAGTTTTGGTACGCGGATCACTATTTATAATATAAACACGCGTACCAAATTTGATTGCCCTTACTTTGTTATTTCCGGCGATGTAATTTTTTTCCTAAAGAAACACAAAATTTTCTGGGAAAACCTGGACCGGTTTTCGTGGCTAACGAACGTACCCAAGCCACTTGCAAAAGGAAGGTACTCACTAAATTTGATCAAAATAAGCCCTTTAGTTTTTGAGTTATCGGTGTGAATATATATATATATATATATATATATATATATATATATATATATATATATATATATATATATATATATATATATATATATATATATATATATATATATATATATGCCACACGTATATTGATTCATACAACAGATATAAACCATTTATCAACGGCAACCAAACTAGATATATACCAGGCATAATACATACTACCCGAACCAACAATCGTAATCGTGAAATCTCGGCCGCAATTATGGAAAATGACAGACGACATGAAATTAAAATTTTGCCAAGTGATTGTTATTTAACTGGAGGATTCAATAAATTATTAAAATACACTATATTTGTAGCTTTATTAACGGCCCCAAATACAGTTTTAGCGCAGCATAGATATATTACGCTGTCGAGTCATATAACAGAAATGTAAACGAAATCAAGTCAAGTGTCTATTAAATTGATTCTAAAAGTGCATGTTTTATCTTTAAACTTAAACATAAAGAACGAAACAGTCGTGGGATGTGTTTCAATGGTAATTCTACTAATTTGGTAATAATTGTTACGTATACTTTAAATATAATATCCCGGGAATAAAGCCGATCGAAAGTATCACGCAAGTAAAACGTTAGTTGACGTGTATCTAGATGGCGCAGGAGCTATTGCGCTTGCCTCCTAAGCAGAAGGTCAGGCGATCGAATCCAGCTCGATTAATGTATGTCTTTTATGTTTTATTTTGACATTTAGAGAAACAATAATGCACAGATTTCATACGTTTTGAACAAGATCTCAGTTTTGTTTGAAACGCCTGAATAAGTTTGTCACCTTTGAGTCTAAAGTTATAATTTTGTTATTGTTGATATTGAAAAAACCGGTTTGATTAGGTTGACTAAAACGAAATCATACTGTCGATTAATAAGGAAAAATAACTGCTACGTTTATAATTTGGGAGATATTTTACTTTTCTAAATATGAATTAAGTTTCCTTCTGGAAATATTCTGTATAACTAATGAAGTTTGTAATACAAGTTTCTTTTAAAGAGACTTACATTATCTACAGATATAGCAATATCTAGTTCTTTAGCCTCATATAAAATTGAGTTTTGGGCATTTTACTCAAAGGGAGTTAGAACGAAAGATTCTTTGATAATAGGGAGATATCGGGATTGAATGTAGGGGTGAATTTTTGACGTTGCAGGATACCATTTTTGAATCTAAAAGTGACATATTTTTTTATAAATATTTACAGTAATTGAGATATTGAATTTATTCCAGTTGGTTGTTCCACATTAACAATATCTATATATATATATATATATATATATATATATATATATATATATATATATATATATATATATATATATATATATATGAATAAATATGTAAACATGATGAAAAAAAGGTAGCAGCACAGAAATCCTGAGCACGGAGTTCTTGAGAGTAACCTTTGGAGTGATTGGTCATGTAATTTTGAATTTTATTAATGCCTCCCTTAAATATGGTGCTTTTCCGGGGGCCCTTAGGTGCAGTACAATTATACCAATTTCAAAGGGAGATAAAGATGTTCGCCCTGTGAATACTCTGCCGAGTGTTAATAAGCTGTTGGAACATTTTGTATATTGTCAGTAAATGGATTATTTTCAGAAAAACAAACTGTTTGTTGGTTATCAGTCTGGGTTTAGAAAGCATCATTCTTGCGAGAACGCTTTGCAGCTGACGATTTCCATCTGGAAGGAAGGAATAGATGAAGGGAAATATGTACTAGCTGTGTTTGTTGATCTTAAGAGAGCTTTCGAAACAATCGACAGGGATATTCTTCTGCGGAAGCTGGCATATTATGGTATTGGTGGAAATGTGGCTGAGGCAATACTTGACGGGCAGGACACAGAGGACCAGATTAGAGAAAGAAATATCAGACGACGTGGTGTGCTGCACTGGAGTTCCTCAGGGGAGTATACTTGGTCCCCTACTTTTTATCATTTACATGAATGATATTAATTTCAGTGGAGATTTTGAATATATAAGTTTGTTTGCTGATGACACATTGATTGCCTGTACTGGAGACAATGTTGCAAATATGGTTACAAGGATGAATGAAGTTCTTGATAGGTTTGCTGCATACCTGCATGTGAACAGACTGGCGTTGAATGCGGACAAAACAAAAGCTATGTTATTGGGTAGTAAGTATAGGCTGAAGATGATAGATTGTAATAATGTAACTTTGATGATTGAAAACAAGAGGATAGCATTTGTAAAAGAAATGAAATATTTGGGTTTTGTTTTGGATGAGGCACTTAGTTTTAAGAGTCACTCTGAGTACATAAGCAAGAAAATAAGGAAAAAAATATTTTTGTTCAGCAGACTCAGTCACAATTTGTCAGTGTATGCTAGTATCACGGTGTATCGCACACTGTTACAACCTCATTTTGAATACTGTGCTACCTTGCTTCACGTGAACTCTTTGAATGTGTTACAGAAACTGCAGAAAGTGAGCAGATATACACCTATAAAATTGACGCTAGCGACTTTGAACTGGCAATGCGTTGCAGATAGACTGTACTATTTAACGATGATATTTGTTTTTAAACTTGCAAATAATCTGTTGCCAGCCTATTTTGTTTCATTTCTGGTTTTTAACAGAGACATTCACCACTATAATACAAGGGGTGCTGATGGTCTACACATATATAGAACATTTACAAGCGGAGCAATAAAGTCAGTGTTTTTTAGAGGTATCGGCGAGTTTAACAGCTTACCTGATGATTTAAGAAATTGTGGTACATTGGGTTTATTTAGGAGAAAACTTTTTCAGTTATTGATGTTGAGAGCACATGTATGATTAAATGTTAATTTGTTTGTATGTATTAGGATTTCCCATATTGAAATAAACTTATTATTATTATAATGTACACTGATTCGTTTATTAACAAAGAAAAGATCTAATGGCTTAATATGATTATATTAAACAAACATGATTAAATGAAATAAGATTTAATGCGACAAACCTTTCAAAAATATATCACGAGTACACCCTATTAACAAAACAGTTGATTATTTGGCACTGGATAAAAACCGAAGTGTATAGTGGTAACCAGTATCGCTAACAGCGCCCCAATGTCGAACACAAATGCAAAGTTTCTAAAATAATCCACTACACAGTGAAATTTGAAAACACCATCAAATATTTGCTTATTTACAAACAACAAATTAAAAACCTCATTTCTCTACAATGACGCTAAATTTGAACTTCAAATTACTTTTGCTCGATTAAAACTGCTGATTGTTGATATAAAAACTGATTAAATTCAGGTCTCTATTTCATTGCTGTATTTTGTGGGATTTAATTCTTGTTGACACAGTGTAGAGACCGCTCTGATAGATATTCACACTCTATTCTGTCAGATCTGCTGAGGGTTGCTTGTTTTGTAAGGGTGAGTCTGGTTAGTAGAGGGGGTGAGATCTACTTCAGATTATTGCGGTGTTAATTTTGTGACACTGATGGTCTTCACTACCACAGAATTTATTTTCTGCGAGGTGTTAGGAATGTAGGGTCATTATAGTGAATTTTCTTTATTTTTTTTAAAAGTTTTACAGCTCTTGCCACAACCACACTTGAGGCAGAACATACATATCTACTCTACTAACATATTCCTGCCTTAACACAATTTTATTAGATCTTTCGAATATTTTCTTATCCACATTGTCTAATGGTTTTTCAAAGTTTGCAAGAGCAAAATTTTCGAAAAATTGAAATAACTCCAAAATGCTCGAAGTTAGGTATAAGAAACTCTTATAATAACCGATGCAGAATTGGTAGTGAACTTTTCCTTTACTTGATAGTAAAGGATTTTTTCACGCCCGTGGAGGTACCACCCCTTACATCAAGTCCCAACGGACGTTTACGGTTTCCCTTATAAACAAAAATGATGATGGCTACTCCTTGTACAAAATATTCCTGAGATAAAATACCCCTCCATTCGGATCTCCGGGACAGGGGTGTGCGGGGGGCGCCGGCATCAAGATTTAACATATCCTTCTTGAATATATGTGTCCTAAATTCTAACCTGAACTCCATTCACCATTTCCTCCAGGCTAATAGGCCCCAACTCCTCTTCCTCACCGAAACCCAAAACAGCCACCAATCACTTTAATCTCCCGGGGTATGAGCTCCTTACTTCCTTTAGATTGCATGGAGGCGTGTGCGCATACGTCCGTAGCACAATCTACCCTGCACCAGACTCCCCAATTTAGAAGCTGGAAGAAAAGACATACTTTGGATGAAACTCTCTCTTAGGGCTGCAACTAAATTCATCTGTTGCATTTACCGGTCACCTTCTGACAACAACTTTCTCCAGCTCTTCGACTACCATTATTGAAAAAACCGACCATCTGATTTCTGAATATTGTTCCTCCGAGGTCACTATTCTTGGTGACTTCAATGTCCATAATAAGAAATGGCTAGGATCTCCAAAAACCGATCCACAAGGAAGAGCAGCGGAGGCCTTTGCAGTCAGCAATTATTTAGCCAATATGGTTCAGAAACCTACTTACTTTCCTCGCATCCCAACACACAGCTCAAATCCCTTAGATCTCCTTCTTACTACAACACCTGAATGCTATAAGACACCAGTCACCGGTCCCCTTGGTCGCTCAGACCACGGCTTGGCCACTTCTTCCTGCGCAATGCAACCCAAGGTCACACAGTCATCATACCCACGTATTGTTTGGCACTACAACTCCGCGAATTGGGACGAAATGCGAGATTACTTTTCCTCATTTCCATGGACGTTTGTCTGCTTCTCTCATCCTGACCCCTCTGATATCTCACAAAACGTCACCGAAATTATCCAAGGTGGCATGGAATTATTTATTCCACGTACAAAAAAACCTCTTCAGTCACTCAAAAGCCCTGGTTCTCCAAATCCTGTGACAAGGCCAGGCTTGAAAAGGTCAAAGCTCACAAAACGCTTCTACATAATCCCAGTCAAGAAAGCCGCCAAGCATTTAAGGACGCAAGAAACTGCTATGTCCGCATTCTTTCTGAGACAAAAACTTCGTTTAATAACCACATCTAAAACAAAGTCCTCTCAAGCTCCAACGGCAGCAAACCCTTCTGGATCCTTGCTAAATCTATTGGGAATAATTTCTGCAAGAGCACGTTCCCATCTCTTGTTTCAGGGGATGAAATTGTTTGTACCGCCATGGACAAGGCTGAACTTTTGTCCCGAGGACTTTCAAGTTGTGTAATTCCTTGCCGGCACATGTTTTTCCTTCTCCTCCGAACCTCCAAACCTTCAAGTCCAGAATTAACAAGTTGCCTCTTTCCTCCTTGTCGACACTCACGGTACGATAGTATTTTTAGGCTGCAGGCATTCGTCGTGTGTTGTTGAAATATATAAAAACTCTGGACGCAGCAAGTGCGTTATGGTAGTGAATTTTTATAAAACTATTTTTTAATAGCAATAATGTGTGTTTTTTTAAGAAAGCAGGCATCAAATTTGGTTACCAATATCATCTATATAGTAAAAACAATGTGCCATGTTTCATTAAAATAACTTTATTGTTTGAAAATGTACAAAAATTTCCGAAAGTAAACTTAAAGTGTTCCCGAAAAAACTCGTTTCTTGGTCAACCTTATAGGTTAATAGCAAATTGAGCTGTTCAAATAGTAAGCATTTGATCAAGATTCGCTACCATAACGCACTTACTGCGTCTAGATTTTTTTTTCTTACAAACATGCATTATATTTCGATGTAAAATGCAAAAATGCAATAACATAAGGCGTGTTTGATTTAAAAAAAAAGAAAATTTTTATCACCAACGACTTATGGGCCACCCTGTGATTGTAGAAATATTTTTTTAAGATGTAGCTCAAGACACCCTATAATTAATATATACAATTTTTTTTCATATCTTGTATAATAACAGATATATTGAGCTTTATTGATTTTTTTACGAAAGTTCTACAAAAATTATATACCATTAAACGATAAACTCTATAACTAAGACTACTGCCAAGCGTCAGAGAAAGGGTCTATTTGAAATGAATTTTCTGGAAACATTTTATTAAAATGAAGGACAATGTCGGTTGAAACTAAGACTTCAGGGTTTGTAAAACATTCTTCCTGAGACATTTTATTTCCATATCCCGTATTAGATTCAAGTTCTTTTCCTAAATGTTGCCAATTTTGACGTTTAAATCGCAACTTTGACGTTTTGTGAAAAACCCCAACTTATTTTTCTTTAAATGCCTATAACTTTTTTGTCTTTCGACCTACAGAGCTAAATTTCGGTATGTGCCTTACCTATAAGGATGTAAACCCGCGTACCAAATTTAGATGCCCTTACTTTGTTAATTTCGGAGATATAAATTTTTTTCGAAAGAAAACACAAAATTTTCCGGGAAAACCTGGAACGATTTTCCTGACTAACGAACTCATCCAAGCCATTTGCAAAAGGAAGGTATTCACCAAATTTAATCAAAATCGGCCCATTATTTTTTGAGTTATCGGTGTGATACATATATATATATATATATATATATATATATATATATATATATATATATATATATATATATATATATATATATATATATATATATATATATATATATATATATATATATATATATATATATATATATATATATATATATACATATAAAAATTTTAACTGACCCCGGATATGTGTTCTGGGGGGCCTAATTAGCGCTGATTTGAAGAAATTTTTTCAAAATTCAAAAGTCGGGATCTCCTTATTAGTGAATTTTTTTTAAGAAAATTCACTAAAAAAGCATGCAAAATTTAAAGATGCAATAACTTGTATGGTATTTTGTTAAAGTTAATCAAGTCCATTTCGTGTTTAAACCAGAAATGCTAAGTGAACGCAAAAAATTATAAAGCGCTTCTTAAGCGTTTTCAAAACTAAAGTCTTGATCGTTATATATGCTGATCGGCTGATACATATTGAATGTAAAATACAAGTGTCCTGTTTTTATTACCATGCAACAGAATGGCATGAAAATATCTTTCGAACCTAAAACTGAATACTAAATTCGATAGGTCACTTTTTCCAATATCTAAAATATTGAGAAAATATTTATTCCGAAATATCTTTTATAGTTATCTTACATACATATTTTCATATATCTAAGGGTCTTTCTATTTTAGATAAACATTTGGTGTCCGCCGAATATACGGCCGTCTTTTGGCCATTCCACGGAAATACAAGATGGCTATCAAATAACGTAGTGTCATAACTGACCACTGGCTTCCTTTTATTTACTTACCCTTGTGCTATTTATTCTAGATCACTATTTATCCATGATCGATCGGCACCTTCCTAACACTGAATACGTTTTATTTACGATCCAGTATCAGAGATTGCCTCTTGAAATATGTCTTTCTTATTTCCTTCTTTACAACGTGAAAACTAATGTATTGTGCGATAGTTTCCACATAAAATGTTAGAATTACATGTATAAAAATCTGGACGCAGCAAGTGCGTTATGGTAGTTTTAAGTTAAGTTTGTGTGTGTGTTGTGTTTTTGTTTCTTTAACGCCTGTCTATTTCCGTCACTATGGCCAACCACCGACGCCAGGGAGCAGTTTCTCCTCACTATCCTGGAAATTTCGCCAAACCCCTGTCTTTCTGTAAGGAGAGTAGGGATCTTTAACGTGCCCAACACCGCATGGATCCTGGACCCACGGATTTACGCCCCCTCCAAAGGGCAGAACGTCCAGACATCCAACTTGCTCAAATACAATGGCACAACCTCGGTTGCTGTTAATTGTACAGTGTGTACTGAAAAAGTGAAGGAGAACCCTGGGATCAAACCCAGTTCCCTTCGGCTCAGAGGTACACGTTGTTACCGCTGAACCACCGAGGCTCTAGTTTTAACTTAAGTTTTGTCGAATACAATGTGTAAAACAAACGGGAATGTTAATTCGCCGTCGGAATAGATTTCTCGACCTCTGATGAGAGCCTTATTATTTAGGATTCCACTCGAGGCTACAGTAGTTATAAAACTTACAAGAAACGATTTAATTTTGATTCTTCTTCGTCCGAAGAAGAAATTGACAGAAACATCCATTTTGACTATTTTTTTTTAATTTCAACAACACACCACGAGGGCTTACAGCCTAAATACTATCGTACCGTGAGTGTTGACAAGGAGGAAAGAGGCAGCTTGTTAATTCTGGACTTGAAGGTTTGGAGGTTCGGAGGAGAAGGAAAAACATGTGTTGCAAGGAATTCCACAACTTGGAAGTCCTCGGGACAAAAGAGCGGGCATAACAAGATGTCCTATGTGCGGTGACCTGGACAGTAAAAGGGGGCATTCGCTCTGCTCCCCTGGTAGATCTGTTGGGGGCAGCAGGTGTGGGAACTATGGAGGAAAGCTCCTCTGAGCAGTGCCCGTGCAGATATCTATAAAAGAGAGAGAGGTCACCAACGGCACGTCGCTGGGTAAGAGAAGGCAGCGTTTGGGTGAGGGTAGGGTCACCGATGAGACGTATAGCTCTCTTTTGAATGGAGTCCAGGATAGTGAGTGTAGAAGCGGCAGCTGCACCGCAGATGTGGGAGCAGTATTCGAGGTTTGGCCTTATTTGTGAAGTATATAAGGTATAGAGATTAGCTGGTGAAAAGTATTTGCGAGCCCGGAAGAGGAAACCAAATTTCTTAGCAGCCGCTTCTGCAATTGATGTGACATGTTGGTGCCAATTAAGATTTCGATCCACAGAAATGCCAACAAGAGAAAAGGACTCATTACTTTGAATAACTTGGTTGTTCATTGTGATGGGTCTAGGGCTGGTGTATCTCTTGTGAGAAAGAAAGCAAGATTTAGTTTTGGTGGGGCTGAATTGTACAAGATTTCTACTTCCCCAGTCTAATATTTTTTGGAGATCCACGGAGACAGAACCCTCCATGAGTCTGCGATCCTCATCCAATTGGGCTAAAGAGACAGGCTTAGAATATTGTATATTTGAGTGGAGGGTGCTGTCGTCTGCGTAACTGTGAACTGGGTTGGATGTGCTACAGAGGAGGTCATTGATGAGGAGAAGAAACAAAGTAGGGGCTAAAGCTGCACCTTGAGGAACTCCTGCATTAATTGGATACAGTTTAGAGGAATGGCCATCCACGACAACAGATATGCTCCTGTTGGAGAGGAAATTTGCTGTCCAGGTACAAAGTTTTGGTGGTAGGCCATAGGCCGGAAGTTTATTTGGCAGTGCTGCATGCCAGACCTGGTCGAATGCTTTGGATATGTCTAGAGCAACAATCTGGGATTCACCGTGTTGTTCCATAGACTTGTTTCAAGAATGGGTGACAAAGGAAAGAAGGTCGGCAGTCGATCTGCGCTGACGGAATCCATACTGCCTGTCGTGGATTAGACTGTGTTTTTCAAGAAATTTTAGTAATTCGGTGTTTATATACTTTTCCATCACTTTAGAGACTGAAAGGAGAGAAATAGGCCTGTAGTTGCTAGGAAGCGCTTTGGATCCTTTCTTGGGGATGGGTTGTACTCGAGCAGTTTTCCAGTTACTAGGGAATATGCCTTTATTGTAAGATATCTGAAACAGACGAGTCAGGACAGGAGTAAGCTCTGGTGCGCATTTTTTGAGAACAATTGCTGGGATCTCGTCAAGGCCAGAGGCTTTCCTGGTGTTAAGAGAAGAGAGCATCTTTCGTACCTTTTTAGTTTTGAAAATGATATCCGTCATTTTATGCGCGACGTTGGGGACTGTTGGTGGTTGAACATTTGGAGGTGGGTTGAGAGTAGAATTGCCGGCGAACAACGAAGCAAAAAGTTCAGCCTTGCCCAGGGCGGTGGAAACAATTTCATCCCCTGAGACAAGAGGTGGGAACGTGCTTTTGCAGAAATTATTCCCAATAGATTTAGCAAGAGTACAGAAGGGTTTGCTGCCGTTGGAGCTTGAGAGGACTTTGTTTTTGATGTGCTTATTAAACGAGTTTTTTGCCTCAGAAAGAATGCGGACATAGCGGTTTTTTGCGTCGTTAAATGCTTGACGATTTTCTTGACTGGGATTGTGTAGGAGCGTTTTGTGAGCTTTGACCTTTTCAAGTCTGGCCTTATCACAGGATTTAGAGAACCAGGGCTTTTGAGTGGCTGAAGAGATTTTCTGTGTACGTGGGATAAATAATTCCATGCCAGCTTGGATAATTTCGGTGACGTTTTGTGAGATATCAGAGGGGTCAGGATGAGAGAAGCAGACAGACGCCCATGGAAATGAGGAAAAGTAGTCCCGCATTTCGTCCCAGTTTGCGGTGTTGTAGTGCCAAACGATACGTGAGTGTGATTACTGTGTGACCTCGGGTTGCATTGCGCAGGAAGCAGTGACCATGTCGTGGTCTGAGCGACCAAGGGAGGCGGTGACTGATATCTTATAGCATTCAGGTTGTGTAGTAAGAAGGAGATCCAAGGGATTTGAGCTGTGTGTTGGGATACGAGCAAAGTAAGTAGGTTGCTGAACCATATTGGCTAAAGAATTGCTGACTGCAAAGGCCCCCGCTGCTCTCCCTTGTGGATTGGTTTTTGAAGATCCTAGCCATTCCTTATTATGGACATTGAAGTCACCAAGAATAGTGACCCCGGAGGAAGGATATTCAGAAATTAGATGGTCGGTTTTTTCAGAAAGGTAGTCAAAGAGCTGGACAAAGTTGTTGTCAGAAGGTGACCGGTAAATGCAACAGATGAATTTAGTTGCAGCCCTGAGAGAAAGTTTTATCCATATTATGTCTTTTCTTCCAGCTTCTAAATTGGGGAGTCTGTTGCAGGGTAGATTGCTACGGACGTATGCGCACACGCCTCCATGCAATCTAAAGGAAGTAAGGAGCTCATACCCCGGGAAATTGAGGTGATTAGTGGCTGTTTTGGCACTGATTTGGGTTTCGGTGAGGAAGAGGAGTTGGGGCCTGTTAGCCTGGAGGAAATGGTGGACGGAGTTCAGGTTAGAATTTAGGCCACATATATTTGAACAGAATATGTTAAATCTTGATGTTGGTGCCCCCTGTACACCCCTCTCCCGGAGATCCGAATGGAGGGGTATTTTGCCTCGGGAATATTTTGTACAAGGAGAAGCCATCATCATTTTTGCTTATAAGAGAAACCGACTCATACACCAGAACCGGAAACGTCCGTTGGGACTTCACCGGTCCCTTGATGTATGGGGTGGTACCTCCTCGGGCGTGAAAAAATCCTTTACTGTTACGTAAAAGAAAATTCCACCACCACCTGCTAGATGACGATCTGATCATATTATTGTTGATTACTGAACCTTTGTTCTGGCGAATTTGGTTGAAATGAACTATGGCACCGTTATGTTTTCTGCTAAAAGTGGGCTCATACACAGTGCAGTCGCTATGACACCGCCGAACACTATACTAACGAATACCCAGTAAGAGTCGACCAATTGCAATGAAATTTTCTACACTACTCTGTTTTGTCTCTGATAAGAAAAGATAACAATATGGCCAAAATTTTTAACAGGTGTATACTCTTACTTTTGTTTAGTCAAAAAATTATCTCTTTAAATTTGCGTTCCCTTCAATTTGAAGGAATATTTCGTAGTGATTTGTGCGCAATTTATCAAGTCTTTAAGTATGATGCCCGGGCGCCGTTTCGGAACAATTACAATCATTTAAGTGAATTGGAAAGGGCGCATTGTTGGCTTAAAACTGAAGTCAATATGTTTATTTCTAATAACAGTGTTTGTCTGAAGCCGTATTACTGATGTAACATTTCCTTCCTTGAAGCTTAAATTTAAAAATTTACAGAGTTTATTCCTCAATAGTTACCTCTGAAGATGAGTATCTTCAGTGAATTTTCAGACAACTTTCCGAACAGTTTTACACAAAACGACTGCGGACAGATAAAGTTTGGTATCTTACATGCACGCTGACACCATTTTATCCTTTTGTTCTCTTGTATTTGCCGAGTTATTGACATTTAAAGTTTGTTACATGACATCTCTTCGATGAATTTGCAGACAACCTCCCGAACAGTTTTAGACAAGAAGACTGCTGATAGATAAAGCTTGGTATCTTACACGCACGCTGACACTATTCTTACCTTTTGTTCTCTTGTATTCGCCGAGTTATTGACATTTAAAGTTTGTTACACATGATACACTTTTAAATATTTTCCCAGTATGGTTATGTTCCGTGACCCCCCCCCCTACGTCACATTTGACATAAAGTTGACATTGATTTTGGGAATCTCTGGAATGTTCTAGACACATGGACCATTGGCTTCTACTGCCCGTTTATCAATTCGCTTTCAGTACGCCGCTAGTACGCGTACCAATTTAGACGGTTTCTTATATATTCATGTGTTTACGGAGGTTATTTCTGAAATTGTGCGTTGTTTACCTTGTTCTGTTAATGACTGTTCAAGAGAACAGATGATATCTCATAACGGCCCTAATAGCCTTAAAAATGTAATTAGTAAAAACACCAAAATAATTAGCACAAGTAGGTCAGTTAAATTCTGTAATGAGTGATGTAAACATTTCAATGAATTGGAGGTCAACATTGTATGGATCGACATTAAAATTATCAAGTTCAGCATATAAGCAATAACAAACGAATTTGTAATATAGACAGAAATGTCATAGTCAGCAAGGTTAAGAATCAAAATATGTTTTTGTTTGGTAAATATAAAGGAGATTCATTTTAGTGAGTAACATAGTTAATAAAACACCGTTCTACAATGTAGGCGGAAAATATATCGTTCATTTTAAATAAGCTTCTGAAATGTAGTCGGTTGAAATAACGCCGCGATAATTTAATTATGTAAACACTGTTATTATTTAATAGTCAAAGATGACCATACCTATGTAAGTTGCTCTTATTCCATTTGTTATATCATTATTGTTACTATTATTATGTGTATTAAGTTTTGTGCTTTAATATCGTTATCAATATACCGTTATCTATGTCATAACATATGTGCTTCGTTCCTACATCTTTTATTCCGATAATTAACCTCCGCTTCCGTAAACAATGACCAATATTGTTACAGCGGTTTAGGCGTGCATGTGTCGCTAGTTCCTGGTCTGTGGCATGTTATTTGTTTTCTACATTGTTTTTGCAATGAAAAAGATGCGTGGTCTACGGTTATTAATTGCGAGTTCGAAAGTTGTTCACATCAAGGGCCGGACCTACCTCATTTGCTTGAGATGCAAAATATAAGTGTTATATATTTTTTTTATTTCGATTGTTCGACAGTATTTGGTATGGTATGCTGTCTTTTCGCTGTACAAGCGGGGGCGGGGCTGCGTCGTGGGTATTTCTCCTTCCCCTCTCGTGTACATACAACCACCCTCGTTGCACAAGCCACAAGATAAATTTCCTGAGGGTAGCCCTCAAGAAATATTCGTGACCTGGGGCGAATAGGGGTGTCTTGCGAGGGAGGCAGGGTTTTAGGGGGATATGGCTTCAAAATGTGAAAAAGGAAGCTTTTAAGCCGTTTGATGCACATTTGGTGCTGATATTTTCTTTTTATTACCTACCCCGCCCAGCACCCCTTATCACTCCTGGTCCCGTAACTTCTTTGGGGGTGCGAGCAAGAAATTTTTCTTGTGGTTTGTGCATCCAAGAGAGGTTCTAAGCATGTGTCTGGAAATATTTTTTCAAAAAAGCGTTCGGGAGGATGTCTGAAAATTTACCGTACTTTCTTATAGCTTGGCATGTTTAAAAAAATTAAAGCCAAAATAAAACTTGATTTGAAGAACTGAATCCAATATGTTCATTTCTAATAACAGTGTTTGTTTGTTGCAGAAGCCGTATTACTGATGTCACATTTATTTCCTTCAAGCTTAAATTTAAAAATTTATTAAGTTTATCTTCGTATAATTGGGCATTGGAGGAGAAAGGGCTTGTTTTCTTGCCCCAATGTTTTGTAGGTGGATTGATCCCACCCTAGCTAACTAGTCGGTTTTGCTAATTAGCGTTGGAAGAAGAATATGTTGAAGACGTGGACTGTATGTGGACTGTATTTATAACTCTAGGTGCACTGGATTCCAGAAGATTTCAATAATACACTTTTTTTATATTTATATATGTTGTATTGTTACTATATACACTTTGAACTTAACATTTATTTACAATTTGCGGTTTTACACTTGATTTAATGGGTTATTCAGGAGATTTCACAATCTTATTAGCTACTTGCTATTGCATTTAACTGCGCGTATACTTTCTAATTTCGAAGAAAATACTGACTTTTCACTGTAATACTGTACGAACGGAATTTCTGTAAGAAGATTGGAGCTTGAACTGAAGTGACGTAATCACACTAGCGATGTTTAGATAGAAGATCGGGATCTTAGAAGTCCCAAAAAGCGATGAAGATGAGATTCGTTGTAGAACGGCACTGTAGAATTGACCTGGCTTAAACACACGAACGATGTTTAAGTGGAAGATTTGGAACTCAGGGTTCCAAGGAGCGAAGTCGGAGCGAAGATACGTTCTGGCGTAGACCTGTAGCACTGAACTGGCTTAAACACGCGAGCGGTGTTTAAGTAGAAAATTAGGAACTCGGGGTTCCACGAAGCGGAGAAGATGAGATCTAGCGTAGAACTGCACTGTAGAATTGACCTGGCTTAAACACACGAGCGATGTTTAAGTGGAAGATTTGGAACTCAGGGTTCCAAGGAGCGAAGAAAGAGCGAAGATGAGATCTGGCGTAGAACTGTAGCACTGAACTGGCTTAAAGATGTGAGCGGTGTTTAAGTAGAAAATTGGGAACTCGGAGTTCCACGAAGCGAAAAAGATGAGATCTGGCGTAGAACTGTAGCACTGAACTGGCTTAAACACGCGAGCGGTGTTTAAGTAGGAAATTATGAACTCGAGGTGCCACGAAGCGAAGAAGATGAGATCTGGCGTAGAACTCACTTGTACCTTGCGAAAGGCTTGCTTTTATCGAGCTTTCGCGTAACGCTAGGTGACGTAGTTGACATAACATAATGTCAGTAATACATAATGGCCAACTAGGTAGAAGCTTTATTCATAGTGAAGAAAATCCACTGGGTGCATCTAAAGAATACGTCAAAGACAGCTCAAGCTATTTACAATGATGAACCTAACGGTATATAAGTATTCTTTGTATGGCATTGTTTATGCGTAAACCTAATGCGATACAGACGTCTAGAGGATAAAGATTACCAGCAAATTGGAAAATATTGTGAAATCCAGAGATAAATAATTCCAGGTAGAAACTTAAATGATAGTGCAACCGAATGAAAGTAAAGAGACAGGGGCGTACCAATTTGTTTCTCCAACAGGCATGTCTTTTAAAAATTAAAGCTAAAATAAAACTCTGGTTTAGAAAACTGAATTCAATATGTTTATTTCTAATAACAGTGTTTTTTTACACCTAAATAATGTCAAATTTACATACATCATGGACTTAACGAAACGAACATAACAATTCTTGACTACGTCTATTTTTAACATACATTATCATTAACTATAACTTCAAAAAACAAAAACAATAATGTCACTTTAATTACTCACCATTAATTTCTAATTAAATACATTAATTTTACAATTTCAAAATTTATAACAATGTCATACAACTTCTGCAATTATAAATTGCACTGACCCACAATATTGACTCTTATTTACAAAATCGGTGGTATAACTGATTGCAGGCAAAATATTAATAATAAAAATAATAATAAATAATAAAATAAACAAATAAAATACCATAAACAAATAATAATAATTACAAAAATACTTTTTACTATTATTATTATTTTTTAATTACTTTTATTACCCTTATCACAAATGTTTAATTTTAAAGGGGAATTTGTTACATTTAGTGTTTTATTTTAAGCATAAAGTATTTAAACCAGTTGCCATAATTTTACATACTATGCTTGCACTGAACCATGAAACCACAAATCAAGCTTTTCTATCTATATTAAGACCCATTAAATTGATAAATGTGACCATATTATTTTTTAAATAAAGGAAAATGTAAGGTATATTTACAATGGCTATTTGTTTTTTTGTAAAAGAGGCATTCTATTGAAAAATTGCGGAATTAAAACCCTGACGCAGTGTTCGATGAATTCGATGTCTATAGTAAAGAAACCACCACTATAAGCTACATTCCGAACGACTCACATCATACGTACGCACAAAAAATGGTCAGTCTGGATTTTTTAGTAAATCGGTTAATTAATTTTCCTTTAAACAAAAGTAGATATACCAAAGAATTAAATTATATTAAGAACGTGGCCGAATATAACGGATACACTGCTTGCTTAGTGGAAAAACTAATCAACAAACAGAAAACAAAGAAAATGTTGACGGAATCAACGACGTTTAAAAGAGAGAAATCCGAAAAGGCCTTTGTTTGTTTACCATTTGAACCTCGAATCACGAGGGGTCTAGATAGCATTTTTTAAAAAGTCAACTTGCAGCTAACATTTTAGACAAAAAATACCCTAAAAAACTTGCTAGGTAACCCAAAAGACAAGGATAGCACGGACAAAATGTCGGGAATTTATGAAATAAGTTGTAAAGATTGTAATCTTAAGTACGTCGGACAAACAAAAAGATCGATTGGAGTTAGATTCAAACAACACTTAGCACAATTACGTTACGGTACTATAGATAGATCTGCTGTCGCCCGACATATTTGGGAGAATAATCATCATGTTAATAAAGAGAATATGAAATTAATAAAAAATGTTAGACAACCAGGATAGCTTAACTCCTTCGAAAGTATATATATATATATATATATATATATATATATATATATATATATATATATATATATATATATATATATATATATATATATATATATATATATATATATATATATATATATTGCGAAATATAGTTACAACAAAAATTGTATAAACGTGGCACCACCGCCGATTTTGAGTCACCTGATCGATTGCTTCGTTAAATAAAATTCCCACGTTTTTAACGCGCCCCAGAGATAACATAATAATACAGATAGTTCCGACAAAGTAGGCTAGGTTAATTTAGTTGTCGCTGAACCTTCGCAAATTTTTAAAGATGGTCACATTTTAGATAACGTAGTAGGGACAGTGCAAAGACCCCGTCCGGCGATAAAAATACAATACACTGCAGAATTTGCCTGCGCTTACTTTCCCATTTCAGTTCGGTCTTCTTTACCTAAGATCCGGTATATAAGGTGATGTTAGTTTTTAAAGTAGTTAGAATTTTTCATCCTGTGATGACGCTAACTTGGTTAGTGAAACGATCGTCAGGCCTTTTAAAATGTGTTGTGGTGATTTGGGTTCTCCAAGTGTACTTGTCTGACGCAGTATAATATAAATAATAATAATAATGATGATGATGGTGATGATAATAATAATAAGAATAATAAAGTGCCACAATACAATCCTGAAAGGACTTTCTGCCGTCAGCTTAATTCAGCTAAGAATGCAGCTACCGATACTTTTCCAAATAAGGAACAAATTGAAGCTTCTGGAAAAGTCAACCAACCACACCAACCTCCTGCAATATTAGCGCCAGCTGGATTAACGCAGAACACCGAGCTTGACAGAGTTATGAAGAGATGCATCATGAGCCGTTTATCACAGATAAAGTGTCCGAGGTTATTAAAGAGCTTCATAATTGGAAGGCACTCGGACCTAATGGCGTCCAACACTTTTGGCTAAAGAAATTTGGGTGTGCACATCATCTATTGGCGGTGTTAATAAATGATGTTATACTTGACCCTTGTTTTTCACACAAGGATATACGTTTATTCTGCCAAAAGACCAGCCTTGTTCTGCAGACCCCGGCAGATACCGACCAATAACTTGTCTTCCGACCTTATATAAGTCGATCACATCCTGCCTTGAGAAACGCATTTATGCGCACTGGTAACGAAACAACATAATTGCGAGCCAGCAAAAAGGGTATGCCAAAGGATCTATGGGATGCAAAGGACCGCTAATAATCGATTAGGTTGTGTGCAACCAAGCTTACAATGGACGAAGAAATGTCTTTCTGCCTACGTGGATTACAAAAATGCATTTGATTTAGTTCCACACGAATGGCTTATAAGTGTGCTCAAGATCTATAAGATCGATACTTATATCCTGAGGTTCCTTGAAAACACAATGTCTGTAGAATAAAAATTTAGTTACGGATACAAACGAGTGATAACATCGTAACCAGCAGGATACCAATTAGAAGAGGTATATTTCAAATCGCCTGAAACCTACCAGAGAGGGCTTTGCTATAAAAAGCAATGACAGCGAGCAAATGAGGCTAAACCATTTGCTGTATATGGGTGCTCTTAAGCTTATGGCCTCCACAAATAGTCACCAGGAACAACTCCTTAAAATCGTGGAAGGATTTTGCATAGATATTGACATGCAGTTTGGGCTTGACAAATGTCGCAACTTATCTGTAGTCAGAGGGAAGATACAACCGAATGTATATGAAATGCAAAATGGCCAGCAAATTGCCTTGATAGATGTAGAGGAGTATTATAAAAACATGGGAATACAGCAAGCGGGAAAAATAAACCACTCAATACTGAAGAACGATCTGACGAATGAGTTTACGAAACGAGTAAATCAGGTGGGGCGAGCACATCTCAACAGCAAGAACCTGACTAAAGCACTTAATACATATGCATTTTCTACACTTAGCGATTTGGTTGGGATTGTAAACTGGAGCAAAACGGACATTGAGCGAGGAACCCTACCTAGTCACCAAGGTGGAAGATGATTGTTGGATATTGTTAAACAGTTAGACCAGCAGATATTGAACTTACGCACATATTTCCATGAGCGGGCGGTTACTTCTGAACTACAACGTGCCATATGCGAGGTACATGATTCAACACCGCTACAATTAAAAGATGGTCAAATACAAAGTCACCATCGGACTCACCCGGACAAGCTGAAATCATGGATGCAGGAGCCTCTCTATAGGTGACATCTGAAAGAGACCTCCCAGTCACATGTCGACAAATTGGCGTCGAACTAATGATTGGTGCCTGGACATATATTTTCAGAGACAGAGGGGTTTCTGCTTGCTATACATAAGATCAGGTCATTCCAACAAGAAAATACCTGGAGCACATAGGTGTAGATAATTCGGTTCAAGATGACAAATGGAGATTTGGGTGTCAGCCATCAGAGACTATCCAGTACGTCACCGGAGAATGTCAAGCGTTTGCTGCAACAGAGTATACAGAGAGGCATGACGCAGTTGCGAAAATACTTCATCAAGAACGGGGTCTGAAACTGGGAATTTTAAATCTTAGTAAGGTGTCCTACTACAGATACAACTCTGAACCTGATCTAGAGAACGCAAAATACAGGACTACAAGAACCGGATCGTGCTCACAGACCAACGAGTTGCCCACAACAGTCCAGATATAATAATAGTGGACAAGTCCTGCAACCGAGTGACGCTGATTGATGTGGTCATTCTGGATGCCAGTAAAGTAGAGATAAAGTACAACCAGAAGATCATTAAGTAGAGAGACTCCGAGAGGCAAGTAAAGACACAGTGGAGGGCAGATAGTGTCCAAAAAATTCCAATAGTCATGTCGTCAACTGGTGTGGTTCCTAAGAATCTTCGAGGAAATATTAAGAGAGTGGGACTTGCAGAACACCTTTATAAGGTTATGCAGAAGGTGGTAATACTTGCAACTGCCCACGCCGTGCGGAGATTCCTGGGAAATGAGGAGGTGTCGCGTTGTCGTTCAGAGCCCGATAAGTTGGGAAGGGCTCCATCTGAGCTCAGTCCCTTTAGTATCTGAGATACCTGGGATGAGCGACTGTTCCCCGTTGAGGCTGTGTGAAAAACCTTCAGGCTAAAGTCGATAATAATAATAATAATAATAATAATAATAATACTATTTATTGGTGCTGGTATATCTAACATGTTTGCACAAGTCAAGGTAATAGATAAAATCTGTCGTGTATACCATATCATAAAATCAAAACAAAATAAACTAACAGCTACAAGAAAAGACCAGGAAAGATACATTATAACAATCCTTTTAAAATGTGACAACATATAGGCTGTTGCATTGGAAAAACAAATCTGGTATCTGGTGTGGATGGATCTGGCAACGTCGCAGTGACAAAAATATTTTCAAAATAAAGATCATGACTACTTAGGAAGCTAACCCAAATTTCAGATTTCTATCTTTTCTGGTTCACTATATACTTCTAATACGCCATCGAGTTTGGCCCACCCTGTATTTATTATTTTGGTGAATTTTCAATTCTTCAATTTTGAAAAGATCGCGAATTTTGAATTCTAAAACATTGATTCAAACGATCGGGAACTAGACCCCTTGGAACCTAAGTCGGTTTCAAACATCAACAAAAATTCGGCAAATTTTGGCATACATCTTTTTGATAATTTTGGCGAATTTTGTTTGCTAATATTAGTGAATTTTTTTAAAAAAAATTTATTAATCGAGATGTATCGATGGTGAAGGAAAATTTTGAGTTTTATTTCGAAAAATTTTTTTTCTGCGAAACTAACAAAGCTGTTTTAATGAAATTTACTATATATGTTTCTTTGAGAGAGATATTACTACGTACTAAAATTAAACTTTCTAAATTTTTAGAAAATTGAGTTATTCAAATTTTAAATTTCCTTTCGAAAATTTTTTTTTCGCCGAAAATTACAAAGTTATTTTAATGAAGTTTGGCGGATATCTTGAGTTAGGCAAGACCTTACTACACACCAAAATTAAACTCTCTAAGTTTATAGAAAATTGAGTTATTCAAATTTGAAGCATTTAATAAAAATTCACTACCATAACGCACTTGCTGCGTCCCGAGATTTTTTTAAGAAAGCAGGCAACAAATTTGGTTACCAGTATAACCGTAATAGTACAAACAACGTGCCATGTTTAACCAAAATAACTTTGAAAATGTATAAAAATTTCCAAAAGTTAACTTAGAGTGTTTCCGAAAAAACTGGCCTCTTGATCAACCTTATAGGTTAATAGCAAATTGAGCTATTCAAATTTGAAGCATTTAGAGAATATTCTCTACTATAACGCACTTGCTGCGTTCCGATTTTCTTTTCTTACAAACACACATTATATTTCGATGGAAAATGCAAAAATGCAATAACATAAGGCGTGTTCGATTAAAAAAAAAGAGAATTTGTATCACCAACGACTTATGGGCCACCCTGTGATTGTAGAAATCTTTTTAAGATGTAGCTCAAGACACCCTATAATTAATGTATACAATTTGTTTTTCGTATCTTGTATAATAACGGATATATTGCGCTTTATTGATTTTTTACCAAAATTCGATAAAAATTATATACCATTAAACGATAAACTCTATAGCGAAAACTACTGCCAAAACATCAGAGAAATGGTCTATTTGAAATGAATTTTCTGGAAACATTTTAGTAAAATGAAGGACAATGACGGTTGTAGCTAAGACTTCAGGCTTTGTAAAACATTCTTTTTGAGACATTTTCTTTCCATGGCTCGTATTAGTTTCAGATTCTTTGCCTAAATGTTGCCAAGTTTGACGTTTTAAATCGCGACTGACGTTTTGAGGAAAACCTCAATTTATTTTTCTTTAAATGCACATAACTTTCTTTCAACTTACAGACCTAAATGTTATTAGGTAATTTACCTATAATGATATAAAACTGCGAACCAAGTTTGGCTGCCCTTACTTTGTTATTTCCGGAGATATAAATTTTTTTTCGAAAGAAAACACAAAATTTTTCGGGACAACCTGGGCCGATTTTCCTGGCTAACGAACTTATCCAAACCACTTGCAAATGGAAGGTATTCATCAAATTTAATCAAAATCGGCCCATTATTTTTTTAGTTATCGGTGTGATACCCATATATATATATATATATATATATATATATATATATATATATATATATATATATATATATATATATATATATATATGTACACTGTGGTAGAAAATTTTCGTAAAAATATTTCAAATCTGATAGCTCAATAAATTTCCCCTTTAAGCCAGAATATTCAACCTTGAACCATAGTAACAGCTATGTAAACGCACGTGGGTACTAAATTAAAGAAAATAACATAGTGAGCTTCGCGGATAACTACAAATTTGTTTTAAAAAACCTTTTTTGTTGTTTATTGTTTGCAAAAACTGGATGGGTTGACTAAAGCAAAACCATCCAAGCAATTAATATGGAAAAATACCTGTCATATTTATAATTTGACAGGTATATTCCCTTTGTAAGAAATTATTTTTTTCTGAAAATTTTTTGTAACTAATGAAATTTGCAACACAATATTTTTAAAGACACTTGCACTACTTACGTATTATATCTAAGACCAATTTTTAATTTTTTAGCTCCATATAAAATATAAATTTTTTCAAATAATCGCTAACTGGGACTCTAAAACCGATCTCCAATGTCCATTTAAATTTAAAGAATTAGTTTTAATAATATATCTTACTAATAGTGTACAATTTTTATGAAAATTCACTACTATAACGCACTTGCTGCGTCCCGAACTTTTTATATCTTAAATTGGGCCAGTTTTCCTGCAAATTTTAAAGTTTCGCTTCGGGCAATGTTTATAATGTTGCAAACAATAATGTTATTTTATTGTAATTTGGTACGTACGTTTTCACTATAAGGATTATCCTATCTATCAAATTTGATGTCTTTCAGTTAAAGAAAAATGAACGTACTATCATTAGGAACATATTTATGAAAATTAGCTACCATTACGCACTTGTTGCGGCCATAGTTTTTTCACTCGAGCAAGATGCTTCATTAATAGCCAAGCAGAAACCCACTATCTTTTAGTTTGATGTATAATACCATGCCTGCTCAAAAATAGTCCATCAGCTATACCACCGTAGTAAAAATGTTCATCAAATAAATAACTTAACTAGAGTAATTTCCAATTTTATCGCTGCCTACATCACAAGGACTAGCACTATCTCTTCCCGAACAGTTATCCTTGTAATCGTTACCACTTCCAAGACCAGATGTCACTGTGGCTGTAGAACTCGTCGCTAGGTTGGCGATATCACTGAACCAGCTGCTTAGGTTCAACCGTTCCGGAAGAACCGGAAGTGGTTTTCATATAATGTGAGCTGGAGGTATTGGTTCGTTCCTAAAATCGTCATTTTTCATGATTACACAGACAGGCCTCTTCATATTTTCAGGACTTGGAGTCCTCCTTGGAAATGCTGGTGGACAGATGTTACACGGTGGTGTTACATTGACGTTTGCTAGACTTGTTATCGGCCAGTTTATAGTTGGTGGATATAAATGACTGTTGCTGTATAGTAACGCTAACTCGGCTGCAAATTTAGACTCGTCTGGATGTCTAAAAGGGTAAAGGTATGGGAGAGGGGGAAAAAGTGATCTTGAGATTTTCAGGTGTTCTGAATCTGGGTTTAGAATGTGGGGTAAGCCAGATGCAGCAGATATTGGGGGCATCATGCCGCGGTGTATGTTTTGGTTTTCCATGTTCGGGGAAAGGAGTGGTGATATGGAGAAGCCGAATTTTGGTTCCTTTTTCAGTAGAGGTTTCGGTTTCCGACGTGGACGGTATTTGTAGTCTGGATGCTCTTTCATGTGGAGGGCCCTGGAACAAAAATTACTATTTATAAGGGTGAACGACCACAAAATAAGTTATATAATTCATAATATTTTTCTACTTTAGTTAATAGGCTCTGTTAATAACCTAAATAAATAAATTTTGCGATGTATAAGACGAAACCGGCCTGTGTCCACCACTATACATCTCACCGAGTCCCAACAGGACTAAATGATGGTGGCTAGAGAGTGATGTAACTCAATGACCGTTGTGGTATTAGCCAGGGGAGTAGTAGCTTTCCTCGCTAGTTTGTCTTTATTTGTACTACAACCCAAAAAAAAATCTCTGGGCGCAGCAAGTGTGTTATGGTAGCGAATTTTCTTTAAAATATTTTTAATAGCAAATGTTTTTCTTTGATGAAAGCAGGCATCAAACTTGGTTGCCTATATAGTAGAAACAATGTACCTTATTTCATCGAAATAAATTTATTGTTTGAAAATATATAAACATTTTTCAAAAGTCTGGATGCAGCAAATGTGTTATAGAAGTGAATTTCCATAAAAATGTTTTTAATAGCAAATGCGAGCAGGCATCAATCTGATGATCGGTATAGCCTATGTACTAGAAACAATGTACTATATTTTATCAAAATTACTTATGGTCTGAAAATATACAAAAATTTTCCGAAAATAAACTTAAATGTTAGCTTACGTTAATAGCAAATTGAATTATTGAAATTTGAAGGATTTCATGAAAATTCGGTAAATTTGCAGATTAGCTCCCGAACGCTTTTCAAAAAACTGTTTTCAGAAATATTACTAGGACCCCACCTGGATGCACAAACCACAAGAAAAATGTCTTGTTCACACTCCCCAAGGAAGTTACGGTACTGGGATTGAATAGGGGTGCTGGGCGGGGTAGGTAGTAAAAAGGAAATATAAGCAGAAAAAGCGAAGAAAACTGCTTAAAAGCTGTCTATTTGAAGCCATATCCCCATTAAACCCCGCCTACCCAGCACAGCACCCCTATTCGCCCCCCGGTCACGTAACTTCCTTGGGGGGTATGAACAAGAAGTTTTTCTTGTGGTTTATGCACACGAGGGAGGAAGAAAAATGCCTACGACGAAGCAGGACCCCCCCGCTTCGACATGCGGTATGGTTGGGGGTTGGCGGTTGGGGGTGGCTGCCTCGTCGTGGAGATTTTCTTTTCCCCCTTGCGTGCATACAATCACCCTCGTTAAATAAACCACATAAAAAATTTCTTGTTCATACCCGCCAAAGAAGTTACGGCACCTGGGGGAATAGGGGTGCTGTGCGGGGTAGGCAGGGTTTAAGGGGGATATGGCTTCAAGATGTGAAAAAGACAGCCTTAAAGCCCGTTTTATTCGCATATTATGCTTATATTTCCTTTTTACTACCTACTCCGCCCAGCACCCCTACTCACTCCTGGTCGCGTAACTTCCTTGGGGGTTATGAACAAGAAATTTTTCTTGGGGTTTGTGTATCCAGGAGAGGGGGTCGCTAGGCAGGTTTCTGAAAACAGTTTTTTGAAAAGCGTTCGGGAGCTAATCTGCAAATTTACCGAAAATTCGCTACCAAAACGCACTTACTGCGTCCAGATTTTTTCTTATAAACGCATCATATTTCGATAAAAAATGCAAAAATGCATTAACGAATTTGTTCTACGAAAATTAGCTAAAAAAATTATAGACCGTTAAACCATAAACTTCACTAAACCTACAGCGAAAGCATTAACTTAACTAAACTGACAGCCAACGCATCAGAGAAAGGGTCTATTTGAAATGAATTTTCTGTAAAAATTTTAGTAAAATGAAGGACAACGACGGTTGAATCTGAAACTTGAGGGTTCGCAGAACACTCTTCTTGCAACATTTTCTTTTTACAATCCGTATTTGTTGCCTAGAAATGAAGAAAGAAATAATGCCGTCCTACAGGTTTCAAACGAAAACCCTCCGTAATATGTTCGGTTTTATGGTGAACAAATTGACGTTCCAAAAAGTACGGTACACCGTGTATTACAACAAATTCATTACCATCCATACAAACCTACAATCGTACAAGGCTTAAATGTTGACGATTACCCTAAGCGACTTCAATTCTGCAAATGGTATCAAGGACAATGTCAGCAAGATGAAAATTTTTATTTCAAAATAATATGGACTGATGAATCCAGTTTTACAAATTGTGGTGTGTATAATCGCTATAATATGCATTATTGGGCAAATGAAAATTCTCGTCTAAAGAAAGAAAAACGATTGCAAGACAAATTTGATATTAATTTTTTTTAAATAAAAATTCACTAAAAATGGTATATATTATACCATTGTGAATCTTTTTCGGTCCAGTAACTGTTTTAACTAATTTTTCCATTTTAATCAGTTTTTATCGAATTTTAATAGAAAGCATTTCTTCAAATGAGCGAAAATTATGACCTCTATAAGTCATATTCGGAGCCAGTTTTAATTTATTCATATATCTATCTAATCTAAATATATAAAATAATAAACTGACAGACTGACTACTGACTTATATATCAACGCACGGCCCAAACTATTCGGTCTAGAGAAATTTTGCACCGAGTTTCCTGTTATAACGTAGGCGAGCAATAAAGAAATGATTTTTTGAAATTCAACCCCTTTCGGTTTTTCGGTTGTTCGGTTGCTTACTGATTATAATCGGGTCTGCTCAAGGAGAAATTGTATTTATTTCGCGTATTCCTTTGATTCCACATTATCCCCCTTTTGAATCTAAGGGATTGCAGTTTCCCCTGAAATTAGCTTAGCTATGACAATCAATAAGTCACAGGGGCAAACTCTAAAATTCGCAAGAGTTGACTTAAGACAGGACTGTTTCTCCCATTGCCAATTTTCCGTAGCGTGTTCGCGTGTGAACTCACCCCACACTGACACCGCCCTCTAATATAGTAAAGAACATTGTATGTAAAGAAATATTATAAAAAAATATAAAGTTTTTTCTTTTTTTTTAATTTTCACCCATAATTACTGATTTGAAATTTTGAGTTTCTTGATGATGTCTCGCGTTGTGGTGTATATATATATATATATATATATATATATATATATATATATATATATATATATATATATATATATATATATATATATATATATACTGGCACACCACAACGCGAAACATCAGGCAAGAACTCCAAACAACGGTCACATATCAGCAGATCATCAGCAGATAGATATATGAATAAATTAAAACTGGCTCCGAATATGACTTATAGAGGTCATAATTCTCGCTCATTTGAAGAAATGCTTTCTATTAAAATTCGATAAAAACTGATTAAAATGGAAGAATTAGTTAAAACAGTTACTGGACCGAAAAAGATTCACAATGGTATAATATATACCATTTTTAGTGAATTTTTATTTAAAAAAAATTAATATCAAATTTGTCTTGCAATCGTTTTTCTTCCTTTAGACGAGAATTTTCATTTGCCCAATAATGCATATTATAGCGATTATACACACCACAATTTGTAAAACTGGATTCGTCAGTCCATATTATTTTGAAATAAAAATTTTCATCTTGCTGACATTGTCCTTGATACCATTTGCAGAATTGAACTCGCTTAGGGTAATCGTCAACATTTAAGTCTTGTACGATTGTAGGTTTGTATGGATGGTAATGAATTTGTTGTAATACACGGTGTACCGTACTTTTTGGAACGTCAATTTGTTCACCATAAAACCGAACATATTACGGAGGGTTTTCGTTTGAAACCTGTAGGACGGCATTATTTCTTTCTTCATTTCTAGGCATTGGTAGTTTCTTTGCGTGAAAGCTACCGTCGTTCAATAGATTGGTCACTATCCTGCGAAATATGTTGGCGTTTGGTTGTCGTCTTTCTGGGTAGTTGTTTTGATATGAATTTGCGGGTCAGTATTTCGGTTAGAACGAATATAACATTCCAACATGTCAAAATATTCTCCATTACTGAACATATTGTTGAATAATATTTAAAGTAAACAGGAAACAAACTATTTAGTACACGATTTTAAGCAACGTGTTAAATACATCTCAAATTGTTCAGATAATTAAGAATTACAGTATTCTTAATTGTCGCGATAGTGCTATATCCATAGCAACCTTTCTTCTTTTGTTTTTCAGTTGATTTACGTTTAAAAATCAAACAATTTTCAAAGGCGTCTTCGTAAATCATTAATCTGCTTTTTATTGAGTTCTGTTAGTAAATTTAGTTCTTTACTAGGTTTACCTATTTAATTAATTATAACAATTTTTTAGGATAATGTTGTAATGTAAAATATCATTTGTAATAATGGGCCGATTCATTGGTGTCCTCAAAGTTCCTATTTTTTATCGTGAATCATTACGGAAAATTATGTTAAAAGTAGAAGACTATTGTTAGACTCCATGGCCTACTGCTTTTTTAACATTTTTTTTGTCATTTGTTTTCTGGTATTGGATTTCATAGCCTACTATCCTCAAAACGGTTTTTCTCAAAATTGTCAGTGCAATTACAAGATTTCTCAAGCATGTTGTACATTGGAAAGCTCTTTAACAGGCTATCACAGGAGCAACAAATCAAATATGGCTGCCACAATAAAAACAAGCGTTGATACTTGTAGCATAAAAACAAATGACAATCCAAATTTGAGAATAGCACAAAAATATAACTCTGTAAAAGTGTCCTGATAATATGCTACTCTTAGACATGTCAGATTAACGTCTACTTAGACAATGAAGAAGAAAGAAATCGCCAAATTTTGATTTTCAGAAATAACTCGAAAACGAAAAGAGGATGGGAAAAATACAAGTCATATTTGCAACGAGTATGAAATTCTACAAAGCATTGCTAATTTGACCGTCTCCCTCTCTAATAGTAACGAAGATAGCAATACATTCCCATCCAGTTTGGGACACATTGTATATATATATATATATATATATATATATATATATATATATATATATATATATATATATATATATATATATATATATATATATATATATATATATATGTATATATATATATATATATATATATATATATATATCCAACCGATAATTCAAAAAATAATTAACCGATTTCGATAAAACTCGGAAAGTGCCTTTCTTTTATTAATGGCTTGGATGAGTTCGTTAGCCAGGAAAATCGGACAAGGTTTTCCCGGAAAATTTTGAGCTTTCTTCAGAAAAATTTTATTTCTCAGAAATTACAGAGCTATTTCAATGAAATTCCGTAGACACGTTGTCTTGCGTAAGGTCTTACTACGTACCAAAATTTCTAAGTTTATAGAATATTGAGTTATTTAAATTTTGAATTAAAAAAAAAAATTCTCCGAAAATTACAAAGTTATTTTAATGAAATTTAAAGAATGTGTTTTCTGTGGGAAGGTCTTATTACATACCAGAATTAAACTTATTTAAATTTGAAGCCCTTGCTGCGTCTCGAAATTTTTTCATTTGACACGTATACTCTACTAAAATAAGGGCAACAATGGAAAAGACATTGCCTGATAAGTACAAAGGAAAGATCAGTATGAAATAGAGAAGTTTCTTTTTCAAGTTGGTTGAAAGTGCTGACCATTCCTTACATGATTTATACTCTAAATCACACACTAACAGAGCCCCATTCATCACTGATTGGACACGTACTTCTTCTCCAACAATTACAGAATTAAATCAAACAATTCCCAGTGAAACCAGAGACAGAGAGACAAGCATTAGACTCCAGACGACAGATTTCCCCATTGAGGAACGATAACCCTTGATGGTTTTGAGTAATTTCATTGTAATTTCGCCACACGTTACATTGAATGTGTTAAAGGAAAGCGCCGAAGGTAAATACTCCAATTGCTCCGATAGAACAATGGCGGTCGGGTGTGGGGGTGCAAAGGGAGGGATAGTGTAGCATTGTGCCGGCTCCGGGAGTCTGGGGGCGGATCGGAGACGGTGTTCAAAGCGTGCCGAGACAATCTCCCTATGAATAGGATCACAGGAGCTGCTCAATGTGTCCTTACAATGGAGGCATTATCTTTTGTCGCCAGCTGAATATGTTGGCTTAGATAGGGTATTGTAAGGGCATTGTGTGTTATACTCGCCTCCTCTCAAATTACATCTATAAATATTTTTTATCGCAGATTGGAAACCTCCTATTATGTAAGACAATGAGACAATGGATGTGTTTTCTGTTGAAGATTATGTTGGGTGAAATTTATACTTGCGTTTCTATATTTTAGTAAATTTTCTTTAAAAAAATCACTAGAACCGTATAACAGATATCCGGGGTCAATTTCAATTTATTTATATATATATATATATATATATATATATATATATATATATATATATATATATATATATATATATATATATTTGTGTGTGTGTGTGTGTGTGTGTCACATAGATAACACAAAAAATAATGGGCCGATTTTGATCAATTTTGGTAAGTACCTTCCTTTTGCAAGTGGCTTGGATAAGTTCGTTAGTAAGGAAAATCCCTCCCAGGTTTTCCCGGTTTGTGTTTTCTTTCGAAAAAAAAATTATATCTCTGGAAATAACAAAAAACTCTGGACGCAGCAAGTGCGTTATGGTAGTGAATTTTCATAAAACTATTTTTTAATAGCAATAATGTGTTTTTTTAAGAAAGCAGGCATCAAATTTGGTTACCAGTATTATCTATATAGTAAAAACAATGTGCCATGTTTCATCAAAATAACTTTATTGTGTGAAAATGTACAAAAATTTCCAAAAGTAAACTTAAAGTGTTCCCGAAAAAACTCGTTTCTTGGTCAACCTTATAGGTTAATAGCAATTTGAGCTATTCAAATATTAAGCATTTGATCAAAATTCTACCATAACGCACTTACTGCGTCCAGAATTCTATTCTTACAAACATGCATTATATTTCGATGGAAAATGCAAAAATGCAATAACATAAGGCGTGTTTGATTTAAAAAAAAAGCAAATTTGTATCACCAACGACTTATGGGCCATCCTGTGTTTGTAGAAATACTTTTTTAAGATGTAGCTCAAGACACCCTATAATTAATATATACAATTTTTTTTCATATCTTGTATAATAACAGATATATTGAGCTTTATTGATTTTTTTTACGAAAATTCTACAAAAATTATATACCATTAAATGATAAACTCTATAGCTAAGACTACTGCCAAGCGTCAGAGAAAGCGTCTATTTGAAATGAATTTTCTGGAAATATTTTATTAAAATGAAGGACAACGCTGGTTGAAACTAAGACTTCAGGGTTTGTAAAACATTCTTCTCGAGACATTTTATTTCCATAGCCCGTATTAGATTCAAGTTCTTTTCCTAAATGTTGCCAATTTTGACGTTTAAATCGCAACTTTGACGTTTTGTGGAAAACCCCAATTATTTTTTCTTTAAATGCCTATAACTCTTTTGTCTTTTGACCTACAGAGCTAAATTTTGGTAGGTATCTTACCTATAAGGATGTAAATCCGCGTACCAAATTTGTTGCCCTTACTTTGTTAATTCCGGAGATATAATTTTTTTTCGAAAGAAATCACAAAATTTTCCGGGAAAACCTAGACCGATTTTCCTGGCTAACGAACTTAGCCAAGCCATTTGCAAAAGGAAGGTATCCACCAAATTTAATCAAAATCGGCCCATTATTTTTTGAGTTATCGGTGTGATACATATATATATATATATATATATATATATATATATATATATATATATATATATATATATATATTGATATATATATATATATATATATATATATATATATATATATATATATATATATATATATATATATATATATATATATATATATGTATAAACATATAAAAAATGAAACTGACCCCGGATATGTTATCTGGGGGGCCTAATTAGCGCTCATTTGAAGAAATTTTTTCAAAATTCAAAAGTCGGGATCTCCTCATTAGTGATTTTTTTTAAAGAAAATTCACTAAAATAAGGGCAACCAAATCTGGTACGCTGGTTTCTGCCATAAAGAGTATCCTATGTGCCAAATTCAGATCTCTATCTTACAAGACAAGAAAGTTAGAGGTAAAGTAATTTTTAATTAATTGAATCTGATACAAGAAAGTTAAAACGTCAAAATTAAATATTATGTTAGAAGTACGAATGTGAGTGAAAAATACGATAAGAAATGACTAACAAGCTCCTAGATATGTGTAAGTCGTTATTTTAAAATATGATCAAAAAATCAATTGTAAATCAAAATTGTTTTGTGTAAATATTAAAGACGTTAGACAATTAACGTGTAACGTGTACTACGGGATATACCTGCTAGTACATACATGTCGAGCGTAGCTAAGTTGGCTAAGCCCTGTACATCGGATATTGGAATCCTACATGACGAGTTCTAATCCTAGTTAGTGACTTTACTTGTTATGAATTTTTTTTGTCTCATTTCACTTTACCGTTATCTAATCAGATTGTTGTTATTCCGATGATTTTTTAGCGAATTTTTATATGGAAAATAATCTGAGGGGAGATAAAAGTTTTAAGACTTTATTCATTTTGGATAGCATATGTGGTTGTTTGTTCTTGCCCTAACTTTGTGAAACCGTTTTATATTTAATACAGTCGTAGACTTTTCCCGTGGCTTCACAGATGGTTGTTTTAATGATTTTTCTTTAAAAAATTCACTAGTGAGGAGATCCCGACTTTTGAATTTAGAACAAATTTCTTTAAATGAGCGCGAACTAGGCCCTCTAGAGCCCATATCCAGGGTCAGTTTCAATTATATATATATATATATATATATATATATATATATATATATATATATATATATATATATATATATATATATATATATATATATATACAGGGTCGCTGATAAGTCTGGAAACGGTCGATTATCCGGGAAAATATACAAGGTGTCGAAAAAAGTTTTATACAAAAGTTTTTGGGTTCTTCAATGTCTACTAGGCGGTGATAATTTCATTTATACAGGGTTGGTCATACAGGCGTGGCACACCAATATTAATTTTTTTTTAATGGAACACCCTATATATTATTCTATATTTCAATCCTTCTCTTAATTTTGAGCAACATTTATCAGAAGCATGATGTACATAAACTCAATCGTTTCCGGGTAAAAAAATAAATAAAAATAAACGCTATTGTTTTTAAAATCTATTGGATGAAGAACAAAAATAAATGAAAAGTAGAATATCTCTTGAAAACAATCTGTGAGTGTGAAAAGAACCGGTTGCGATGTTTTTAACATTGTTTGGAATCCTATTTTATAAGATGTTCAAAGTGTTCTCCATTGACCTCCTGACAATAATGAATTCGCTTAACAAAACATTGCACTGCATTTACAAGAGCGTTTTGAGGAATGTTATTAATTTCATGCACAATCCTTGCTTGCAACTCTTCAATATTCTGTGGTCTATTTTGGTAAATTAAATTTTTTTACATGACCCCACAAAAAAAAAGTCAAGCGGCGTCATGTCGGGAGATCTAGCTGGCCATTCAATAGTTCCCCTGCGCCCTATCCATCTGCCAGGAAAGGTTTGATTCAGATATTCCCGTACCTCAATTCCAAAATGAGGGGGTGCCCCATCCTGCTGAAACCATATTTCTTCCGACCCAAATATAGGGTCGTTATTGTTCGGAAATAATCGACTAACGTCTGGAACAATTGATTCTTGCAAAAGTGTCAAATATCGAGCAGAGTTCAAATTACCGTGTATAAAATAAGGTCCTATGATATGTCCACCAATAATAGCACACCAAACATTTACTTTTTGCGGTCTTTGGGTGTGAATTTGTTCCATCCAATGTGGGTTTTCGTCTGACCAGTACCTACAGTTGTGTCGGTTGACTTGTCCATTCAAACAAAATGTAGATTCGTCGGAAAACAAAATGTGGTTGGCAAAGTTAAAATTTTGGCATAACTTCTCCATAATAAGTTCACAGAACTCGATTCTGCGATCAAAATCGTCTTCACTCAGTTCTTGCAATAAATGAATTTTATATGGACGGAACTTTTCCCGCTTCGTAATCTTTTGAATTGAATATCGACTCATATTGTGATTTAAAGCCAATTGCTGTGCCGAAGTTTTCGGATTTTCCACCACATCCAATATTACATTCAAAGAATTTTCTTCATTTGTAACGGTTACTGGCCTTCCAGTTCTAGGTTTATCCTTGATACCGCCAGTTTCGTGAAAACGATGCAAAGTTTTCGAAACTGTGGATTTGGAGATCGATTCCCGCTCAGGATGCAACTCATTGAACATAATCACCACTTGAGCAAAACTTCGTGTTCTATCACCGTACCCTATCATCATTAAAATTTCGATACGTTCGGTTTCACTTAAACTTGCCATTTTGCACAAAAACTGTTGACACTAAATTACTAATGTTTCAAAACTGTTGACACTGAATGAATGTTTGACATTCGTTGTCCTGGAAACATTTTAAAACAAAAGAATAATACTGCGTTTCTTATGGGCATCTTATCTTATCTTGGGATTCCAAACAATGTTAAAAACATCGCAACCGGTTCTTTTCACACTCACAGATTGTTTTCAAGAGATATTCTACTTTTCATTTATTTTTGTTCTTCATCCAATAGATTTTAAAAACAATAGCGTTTATTTTTATTTATTTTTTTACCCGGAAACGATTGAGTTTAGGTACATTATGCTTCTCATAAATGTTGCTCAAAATTAAGAGAAGGATTGAAATATCGAATAATATATAGGGTGTTCCATTAAAAAAAAATTAATATTGGTGTGCCACGCCTGTATGACCAACCCTGTATAAATGAAATTATCACCGCCTAGTAGACATTGAAGAACCCAAAAACTTTTGTATAAAACTTTTTTCGACACCTTGTATATTTTCCCGGATAATCGACCGTTTCCAGACTTATCAGCGACCCTATATATATATATATATATATATATATATATATATATATATATATATATATATATATATATATATATATATATAAAGGGTGAACCATTTACCAAAATTTAAGTCTGCAAGTTTAAAGACAAAAAAGTTAAAGGCATTTAAATTTTTTTTAAATTGGGGTTTTCCTCAAAACGCCAAAATCGCGATTTGAAACGTCAAAATTGGCAACATTAAGGCAAAGAACCTGAAAGAAATACGGATTATGTAAAGAGTGTTCTGCTAACCCTTAAGTTTCAGCTTCAACCATCATTGCCCTTCATTTTAATAAAATATTTCCAGAAAACTCATTTCAAATAGACACTTTCTCTGGTGCTTTGGCAGTAGTTTTAGTTAAGTTTATGGCTTAACGGTCTATAATTTTCAGCTAATTGTCGTAGAAAAAATTCGTTAATGAGGACACCGCGGCTTTTGAATTCTAAAAAGGTTTCATCAAATAAGCGCAAACTAGGAATCCATATCCGGGTTTACTTTCTCTTTACATATATACAGGGTGACGCATTTCTACGGTAAAGCTCAATATAATTGTTATTATGCAAGATACGAGAAAAAATTGTATACGTTACTTATAGGGTGTCTTGAGATGCATCTTAAAAAATGATTTTGACAATCACAGGTGACCCATAAGTCGTTGGTGATACCTACAATTTTTTTTGACCATTCCTTATTGCATTTTTGCATTTTCATCGAAATATGATGCATGTTTGTTAAAAAAAATCGTGACGCAGTAAGTGCGTTTTGGTAGCCAATTTTCATTAAATGCTTCAAAATTCAATAACTCAATTTGCTATTAACCTAAGGTTCGTCGGCTAGAAAACGAGTTTTCTCGAAAACATTTAAAGTTTATTTTCGGGAATTTGTGTACATTTTCAAACAAGTTATTTTGATAAAATATGGTACGTTGTTTCTACTGTATAGGTTATACCGGTGACCAAATTGATGCCTGCTTGCATTAAAGAGATATATTTGCTATTAAAAACATTTTTATGAAAATTCACTTCCATAACGCACTTGCTGCGTCCAGACTTTTTATATTTTATAGATTTTTGAACTGTGTATAATTTCATAACATTCAAAAAATAAATATAGAAATATAGTCATTAACATTAAGCAAAAAAATATTTTTTTTTGTTTTATGAATAAAATGTTGAATTGTAGTGGTATAGACATTTTGACATTTTTTGCTCATCACTTTTCATTAATTTGTTGTGTTAGACATATTAAGAATGAATTTAGTTTTATATAAAATTAGTCTAAGAAAGTCTGGACGTAGCAGGTGCGTTATAGTATCGAATTTTCATAAAAATCTTGCAAATACGAAAAATCCTCGAAAATAAGAAAAAATTCCGAAAACAATAAATTTGGTTTGATGAAATTCGGTACACATATTGCCCTCTTAGGTTTATTACATACCGAAGTTGGGATTCTATTAATTGAGTGAAAATTCGTTTATTAAAATTTTAAGAAAGTTGAAAATGCGTTTCCATAACGCACTGGCTGCATACGAACTATTACTACCAGTAACTAAACATTGAATGAAACGCTTCTCTCCAGACAACAAATTTATTTAAAAAATGCTTCCCGACGCGTTTCGACACTCTAAGAGGTCATCTTCAGGGGATAAATATAGAATCATAACAAAAAAGGTCTTTTAGAAAAACGTTAGTGACTCTCTAAGTGAGTGGTGAACATGTCGCCACCTAGTTCGGAACCAAAGACTATGTTGTCACGCCTGCTCCAAATAACACAGAGTGTTAAAAATAGAGACAGTATACAACTAACTAACAATTTAAAAAATTGTTAGCCCTGGCCCATTTCTACCCCAATATAGGGACAAAGTATGTAAGACTAGATGCATTCTCGCAACAATTAGAACCGTAGACCGGTTTCGCTCTAATTATAGCTCTTCAGTACGGCATACTAATTGTAGCAAAAATGCACCAAAAGTGTTTTAAGACTGGCTAACGATAGCCGTGTTATTTTTGGTGCATTTTTGCTACAATTAGTATGTCGTACTGAAGAGCTCTAATGAGAGCGAAACCGGTCTACGGTTCTAATTGTTGCGAGAATGCATCTAGTCTTACGTTAGTTACTCTAGTAGGCAATTGTGCAGGTTAGAGCACAATGGTGAGAAGATACTCTCTACAGAAAAACGTCAACGGGTAAAATCATAAGTCACACAGTAAAATGCTAACTAACAGTCAAGATAAAACTAAGAGAGTTACAATTAACAGTCAAAATTGAATTAAACTAAAACATCTGAGCAAACTAACAAGCATTGAAAGCTACAAAAATGCAAAAAGTCTATTATTTGAAAATTAAACATGGCTAGTTCTGTTTTCTGCAATAGACTTTGAATGTTTAATTTTCAAATTTCAAAATTTTTTCAAAAGAAAATTTAAAATTTAAATAACTCAATTTTCTATAAACTTAGAAACCTGAATTTTGGTACGTAGTAAGGCCTCTCCCAAGGCAACATATCAGTTAAATGTCATAAAAACTGTTTTGTAATTTTCGGAGAAAAATTTTTTTTTCGAAAAAAAACTCAAAATTTTTCCGGAAAACCCTTTCCGATTTTCCTGGATAACGAACTGATCCAAGCCATTAATAAAAGAAAAGCACTTGCCGAGTTTAATAGAAATCGGTTAATTATTTTTTGAGTTATCGGATGGATACATACATACATATATATATATATATATATATAAACATATACAAATTGAAACTGACCCCGGATATGGGTTCTAGGGGTCCTATTTCGCGCTCATTTGAAAAAATGTTTGCAAAGTCTCACCATCGATACCTCTCTATTAGTGATTTTTTAAAAATAAAAATTCACAAATAATGGACGGATTTTAATGAAATTTGGCATGTACCTTTCTTTTGTAAGTGGCGTGGATAAGTTCGTTAGTTAGGAAAATCGAACCAGGTTTCCCGGAAATTTTAGCGTTTGCTTTCGGGAAAAAAAATTGTCTCCAAAAATTAAAAAGTTATGGAAATAAAATTTGGTACACAAGTTTAAGACATTAAAAAGAAAATATATACCAAAATTTCGATTTCTGTTACAGGAAAAAAAACTTATAAAAAATATTTTATGCCAGTCCATTTCTATGAAAATTCACTACTATAATGCACTTGCTGCGTCCCGAACATTTTTCCTATTGTTTTGAGTGATAGTATTGCTTCTTTAATGCCTCGTCCAGAACTAAATCCGAACTGATCTTAATCCAAGGAACTATCAATGTCGCTTCTTATCATATTCTTTTAGTGAATTTTCGTAGAAAAAATTCACTAACGGGGAGATCCCGACTTTTGAATTTTGAAAATTTTTTTTGCAACTGAGCGCGATCTAGGACCCCTAGAACCCATATCCGGGGTCAGTCTCAATTTTTATATGTATATATATATATATATATATGTATATATATATATATATATATATATATATATATATATATATATATATATATATATATATATATATATATGTATATGAGACATGCTTGGTTCTCGGGTTAAACCGCGTCCAGAATTTATGGAAACTCGACGTTTCGGCTCCTGATTTGGAGCCATTTTCAAGAGGTAAAGGAAATATGTAAGGACACTCTAAGGCCTCAATCTGCCTACTCCTTAGAGTGATGGACAAAGGTTGGTAAAGGAAATATGTAAGGACACTCTAAGGCCTCAATCTGCCTACTCCTTAGAGTGGTGGACAAAGGTAGGTAAAGGAAATATGTAAGGACACTCTAAGGCCTCAATCTGCCTACTCCTTAGAGCGGTGGATAAAGGTAGGTTGGGTTGTTGTAGCTCGATTACGGGGCCTCAATCTGCCTACTCCCCAAATCTCGCCGGAGATCGTCTGTGAGGTCTCAATGTGTTCAACCCTAGGCCTCAGAGAGATCTGGCAGTTCGTTGCAAGTCTTGTCTTATATAGGTCGTTCCGTCTACCTGTTGCGTCATCAGTGAAAGTAGTGGGGTTACCGTCAATTAAGTGGGGGGCTTTGGTCACGGTATCTAGAGGAAGATTAAGAGGGTCACCGTCATTTTTTACGGCAGATAATGATGCAATAAAATTGTCTGTGGAATTTATAAACACACAAAAAGGAAATAAATTCCACAGACAATTTTATTGCATGATTATCTGCCGTAAAAAATGCCGGTGACCCTCTTAATCTTCCTCTAGATACCGTGACCAAAGCCCCCCACTTAATTGACGGTGACCCCACTACTTTCACTGATGACGCAACAGGTAGACGGAACGACATATATAAGACAAGACTTGCAACGAACTGCCAGATCTCTCTGACGCCTAGGGTTGAACACACTGAGACCTCACAGACGATCTCCGGCGAGATTTGGGGAGTAGGCAGATTGAGGCCCCGTAATCGAGCTACAACAACCCAACCTACCTTTATCCACCGCTCTAAGGAGTAGGCAGATTGAGTCCTTATAGTGTCCTTACATATTTCTTTTACCTACCTTTGTCCACCACTCTAAGAAGTAGGCAGATTGAGGCCTTAGAGTGTCCTTACATATTTCTTTTACCAACCTTTATCCATCACTCTAAGGAGTAGGCAGATTGAGACCTTAGAGTGTCTTTACATATTTCCTTTACCCACCTTTGTCCACCACTCTAAGGAGTAGGCAGATTGAGGCCTTAGAGTGTCCTTACATATTTCCTTTACCCACCTTTGTCCATCACTCTAAGGAGTAGGCAGATTGAGGCCTTAGAGTGTCCTTACATATTTCCTTTACCTCTTGAAAATGGCTCCAAAACAGGAGCCGAAACGTCGAATTTCCATAAATTCTGGACGCGGTTTAACCCGAGAACCAAGCATGTCTCACATTAAAGACCGCGGAAATCTTTCTAAACATATATATATATATATATATATATATATATATATATATATATATATATATATATATATATATATATATATATGTATCACACCGATAACTCAAAAAATAAAAGGCTGATTTTGATAAAATTTGGCATGTACCTTTCTTTTGTAAATGGCTTGGATAAGTTCGTTAGTCAGGAAAATCGGATGAGGTTTTCCGGGAAAATTTTGAGTTTTCATTCGAAAAAAATTCGTATCTCTAAAAGTAATAAGCCGATCTTAATAAAATTTGGCATGTACCTTCCTTTTGTAAATGGCTTTGACAAGTTCGTTAGTCAGGAAAATCGGATGAGGTTTTCCGGGAAAATTTTGACTTTTTCTTCGAAAAAAATTCTTATCTCAAAAAGTAATAAGCCGATTTTAATAAAATTTGGCATGACCCTTCCTTTTGTAAATGGCTTTGACAAGTTTGTTAGTCAGGAAAATCTGACGAGGTTTTCCGGGAAAATTTTGAGTTTTCATTCGAAAAAAAATTTTATTTCAAAAAATAATGCGCCGATTTTGATATAATTTGGCATGTACCTTCCTTTTGTAAATGGCTTTGATAAGTTCGTTAATCAGAAAAATAGGACGATGTTTTCCGAAAAAATTTTGAGTTTCCATTTGAAAAAAATTTTTATCTTAAAAAATAAAAAATCTATGATAACCAAATTTGGTGGGTAGGTTTACGATACAAAAAGTAAACTATACACCAAATATTAGATTTCTATGTTACAAGAAAAAAAAGTTGAAATAAAATATTTTGTGCCAGATCATTTCTATGAAAATTCACTACCATAACGCACTTGCTGCGTCCAGGCATTTTTATTTAACTTGCTCATCGTTTTAATATTATCTCTGGCATCTGCAGAACCCATTTTATTTAAAATATGAATAATATACTACTCTTATCAAATCTGATTCATACTTGATGTTACAGCCGTTATGTTTTCTTATTTTTTTCTACCAGATTATACTTATATAATAATATCTTGTTTATTTTATGTAGATTCCCATGGCAAGATGTTTAAATAATGTGATAAACAAAGAATAAGCATTTATATCTGGATATACAAAAGGCACATTATCTTGTTCACACAAAGGTGTATGTAATCTTGAAATAACGAAAAGGCCTATCAAGGAATCATTTGTTACATTTTGTGTAAATACGGAAACGCTTTATCCTCGATTGTGATAATGCTTCAGATTGTTTATTCAGGTTTTTACCATTCGATCTCTTTATTCAAAAGATTCTTATTAAAAAATAACAACCGTTGCTATATAGAATGTTGCGACAGTAATGAAAGGGGGCTGTAGTGGCGAACTGTGAAAGGTGTAGTCATCGAAATATTGACCTCGCTTTTTAGTGAATTTTCTTTAAAAAAAATCACTAATGACGAGATCCCGACTTTTGAATTTTGAAAAAATTTCTTCAAATGAGCGCTAATTAGGACTCCCAGAACACATATCCGGGGTCAGTTTCCATTTATATATATATATATATATATATATATATATATATATATATATATATATATATATATATATATATATATATATATCACACCGATAACTCAAAAAAATAATGGGCCGATTTTGATTACATTTGGTGAATAAATTCCTTTTGCAAATGGCTTGGATAAGTTCGTTAGCCAGAAAAATCTGCCCAAGTTTTCCCGGAAAATTTTGTGGTTTTTTTTTTTCGAAAAAAAATTATATCTCCGGAATTAACAAATTAATGGCAACCAAATTTAGTACGCGGGTTAATGTCCTTATAGGTAAGTTACATACCAAAATTTAGCCATGTAGGTCAAAAGACAAAAAAATTATAGGCATTTAAAATTTTTTTGGGGTTTTCCTCAAAACGTCAAAGTTGCGATTTAAAACGTCAAATCAGCAACATTTAGGCAAATAACTTGAATCTAATACGAGCTATGGAAATCAAATGTCTCAAGAAGGATGTTTTACAAACCCTGAATTCTTAGTTTCAACCGTCATTGTCCTTCGTTTTACTAAAATGTTTCCAGAAATTTCATTTCAAATAGACCCTTTCTCTGATGCTTTGGCAGTAGGCTTAGCTATAAAGTTTATCGTTTAATGGTATATAACTTTTGTCGAATTTTCGTAAAAAATCAATAAAGTTCAATATATCCATTATTCTACAAGATATGAAAAAAATTGTATACATTAATTATAGGGTGTCTTGACCTATATCTTAAAAAATATTTCTACAATAACAGGCTGGCCCATAAGTCGTTGGTGATACAAATAATTTTTTTTTTGTCGAAAACGCCTTATGTTTTTCCATTTTCCATCGAAATATAATGCATGTTTGTAAGAAAAGAAATTCTGGATGCAACAAGTGCGTTATGGTGGCGAATTTTGATTAAAGGCTTTATATTTGAAAAGCTCAATGTGCTATTAACCTATAAGGTTGACCAAGAAACGGATTTTTTCGGTTACACATTAAGTTTACTTTCGGAAATTTTTGTACGTTTTCAAACAATAAAGTTACTTTGATGAAACAAACCACATTGTTTTTACTATATATGTTATACTGGTAATCAAATTTGATGCCTGCTTTCTGAAAAAAACACACATATTTGCTATTAAAAACATTTTTATGAAAATTCACTACCATAACGCACTTGCTGCGCCCAGAATTTTTTTATCATATCCTCCTGCGTCTCGATGTCCATTCAAATGGACACTTGGTTTTTAGTGAATTTTCATTAAGAAAATTCACTAATAGAGAGGTATCGATGGTGAGACTTTCGGAAAATTTCTTCAAACGAGCACGAATTAGGGACTATGGAACCCATTTCCATGGTCAGTTAAAATGTTTATATATATATATATATATATATATATATATATATATTATATATATATATATATATATATATATATATATATATATATATATATATATATATATATATATATATATATATATATATATATATATATATATATATATATATATATATAAGATGGGAACAATCTGGATGAAGATGCAAAAATACACGGAGTCACAACAGGCAACTAGTGCACATTTGCAGCAACATTTGGAAGACCCTCAATCCGAGGGCAACAACCAAAAAAGCCACGGAGGCAAAGAAATCACCTGCGTGAACATCCGGAGCCCAGGAAGTTATATTAATTATAACAGGATTTATAACACGGCATTTCTGTACTATAAAATGACAAGGGTTAAGGGCAAAGCCGCAAGGAGACAACCGTATACCCTTCTCCTTGTATAGCCCAGAAATGCCGTGTTATAAATCTGTTATAATTAATATAACGTAACCTTCTGCTTATGAGGTAGGCGCGATGCCTCTCAGCCATCTAGGCATACGTCAACTATCGTTTCGTTTACATAAAACATTAGATCGGCTTCATGCCCGGGATATTATATTTAAAGTATACATAACAATTAATTACAGAATTAGTAAAATTACCATTGAAACACATCGCACGACTGTTTCAGTCTTATATGACGTCTTATAATTGAGTTTAAAGATAAAAAAACTATTTTAGAATCATTTTTATAAAGACTTGGCCTGATTTTCTTTACAGATCTACTATATTATGCAACAGCATAATATATCTATCCTGCGCTAAAACTGTATTTAAGGCCTTTCATAAAGCTACAAATATAGTGTCTTTTAATAATTGATTGAATCCCCCAGTTAAATAACGATCACTTAGCAAATTTTTAATTTCATATTGTCTGTCATCTTCTATCATTACGGCCGAGATTTCACGATTGTTAATTCAGGTAGAATTTTTTATGCCTGGTATATATTTAGTTTGGTTACCGTTGACGTATGGTTTATATCTGTTGTATGAATCAATCTGCGCGCAGCAGTTAACTACTCTGTCTGTCAGGCATTGGACTTTAACCACTAAGTCTTCGCAACGCATGTCTTTGGGATTTTATTTTTAATTTGGAAAAAAACTCTAAATATTGTGTACCAAATTACTTAAAATTCATAGGTTTATTTGCACTATTTCTATCCACATGTAAAGTCTCATTCCAGTTACTCCGATACTTACAAAAATATAGCGTTTTCATAAAGTTTTCCCCGATTTTCCACCAGAAAAACTTGAGCATAAAGGCTTATTAACGAACTCGACCAAAATTTTTGCCAAGTTTGATTGAAATCAGTTTAGTATTTTTTGAGTTATCGCTCGGATACGTGTATATATATATATATATATATATATATATATATATATATATATATATATATATATATATATATATATATATATATATATATATATATATATATATATATATATATATATATATATATATATATAAACATATAAAAATTTGAACGGACCTTGGTTTTGGGTTCTAGGGACCTAACTTGGCGCTCATCTGAAGAAATTTTTTCAAAAGCTTTCCATCGTAACCTATTTATTAGCAGATTTTTCATAATGAAAATTCGCTAACAGCGATACTTGCACCTATTAAATCTAATTTTACAACTTAACTTACAGTAAAGATTCAGTTCCGTTGACTTGGGAGTCATAATTCAATGCGTGAAGATTGGAACCTGTAATGAGCACTGATATGTACAATTTGAAGAACCCAATTCATCACAATACAGTTTTTAGACCTGACGATCCTTTCGCTAACAAATGAATAAACTAAGTAAATAAAGACTAGAACTACTGTTTATATGTTACTTGCCAAGCAGTTGCGAACAGCGTCCTCTAGGAAGGTATACAGACAAACCCCCTACAAGCCAATTCACAGCTAACATTTTCTTCAAAAAATACATTACGAAATTTGCTAGGTAACCCACAGGATAAAGATATAACACAGAGGTGTCGGGAATCTATGAAACAGGTTGTAAGGATTGTGAACTTAAATAACTATTGAGACTAGATTTAACAAACATTTAGCGCAACTGAGATATGGCACTATTGATACATCATGTATTGCTCAGCATATTTGGGATACTAATCACCACGTGGATAAAGAAAATCTCAAGTTAATCAAAAATGTCAGGCAGTCGCGTCAGCTAGATGCTTACGAAAGTATATATATATATATATATATATATATATATATATATATATATATATATATATATATATATATATATATATATATATATATATATATATATATATATATATATATATATATATATATTGTTATGATATCATAGTTTTTGAAAAATGTTCGTCGGTAATTCATTCTCAGCATAGTAAAAACAAACAAATAATATAAAAAAGAATTTTGGTGGATGTAAGGGGAATTATACCTGGTTATATAAATTTGTTGAGGTAGAGTCTGTTGCTAGGCGACAAGTAACAATAATATAAATTTTAAATACACACAAATGGAATCATTTTGAAAATTATACGATATGAATCCATAGGTAAATTTGCGAGCCTTTAGATTTGGAAAAAATCAGTTTATAAAAAAGGTTCAATATAGTTTTCAATTGGCAATTCCCATATTTATCATACGAAATGAAAGCAAAATTGTAACGTTTTAACCAACTATGTATCCATAGCAATAAGTAGAAAGAAAGAAATCAAGTAGGAGGGGATGACAAGTTGTCAGTAGAAAAATAAAGTAAAAAGATTGTTTTGAAGTGGAACATCAGCCAAAAAGTCATATAAGAGAATACCTATATCACATCATAAGAAAGGAGAAAAATATAATTTAGAGACAGAAAGAAATATGAGAACATCATCCGAAAAGGCATATAAGTAAGTCTATTATATTACGAGAACAGAAAACATCACTGTGAACAAAGAATTCGAAGACAACTAATTTAGAAGAGAGTGTAAATAGGGGCACCAAAATTTAGATATTTGTCATTAGAAGTAGCAATCAGGAATTCTGTTTGACAGAACACAGGAAGAAGACAGAAACAAAACATCCACTTTGTAATCAAGAAATTCATAAGTGCTTTTATTAACTTAGAGAGACAAGTAAGATATTTATAATTACAATAATAGGGAAGCAATTTTAGGTAGTTTTATTGTTTAAGTGTTCTCATTTTCATTTATTTTATTGTATTCATAATCCATTTAGCATTAATTATACTCAGTATTTTGAAAATTTTGGTTTCATTTCATTTGTCAAGTTCTTGATAAGTTAACCAGTCCTTTTTTTTTGAGAAATAAACTATTTGATTTAAATTTTTGTCAACTTCATTGACAAGTTTTCATAGTGCCAGAACCCCCTCTGAGAAACAAAAATATCATCATAAATTATAAAAACACTATAAATATTCATACCGTAATAATATATATATATATATATATATATATATATATATATATATATATATATATATATATATATATATATATATATATATATACAGTTAGATATTTGAACAAAAATGTTTCGATGAATACAGTAGGTCCGGTTCTAAACAGTCCATTATTCGAACTGTTATCTTAATAAGCAGCGCGTCCTTCATAGAATGAATGTTTGATAACGATGCATAGACAAGTGCAGGTATGCAGTTTTAATTACAGGGATTTAAGACTCAAAAATGGGGGTCTGTCTGTATATCTTCCTAGAGTACGCTCTTCGCAACTATTTGGCAACTAACTAAATAGTAGTTCCAGTCTTTATTCACTTAGTTATTCATCCCTCTGATGACGCCAACTTTGTTCGCGAAACGATCGTCAAATCTGAAAACTGCATTGCGAGAATTGGGTTCTCCAAATTGTACGTATCAGTGCTCATCACATGTTTCAATCTTCACTCATTGACAAATGCTTGAAACATTTTACTAGTAACAATTTTAGTGTGTAAAATAAACAATTAAAGCAAGGTAACCGCTTGTATAATGAAGTACATCTCCCACATGTATTTAACCAGAGCGCGGAATTCTCATTTCAATAAACAGAGATTTAGAGTGATTCACTACAAAGCAGGTCGTCTGTTTTACAAAAGATAACAGGGCGCGCATGAGAATGGGCCTTATGCATCCTATTATGAAGAATCACTGTCAGATTAGAACCCAGGCATATTAATAAAGTCATAATGTTGTATTATGGGGAACCGATCTCAATCTCTAGCACTACTTTATTTGGATTATAGTTAAACAATGCCCCATGTAAACGACGCCCACGGTTTAATGTTTATTGAGGGTGGTGAGTTTTCAAGAGGGTGTTTCAAACGCTGATTAAATTGAAAAATGTTGCATTAAAATATCGAATAGCGCAGTTATATTTATATTGTGTAAACACTACACATCATAACTAGAGTAATCGATATTATTAACATTATTTTCAGGGACAACTTATTATTGTTTATTTTATTAATTAAAAACTTAATACTGTAAGTGCGTTCTCGTAGCGAATTTTTAGGAAAATAGAGGAACATACATTTTTGCTTCGCTTTTGGTGAAGCATCTTGTTTAGGTAAGAAAAGTTTGGACGCCTGCAAGTGCGTTATGATAGTGAATTTTCATAAAAATATTTTTCATAACAAATATGTCTTTTTTTAAGAAAGCAGGCATGAAATTTGGTTACCAGTATAACCTATATAGTAAAAACAATGTACCATATTTCATAAAAATGAGTTTATTGTTTGAAAATTTAAAAAAAATCTCTGAAAATAAACTTAAAATGTTCGCGAAAAAACTGGTTCCTGGCCAACTAACGTTAGGTTAATAGCAAATTGAGCTATTGACATTTGAAACTTTACTGATAATTCCCTACAATAACGCACTAGCTGCGTCCAGTAAAAATTGAATTCGGTTGCAGAAAAAACAAGCACGTGTGAAGCCACGGGAAAGTCTACGGCTGTATTAAGTATAGAACGGTTTCACTAAGTTAGGGTATAAGCGCTCCCTAGCAAGTACAGGCCTATTTCTCTCATTTCAGTCGTATATAAAGTGTTGGAAAAGTATATAAACACCGAATTACTAAAATTTCTTGAAAAACACAGTCTAATCCACGACAGGCAGTATGGATTCCGTCAGCGCAGATCGACTGCCGACCTCCTTTCCTTTGTCACCCATTCTTGGAACAAGTCTATGGAACTACAAGGTGAATCCCAGATTGTCGCTCTAGACATATCCAAAGCAGTCGACCGGGTCTGGCACGCAGCGCTGCTTAATAAACGTCCGGCCTATGGCCTATCACCAAAACTCTGTACCTGGACAGCAAATTTCCTCTTCAACCGGACTAATTCTGTTGTCGTGGATGGCCAATCCTCTAAACTGTATCCAATTAATGCAGGAGTCCCTCAAGGTGAGGCTTTAGCCCCTACTTTGTTTCTTCGCCACATCTGACCTCCTCTCTAGCACATCCAACCCAGTTCACAGTTACGCGGACGGGAGCACACTCTACTCAAATATACAATATTCTAAGCTTGTCTCTTTAGTCCAATTAGATGAGGATCGCAGAGTCATGGAGGGTTCTGTCTCTGTGGAAGTCCAAAAAATATTAGACTGGAGAAGTAGAAATCTTCTACAATTCAACTCCACCAAATCTCAGTCTTGCTTTCTATCTTATAAGAGATACACCAGCCCTAGACCCATCACAATGAACAACCAAGTTATTCAAAGTAATGAGTCCTTTTCACTTGTTGGCATTTCTGTGGATCGAAAACTCAATCAATTGGCACCAACATGTCACATCAATTGCAGAAGCGGCTGCTAAGAAATTTGCATTGCATTTCGCCCGCAACTAATGCTATACCCATTGGTTTTATTTATACGATGAACCTGGTACACATATGACTTAGTATTTAGAAAAAATACTATGTAGGTAAAACACCACTAGTACTCCTGTGGGGTGGGAAAAGCTGACATGTTATTAGTGAATTTTCTTAAAAAAAAAGCACGAATGCGGAGATCCCGACTTTTCAATATGAAAAAATTTCTTAAATTGAACGCCCCTCCTAGAACCCATACCCAGGGCCAGTTTCAATTTATATATATATATATATATATATATATATATATATATATATATATATATATATATATATATATATATATATATATGTATGTATGTATCACACCGATAACTCAGAAAATAATCTATCGATGTTGATTGATAAAATTTGGTAAATACCGTTCTTTTGCAAGTAGCTTGGATAAGTTCGTTAGCCAGAAAAATGGGCCCAGGTTTTCCCGCGAAATTTTGTGTTGTCTTTCGAAAAAAAATTATATCTCCGTAAGTAACAAAGTAAGGGCAACCAAATTTGGTAAGCTGGTTTATGTTATAAAGAGTATCCTATGTCCCAAAATTCAGATGTATATGTCAAAAGGTAAAAAGTTAGAGGTAAATTAATGTTTAATTAATAAATCTAAGAAAGTTAAAACGTCAAAATTGATAATTATGGTAGGAGTACGTAAGTATGTGAGTGAAAAATACGACAAGAAATGACTAACAAGCTCCTAGATCTTTGTCTAAGTTGTTATTTTCCTTCATTCGGTTAAAATATGAGCAAAAAAGCCATTGTAAATAAAAATTGTTTGGTGTAGACAATTAACATACTACCGGATATACCTGCTAGTATGTCATGTCGAACGTAGCCGAGTGGGCTAAGCCCTGTACATCCGATAATCGAGTCCTATATGACGACTTCTAATCCTAGTTAGTGAGTTCACTTTTTATCATTTTTTTTAGTTTCATTTCACATTACTGTTATCTGATTAGATTGTTGTTATTCCGATGAATTTTTTAGTGAGTTTTTGTATAAAAATAATTTAATAAATAGGAGATAAAAACTTTTAAGATATTTAATTCAATTTGGATAGCATATCTGGTTGTTTCTTCTTGTCCTAACTTACTGAAACCGTAAGTGAAAAATACTACAAAAAATGACTAACAAGCCCCCAGACAAGTGTCTAAGTCGTTATTTTCCTTAATTTCGTTAAAATATGAGCAAAAAATCCATTGTAAATCAAAATGGTTTTGTGTAAATTGTAAAACGTTGAACAGTTAACATGTATTATGAGATATACCTGCTAGTAACTACCTGTATAGCGTAGCTCAGTGGCTAAGTCCCTGTACATCGTATAATCGACTCCTACATGCCGAGTTCTAATCCCAGTTAGTGACTTTACCTTTTATCAATTTTTTTAGTCTCATTTCACTTTACCGTTATCTAATCAGATTGTTGTTATTCCGATGAATTTTTTTAACGAAATAAAGAAGAGATCATAACTTTTATAACTTAATTCAATTTGAATAGCATATATGATTGTTTGTTCTTTCCCTATATTAGTGAAACCGTCAATATTTAATACAGTCGTAGATTTTTCCCGTGGCTTCACAAGTGCTTGTTTTAGTAAGTTTTCTTAAAAAAAAATCACTAATGAGGAGATACCGGCTTTGGAATTTGTATTTGTATACGTACCAAAATTAGACAAAAAGTTATAGGCATTTAAAGAAAAAAAATTGGGGTTTTCCTCAAAAAGCCAAAGACGCGATTTTAAACGTCAAAATTGACAACATTTAAGCAAAGAACCTGAAAGAAACACGCTTTATGTAAAGAGTGTTCTGCAAACCCTTAAGTTTCAGCTTCAACCATCATTGCCCTTCAGTTTACTAAAATATTTGCAGAAAACTAATTGCAAATACACCCTATCTCTGATACTTTGGCAGTAGTTTTAGTTAAGTTTATGGTTTAACGGTCTATAATTTTTAGCTAATTTTCGTAGAAAAAATCGTTAATGAGGAGACCGAGACTTTGGAATTCTAAAAAGATTTCTTCAAATGAGCGCAAACTAGCCCCCTAGAATCCATACCCGGGTTTACTTTCTGTTTACATATATACAGAGTGACGCATTTCTACGGCAAAGCCAATTTTATTGTTATTATGCAAGATACGAGAAAAAAATTTATACGTTACTTATAGGGTGTCTTGAGCTGCATCTTATAAAATTATTTTGACAATCACAGGCTGGCCCAGAAGTTGGTGCTACCTACGATTTTTCTTGGAACATTGCTTATTGTATATTTGCATTTTTTCATCGAAATATGATTCATGCTTGTAAAAAAAAATCGAGACGCAGTAAGTGCGTTTTGGTAGCGAATTTGCATTAAATGCTTCAAAATTCAATAACTCAATTTGCTATTAACCTAAGGTTCGTCGGCTAGGAAACTATTTTTTTTGGAAACATTTAAAGTTTATTTTCGGAAAAATTTTGTACGTTTTCAAACAATAAGTTATTTTGAGAAAATATGCTACATTGTTTCTATTATAATGGTTTGGTACCGTTGACCAAATTGATACCTGTTTTCATTAAAGTGACATATTTGCTATGAATTTTTTTAAATGAAAATTCACTTCCATAACGCACTTGCTGCGTCTAGACTTTTTAAATAGCGGCCTAAATTCATCGAACAGGAAATTAGGGGCTTCGGCCCCAAAATAAGGGCTAAATTCTTCGGACAAAAAGGCAGAGGCTAAGGCCTCAAAAACACAAACTGTTGTTTAAATTGTAACTGATAATTTTACAGGCATGATTGATTAGTTAATAACTACTATAAATAATACGCATTGAAATTTTAAATGATATAAATATTATGAAATATAACACCTGTTATAGTTTCTACTAAAAATCACATATATCCTAAGGTAAATAGGCTACAGAAAAGCTTTGTAAACTCACCTTAACCTCTTAGCTTCGTCTATAAACGGTCTTTTTTCAGATTCGCTAAGTAGCTTCCATTCAGCACCAAGACGCTTTGATATCTCTGAATTGTGCATCTTCGGATTCTCTTGTGCCATTTTCCGTCTCTGACCTCTTGACCAAACCATAAAGGCATTCATCGGCCTTTTTATGTGTTCGTTATTCAACAACGGCTTTGGAGACGACATTCTCAATATTTAAAACTTGTCACAACTATTCAAAAAACAATTATCTAACAGTCAATCAAGTTATCCATGAAAAACAATTAAACTAGTTAGTTATATTTCGCAGGTGTCTAGATTAGTTAGCCATCAGAACAATTATTCTAGCCACAGGTATGTAGATTAACGACTTGAAAATCAAGTTAGCGGTGGAAACAACGTGTTTGAATTATTGTTTCTAAGTTCCACAGGAATCTAGTTTTCGCGTTTATTTAAATTACAGACGCGATATTAATGAATTCAATTTGGGATCACCCATTTTTATGAGAATAAATGTTAGAGCCGGTGTATTTGTATCTATATATTTTGGAAGGTGATTGTTCGGGCGACTGTCGCGGAGTATTTGATGGATACAGACTGGAGTCACGCCGAATTGTGAAAACACTTCCCCGACCTTGTTGATTAAGAAGGGCGGAGAAGCGGTACAGGATCAAAGGGGGCGGGAATATGCGCGAGAATTATACAAATTGCTGGAGTAACCACTAAATCCTGTTTTGGTTTATGTTTGGGGTAATTGTGGATAATGGGGATGTGTTTTTTTTCTTTATCTGGTTGATAATGAATCAGTTAACTATAATTTTTTTTTGTGGATTGACTAAAGAACCCTCCTAAATAGTATTTTAATGACAACTGTATTAGTTACCTACATACAGATCATCCACATAACATTTCACCCCCCTTACGTTTTTAGTGAATTTTCTTAAAAAAATTCACTAATGAGGAGATGCCGACTTTTGAATTTTGACAAAATTTCTTCAAATGAGCGCTAATTAGGCCCCCAGAACACATATCCGGGGTCAGTTTCAATTTTTGTATGTTTATATATATATATATATATATATATATATATATATATATATATATATATATATATATATATATATATATATATATATATATATATATATATATATATATATATACACCGATAACTCAAAAAATAATGGGCCGATTTTGTTTAATTTGGTGAATGCCTTCCTTTTGCAAATGGCTTGGATAAGTTCGTTAATCAGGAAAATCGGCCCAGATTTTCCCAGAAAATTTTGTGTTTTCTTTCGAAAAAAATTTATATCCCGAATTAACAAAGTAAGGTCAACCAAATTTGATACACCAGTTTATATCATTCTAGGTAAGTTACCTACGAAAAGTTAGCTCTGTAGGACAAAAGACAAAAAAGTTATAGGCATTTAAAGAAAAATAAATTGGGGTTTTCCTCAAAACGTCAAGGTTGCGATTTAAAACGTCAAAATTGGCAACATTTAGGCAAAGAACTTGAATCTAATACGGGATATGGAAAGAAAATGTCTCAAGAAGAATGTTTTACAAAGCCTGAAATCTTAGTTTCAACCGTCACTGTCCTTCATTTTACTAAAATATTTCCAGAAAATTCATTTCAAATAGACCCTTTCTCTGATGCTTGGCAGTAGCCTTAGCTATAGAGTTTATCATTTAATGGTATATATAATTTTTGTCGAATTTTCGTAAAAAATCAATAAAGCTCAATATATCCGTTATTATACAAGACATTAAAAAAATGTATACATTAATTATGGGGTGTCTTGAACTACATCTTAAAAAAATATTTCTACAATCACAGGGTGGCCCATAAGTCATTGCTGATACGAATTCTCTTGTTTTTTAATCAAACACGCCTTATGTTATTGCATTTTTGCATTTTCCATCGAAATAGAATGCATGTTTGTAAGAAAAAAATTTCTGGACGCAGCAAGTGCGTTATGGTAGTGAATTTTAATCAAGCGCTTCATATTTGAATAGCAGGTGTCTAGATTAGTTAGCCATCCGAACAATTATTCTAGCCACAGGTATGTAGATTAACGACTTGAAAATCAAGTTAGCGGTGGAAACAACGTGTTTGAATTATTGTTTCTAAGTTCCACAGGAATCTAGATTTCGCGTTTATTTAAATTACAGACGCGATATTAATAAATTCAGTTTGTGATCACCCATTTTTATGAGAATAAATATTAGAGCCGGTGTATTTGTAGCTATATATTTTGGAAGGTGATTGTTCGGGCGACTGTCGCGGAGTATTTGATGGATACAGACTGGAGTCACGCCGAATTGTGAAAACACCTCCCCGACCTTGTTGATTAAGAAGGGCGGAGAAGCGGTACAGGATCAAAGGGGGCGGGAATATGCGCGAGAATTATACAAATTGCTGGAGTAACCACTAAATCCTGTTTTGGTTTATGTTTGGGGTAATTGTGGATAATGGGGATGTGTTTTTTTTCTTTATCTGGTTGATAATGAATCAGTTAACTATAATTTTTTTTGTGGATTGACTAAAGAACCCTCCTAAATAGTATTTTAATGACAACTGTATTAGTTACCTACATACAGATCATCCACATAACATTTCACCCCCCTTACGTTTTTAGTGAATTTTCTTTAAAAAATTCACTAATGAGGAGATGCCGACTTTTGAATTTTGACAAAATTTCTTCAAATGAGCGCTAATTAGGCCCCCCAGAACACATATCCGGGGTCAGTTTCAATTTTTGTATGTTTATATATATATATATATATATATATATATATATATATATATATATATATATATATATATATATATATATATATATATATATATATATATATATACCGATAACTCAAAAAATAATGGGCCGATTTTGTTTAATTTGGTGAATGCCTTACTTTTGCAAATGGCTTGGATAAGTTCGTTAATCAGGAAAATCGGCCCAGGTTTTCCCAGAAAATTTTGTGTTTTCTTTCGAAAAAAATTTATATCCCGAATTAACAAAGTAAGGTCAACCAAATTTGATACACCAGTTTATATCATTCTAGGTAAGTTACCTACGAAAATTTAGCTCTGTAGGACAAAAGACAAAAAAGTTATAGGCATTTAAAGAAAAATAAATTGGGGTTTTCCTCAAAACGTCAAGGTTGCGATTTAAAACGTCAAAATTGGCAACATTTAGGCAAATAACTTGAATCTAATACGGGATATGGAAAGAAAATGTCTCAAGAAGAATGTTTTACAAAGCCTGAAATCTTAGTTTCAACCGTCACTGTCCTTCATTTTACTAAAATATTTCCAGAAAATTCATTTCAAATAGACCCTTTCTCTGATGCTTGGCAGTAGCCTTAGCTATAGAGTTTATCATTTAATGGTATATATAATTTTTGTCGAATTTTCGTAAAAAATCAATAAAGCTCAATATATCCGTTATTATACAAGACATTAAAAAAATGTATACATTAATTATGGGGTGTCTTGAACTACATCTTAAAAAAATATTTCTACAATCACAGGGTGGCCCATAAGTCATTGCTGATACGAATTCTCTTGTTTTTTAATCAAACACGCCTTATGTTATTGCATTTTTGCATTTTCCATCGAAATAGAATGCATGTTTGTAAGAAAAAAATTTCTGGACGCAGCAAGTGCGTTATGGTAGTGAATTTTAATCAAGCGCTTCATATTTGAATAGCTCAATTTGCTATCAACCTACAAGGTTTACCAAGAAACGAGTTTTTTCGGGAACACTTTAAGTTTACTTTCGGAAATTTTTGTACATTTTCAAACAATAAAGTTATTTTGATGAAACATGGCACATTGTTTTTACTATATTTATTTATATCACCTTCTCCTTATAAATGTATAACTAGTTGCATACGATATTTTAGTATATGTATCGATATTTCAAATTTCCCGGCTTTCTGACTCCCACAACTCAAAGGGTATTAGTAAATTCTCTCTTTTTTAGTGAAAAAAAATCACTAATGAGAAGATCGTGACTTTTGAATTTTGAAAAAATACCTTCAAATGAGCACTAATTAGGCCCCCGAGAACACATATCCGGGGTCAGTTTCAATTTTTATATGTATATATATATATATATATATATATATATATATATATATATATATATATATATATATATATATATATATATATATACATATAAAAATTGAAACTGACCCCGGATATGGGTTCTAGGTGGCCTAGTTCGCACTGATTTGAAAGAATTTTTGCAAAGTCTCACCATCGATACCTCTCTATTAGTGATTTTTTTAATGAAAATTCACTAAAAGAAATGAGATTTCTAAGAGCCGAGACAGAGCCACTTGAAGAGTATGGAACACTACGCAAATGGTGAAATTCAGGTAGAACGAAATCACCTAGAATTAGTACACAGCAATTATCATCAAATAATTCGAAGGAGCCAATGTATGAGAAAAGAGAATCGTAATCACCATGACTAATGTTCGGTGGAACATAAACAAAGAAGACATACCACTTGCTCGACAACCCACTGATTTTAACGCAAAGGATATTAATGGCGGGATTTACTACGGCACACCTGCCATACAAGTCAATTTCAGTTGCAGAAAAGTCCCGACACACTGACAACAACACACCCCCGACCCTGGCCTGACCGGTAACAGAATAATCCCTATCCTTCCTAAAAACATTATAGTGAAAAGGGAAAAACTCCCCACCATACGTACCCGTCTTCAACCAAGTCTCAGTCATAGCAACTAGACTGTAAGGAGACGACAAGATATTCACATGTAGCTCCGATAGTTTAAAAACATTATAGCGAGAAGTGAAAAACTCCCCACCATACGTACCCGTCTTCAACCAAGTCTCAGTCATAGCAACTAGACTTTAAGGAGACGACAAGATATTCACATGTAGCTCCGACAGTTCAAAACATTATAGTGAGATGGGAAAAACTCCCCACCATACGTACCCGTCTTCAACCAAGTCCCAGTCATAGCAACTAGACTGTAAGGAGACGACAAGATATTCACATGTAGCTCCGACAGTTTAAAAACATTATAGCGAGAAGGGAAAAACTCCCCACCATACGTACCCGTCTTCAACCAAGTCTCAGTCATAGCAAGTAGACTGTAAGGAGACGACAAGATATTCACATGTAGCTCCGACAGTTTAAAAACATTATAGTGAGAAGGGAAAAACTCCCCACCATACGTACCCGTCTTCAACCAAGTCCCAGTCATAGCAACTAGACTGTAAGGAGACGGCAAGATATTCATATGTAGCTCCGACAGTTTAAAAACATTATAGTGAGAAGGGAAAAACTCCCCACCATACGTACCCGTCTTTAACCAAGTCTCAGTCATAGCAACTAGACTGTAAGGAGACGACAAGATATTCACATGTAGCTCCGACAGTACGAACGTTTTGGTAATAGAGAGACAAATGTTTAGAGCGATCAGAGCATACCATATTGCTGTCCGCAGACAGTGTCATCCATTCTAATGTAGTAATAATAATAATTTTTAAAAATAAACTTAAAATATATACTTGAATTTTTAATAGAAAGATTATTTATAGAATTAGGAAAGTAACATCGTGATAAAGTATTTAATTTTTCGATAATGAAAAGGCAATTTCGTAGTATATCTTAAGAATTGCTAATTATGCGACCAATAAACAGCTTGATGACGAACCTTGTTGATTTTGTTTACAAAACGACTTAATGGTTGGCGCCACAGTGAAATAATGTGCAGAAAAATATGGAAGTGGCTGGCATGACCATTACGTATGATCGAAAAAAACTCAGACAATGAGCTGAAGAATAATTATCAGCAACCAAAATAATCATGAACATCAACAACTGAAAAATATTTCGATTAAAAATGTGAAAAAAAAATTATAGCATAGGTAGGTAATAGTAATAATAGTAATATTAATAATGGATGATTTAATTGGTGCTTTAGGATGTTAAAGTGAAATAAAACACAAACATTGCTGCGCAGCAAACATGTTTATGTTTTATTCGAAAGAAAACTAATTAAAATTATGTTTTAAAAATTATATCAGTCAAATGTCAAATGTGCTCCACGACTTTGTGGGCAATAGCGAATCCGATCAGGATTTTCTTCTTAAAACGTCAAAGTCGTGATTTTAAACGTCAAAATTTGCAATTTTCAGACAAATAATCTGGAACAAATACGGACTGTGCAGAAGAAATGTTATAATAAGTGTGTTTTACAAAGCCTCAAGTTTCAGCTTCAACCATCATTGTGCTTTATTTTACTAAAATATTATCGGAAAATCCATTTCAAATAGACCCTTTGCTGATACTTTATGGCAGTAGTTTTAGCTACAGAGTTTATGGTTTAACAGTCTATATTTTACCAAATTTTCGTATACCTATGACTTTTGAGAGGATTTCTTCAAATGAGCGCGAGCTAGAACCCCTAAAACCCATATACGGGGTAAATTTCAGTATTTGTATGTTTACAGATATACCGGGTGACGCATTTCTACGGTAAGACTCAATATTTTAGTTTATATACGAGCAAAAATTGTATACGTTAATTACAGGGTGTCTTGAGCTGCATCTTATAAAATTATTTTGATAATCACAGGTAGCCCATAAGTCGTTGGGGACACACAGTTTCTTTTTTTTTAATAGAACATCCCTTATGTTATTGCATGTTTGCATTTTCCATTGAGTTATAATGCATGTTTGTAAAGGAAAAAAAAGATATCGTTCATCGTTTTGGAGTTATTTCAATCGTTTTGCAACTTTTCACGTTTTTGGAACATTGTACAAACCCATATTAAAAAAGGCTTTTGTACCAATGGGGACTGGGGCTTAAGGAAATGACGCATTCAGAGAGATTTTTGTTTGTATGACTCGTTGAAAAAATCGAGCTGCCGTATACAGGCACTCTCAAACAGTGGCTGAATTTGAAAGTTTTCGCAGAAATGTTTTTAGCGTTTCCGTAGAAATCATTTTTTCTAGCATTTTTGTGAAATATTGGTAATTAATATTAAATGTTTAGTAAGTTATTGTAAATAAAGTTGTCGAATTTTTGTGAAAAATCTAATATACTGTAACATTACTGAAGGCAATTTCGGCCAAAAAATGGTGAATTTTTGTATATGAAATTTTTGGCAAAATTTTATCGAAATTTTTTTTCGACTTGGGTCATAAAGATGTTTGTCAATAATTAGCAGGTGTGTAAATAGCTTGAGGAGGTTCGTTGGTCAGGAAAATTGGAACGTTTTTTCTGGCACTTTTTAAGTTTATTTTCGGAAAATGTTTGTAATGTTTGAAACAATAAAGCTATTTTAATGAAATGTGGTACATTGTTAGTAGGTACTAGGTATATGGGTTATACTGCCAACCAAATGTCCTTTTAAAAACGATACATAGGTATTTGTCATTAAAAACATTTTTACGAAAATTCGCTACAATAACGCAGCACTTGCTGCGTCCAGCCTTTTTTTATTTCACGTGTAAAAGCTTTAAAATCAAATATTTCTTATTTATTTTGAATTATCGATATTTACTATTACATGAAGGTATGAAAACAATGGAAATAGATCTGGAATAAATCTTATGCAAATTCCTTATTACTATAAGAATACTTCATCACAATTTTTCCAAATCCACCTCGTATACACAAGTATGAGTTTAATAAAATATTTTTGGAGCTTTTGAGGTTCCATACAACTCTCTATTACTAAAAAGGGTATTACTACAGTGTTCCTTATGCCTATACCACTAAATACCGGCTATTAAATATCTGATAGGTTAGGTAACCTTGTGCATTGTTTTAGAGGGGTCTTGAATGAGATATCATTACATGGTTAGAAGATATTCCTGCCAATGAAATGTGAAGGGGCGGAGTTCGGGTATTCAATCTTGGTGGTGGGGCGATCTCATGGCGGCAGCAACAAGTGGCCAAGAATGCTGATTGACTAAATAAAACAGTAGAAAACAGGTTTTCAGGGGTAATAGATTTTAAAGGCTTAAAACAGTGGCACACATTATTTTATAATGTTTATATTTAACAATACCACCCCTTTTGTGTCACAACAATGTCTTCCACACTATTTTATTTGAAAATAATGCTGAAGGACTAATCATCCACATAAACATTTATCAAAGTAACAAGCTCATTGAGCTTACGAAAATGTTATTGGACTGATATAGAGGATGATTCGCAACGCACACGACACATAATAGGTGCGTGTAGAGCACCTAAAAACATGCAGTTTTTTAGTGAATTTTCGTAGAAAAAATTCACTATTGGGGAGATCCCGACTTTTGAATTTTGAAAAAATTGTTGCAAATGAACGCGAACTAGGACCCCTAAAACCCATAGCCGGGGTCAGTTTGAATTTTTATATGTTTATATATATATATATATATATATATATGTATATATATATATATATATATATATATATATATATATGTATATATATATATATATATATATATATATATATATATATATATATATATATATATATATATATATATATATATATATATATATATATATATATATATATATATATATATATATATATATATATATATATATATATATATATATATATATATATATATATATATATATATATATATATATATATGAGACATACTTGGTTCTCAGGTTGAACCGCGTCCAGAATGTATGAAAACTCCACGTTTCGGCTCCTCTTTTGGAGTCATTTTCAAGAGTAAAGGAAATATATAAGGACACTCTAAGGCCTCAATCTGCCTACTCCTTAGAGCGGTGGACAAATGTGGTTTGGGTTGGTTTCAAGAGGTAAAGGAAATATGAAAAACACTCTAAGGCCTCAATCTGTCTACTCCTTAGAGCGGTGGACAAAGGTGGGTTGGGTTGTTGTAGCTCGATTACGGGGCCTCAATCTGCCTACCCCCCAAATCTCGCCGGAGATCGTCTGTGAGGTCTCAGTGTGTTCAACCCTAGGCCTCAGAGAGATCTCGCTGAGGCCTAGGGTTGAACACCGAAAAAATAATGGACCGATTTTAATGAAATTTGGCATGCACCTTCCTTTTGTAAGTGAGTGGCTTGGATAAGTTCGTTAGCCAGGAAAATCAGACTAAAATTTTATCTCCAAAAATTAAAAAGTCTGGACGCAGCAAGTGCGTTATGGTAGTGAATTTTCATAAAAATGTTTTTAATAACAAATATGTTTTTTTAAGAAAGCAGGCATCATATTTGGTTACCAGTATAACCTATATAGTAGAAACAATGTGCCATGTTTAATCAAAATAACTTTATTGTTTGAAAACGTACAAAAAATTCCGCAAGTAAACTTAAATTGTTGCCGAAAAAACTGGTTTCTTGGTCCACCTTATAGGTTAATAGCAAATTAAGCTATTCAAATTTGAAACATTTAATGAAAATTCGCTACCATAAGGCACTTGCTGCGTCACGAATTTCTTTTCTTACATAGATGTGTTATATTTCGATGGAAAATGCAAAAATGCGATAACATAAGGCGTGTTCGATTAAAAAAATATTTTTAATAGCAAATATGTGTTTTTTTTTTCATAAAGCAGGCATCAAATTTGATTACCAGTATAACATGTATAGTAGAAACAATGTGCCATGTTTCATCAAAATAACTTTATTGTTTGAAAAAGTAGAAAAATTTCCGAAAACGTGTAACCGAAAAATCCGTTTTTTTAGTCAAACTTATAGGTTAATAGCAAATTGAGCTTATCAAATATGAAGCATTTAATCAAAATTCGCTACCATAACGCACTTGCTGCGTCCAGAATTTACTTACAAACATGCATTATATTTCGATGGAAAATGCAAAAACATAAGGCGTTTTCGACTAAAAATTTTTTATTTGTATCACCAACGACTTATGGGCCACCCTGTGATTGTAGAAATATTTTTTTAAGATGTAGCTCAAGACACCCTATAATTAATGTATACAACTTTTTTTCATATCTTGTACAATAACGCATATATTGAGCATTATTGATTTTTTACGAAAATTCGACAAAAATTATATACCATTAAACGACAAACTCTATAGCTAAGACTACTGACAAGCATCAGAGAAAGGGTCTATTTGAAATGAATTTTCTGGAAATATTTCAGTAAAATGAAGGACAATGACGGTTGGAACTAAGACTTCAGGGTTTGTAAAACATTCTTGAGACATTTTCTTTCCATAGCCCGTATTAGATTCAAGTTCTTTGCCTAAATGTTGCGAATTTTGACGTTTTATATTGTCACTTTGACGTTTTGAGGAAAATCCCAATTTATTTTTCTCTAAATGCCCAGAACTTTTTTGTCTTTTGACCTACAGCGCTAAATTTTGGTAGGTAATTTACCTATAGATATAAAACGATGTACCAAATTTGGTTGCCCTTACGTTGTTATTTCTGGAGATATGAATTTTTTTCTAAAGAAAACACAAAACCTCGGGCGATTTTCCTGGCTAACGAACTTATCCAAGCCACTTACAAAAGGAAGGTATTTACCAAATTTTATTGAAATCGGCCCATTATTTTTTGAGTTATCGGTGTGATATATATATATATATATATATATATATATATATATATATATATATATATATATATATATATATATATATATATATATATATATATATATATATATATATATATATATATATATATATGTGTGTGTATATATTAACATATACAAATCGAAACTGACCCCGGATATGTGTTCTAGGGGGCCTAATTAGCGCTCATTTGAAGAATTTTTTTCAAAATTCAAAAGTCGGGATCTCCTCATTAGTGAATTTGTTTAAAGAAAATTCACTAAAAAGCTATGGTAACCAAATTCAATAGGTAGGTTGAGGATATAAAGAGCAAACTACACACCAAAATTTAGATTTATCGGTTACAAGGAAAAAAGTTAGAAAAAAAATCACTTCTATTAATATAGGTACCTACAGGTTTATTCACAGATAAAATCCATCAACGGCCAACAAAGAACTTTGGAGCTAGCGTTCTAAAAATTTCTACCTGTAGCTTTTCCAAAGTTCTAAACTCAGCTAAAATATTTTTAGTTTTAGTGAATTTTCTTAGAAAAAACTCACTAAGTAATGGGGAGATCCCGACTTTTGAATTTTGAAAACATTTCTTCAAATGGGCGCGAACTAGGACCTCTAGAACCCATATCCGGGGTCAGTTTTAATTTTGGAAAATTGCATCCGGAAAATGTTGGGTTTTCTTTCGGAAAAATTTTTTATCTTAAAAAACAGAAAAGCGGTGGTAACCAAATTTTATACGTAAGTATACGATATTAAAAGGAAACGATATACCAAAACTTATATTTTTATGTTAAAAGAAAAAGAAAAGCACTTTGAAAAATGCACCATTTTTCTTATTTTCAAAAAATCTGAAAAACCCAAAAAGTTAGGGGAGTCGGATAAGTGGCTTTGGATTGGTAATAAAATTGCCTACAATTTCCCCATTTAAGCGTTTGTCTATCTCTTATAGTTTCTGAGATCCCTATACACGAATCAGCAATTTGGGGCAAACTGTATAGGTTATACTGGTAACCAAATTCAATGCCTGCTTTAATTGAAAATCGCATGTTTGATGTCAAAAACATTTTCATTAAAATTCACTACCATAACGCACCTGCTACGTCCAAACTTTTTTAAATCTCTGGGCTTATGAAAGATCATTTTCCAATTGTATCGCATCGTACTTAACTTTTCAGGCGTTTTTTTTTTCTTCAACAGCACATCACGAGGGCTTACAGCCTAAATACTATCGTACCGTGGGTGTCGACTAGGAGGAAAGAGGCAACTTGTTAAGTCTGGACTTGAAGGTTTGGAGGTTCAGGGGAGAAGGAAAAACATGTGCCGGCAAGGAATTCCACAACTTGGAAGTCCTCGGGACAAAAGAGCGGGCATAACAAGATGTTCTATGTCTGGTGACCTGGACAGTAAAAGGGTGCATTCGCTCTGTTCCCCTGGTAGATCTGTTAGAGGCAACAGGTGGAGGAACTATGGAAAAAAGCTCCTCTGAGCAGTGCCCGTGCAGATATCTATAAAAGGAGAAGGTCACCAACGGCACGTCGGTGGTCAAGGGATGGCAGCCTTTGGGTGAAGGTAGGGTCACCGATGAGATGTATAGTTCTCTTCTGAATGGCGTCCAGGATAGCGAGTGTAGAAGCGACAGCAGCAACCCAGATGTGGAAGCAGTATTCGAGGTTTGGTCTTATTTGTGAAGTATATAAGGTATAGAGATTAGCTGGTGAAAATTATTTGCTAGCCCGGAAGAGGAAACCTAATTTTTTAGCAGCCGCTTCTGCAATTGATGTGACATGTTGGTGCCAATTGATATTTCGGTTCACAGAAATGCCAACAAGTGAAAACGACTCATTAATTTGAATAACTTGGTTGTTTATTGTGATAGGTCTAGGGCTGGTGTATCTCTCATGAGAAAGAAAGCAAGACTGTGATTTGGTGGGGTTGAATTGTACTACTGATTTCTACTTCCCCGGTCTAATATTTTTTGGAGATCCACGGAGATAGAACCCTCCATGAGTCTGCGATCCTCATCTAATTGGGCTAAAGAGACAGGTTTAGAATATTGTATATTTGAGTGGAGGGTGCTGTCGTCCGCGTAACTGTGAACTGGGTTGGATGTGATAGAGAGGAGATCATTGATGTGGAAAAGAAACAAAGCAGGGGCTAAAGCTGAACCTTGAGGAACTCCTGCATTAATTGGATATAGTTTAGAGGAATGGCCATCCACGACAACAGAAATGCTCCGGTTGGAGAGGAAATTTGCTTCACGTACAGAGTTTTGGTGGTAGGCCATAGGTCGATAGTTTATTAAGCAGCGCTGCGTGCCAGACCTGGTCGAATGCTTTGGATATGTCTAGAGCGACAATCTGGGATTCACCTTGCCTAACCTTTTGTGCTAAAAATGGTTAATAATAGTGATAATAATCTAAAGCAACACCGTTATTCTCGTCGCAATCATGTTAGTATTTGAAATTACACATGTATTTTGAATCACAATACATTATAAATTATTAAGTTAATGATCTGAAGATGAAGCCCTCTTTTTACAACAATAGTAATAATAAAAATAGCTTGAGTACGTATACTTCATAAAAGATTCTGCATTACCTCACGACTTGTCTATTCAACGTGACGATGTCGATTCACAATGAATTTTTAACGTTCTTCTTCAAAGCGAACAATCATATATCTTCTTGCTGTATTCTTCATTATTCGTTATTTTTGTGTGCTATTTAAAATGCCGACAAAACAAACAAAGGTAGAAGTACAATATGGCTAATGTGGCTTCTTGGAGAATCATGATTGGATTATTTGATGACAATTAAGCAACTCGCTGTTGATATGTGATGCTTATTATTTAGCCTGATATAGCACTTCTCATATTGTGTTTGTAATTGATTGTACCTATATACAGGGTGGTCCAACAGTGCGTTCAAATTCAATATCTCCTTTATTAGTCAATAATAAATAAGAATTTGGGAACAAAAGTTGCAGGTACTAACATTAGCTACACACTAAAATTATTTTTGCATATACAAGGTGTTGCATAAGTTAGATACAACGGAAACTTCACTTTTTTTAAATGGTACATCCTGTATATTGTTTCATTTTTGAATTCCTCTTGTTTTGTCGATTCATGCAGTGTATATTTGTTGGAATCTATATAGAGTCGCTCAAATTTATGGCCACTTTTCTAAAACATCACAGGCACATTTGACGGTCTGTATCTTCATTAATATGTCAACATGCAACAATATACAGGGTGAGTAAAAACACTGGAGTGAAGTTTTCTCGAAAAATTCAAATGGAACACCGCCGCTCGTATGGAGGCTTGTGGATGTGCTTGAAAATATCCCAGAATGGTAATTTGAGCATCGTCATTGTCAGTTAGTGGTTTGATTTTCGTAATGGGTCCAGCTACGTTCACAAAATGTATAAAATTATTTTTCAATCGTGAGAACTTTCCCCGTGTCATACTTGGAAATATTGGATATTTTAAATTAAACTCACGGACAAGTAATTGTCGCTGAATAATTTTTTGACACATTACTTTATAATGAACGGACTACGTAAATCACCCTGTATATATATATATATATATATATATATATATATATATATATATATATATATGTGCCTACTTTGATGAAATTGGGCAGGTACCTTCCTTTTGTGAGTGACTTGGGTAAGTTCGTTAGCCAGGAAAATCGGACTCATTTTCCAGGAAAATGTTGGGTTTTCTTTCGAAAATTTTTGATCTCCAAAAATAACAAAGCTGGTGACCAAATTTGTTGAAACACTAATTGATTTTCTTGATAGCGATAATCATTTTCACCAGTGTCAATTAGTAGAGGGTAAACGATATCTTCTAGTAACTCCAAATACGTTTCGTCACTCAAATTGCCATAAAAAAAACCAGATATTGAACAGAAAGTTCCCGTTATCAGCTACTCGTGCAGTCATAACTTCACAAAACTCCAGCCGCCGATCAAAATCATCTTCATTCATTGTTGTACAAGATGAATTGTATACGGGTGAAATTTATGATGCTTCAATATTCGTTGAATAGTTCTTCTTTTGATGTTTGAAAGAGTGGCCAATTTTCTCGTGCTCAAAGTTTGGTCTGCAGCAATTTGTCCCAAAACTTCAATCTCAGTAGTCTCATTTATAACCGGAAATTCACGTCCAGGGTCCCGTTTTTTGTTGGCTACTGAACCACTTTGTCGAAACTTTGCAACTAACTCCAAAATGTATTTTCTGTTAACATGTCTGTTCGGATGTCGTTCATTAAACAAATTCACGGTACGGTTGGCAGAGTCATCGTTTTTGAAAAAAAGAGTAATTATTTCAACTCTTTCTTCTACAGAATACACCATTGTGAAATTAATTTTCGGTAGTACTATCAAGTATCAAACCGACCGATAAACTGAAATAATAAACCTCATGTCTCTCATTCCGATAATAAATGTTCTGATAGTCCATTTTTTGTTTACAAACCAACAAAACATTGACTATCACCACATTTCTTATCGGAATGGGTGAAATGGTAATTTGAGCATCGTCATTGTCAGTTAGTGGTTTGATTTTCGTAATGGGTCCAGCTACGTTCACAAAATGTATAAAATTATTTTTCAATCGTGAGAACTTTCCCCGTGTCATACTTGGAAATATTGGATATTTTAAATTAAACTCACGGACAAGTAATTGTCGCTGAATAATTTTTTGACACATTACTTTATAATGCACGGACTACGTAAATCACCCTGTATATATATATATATATATATATATATATATATATATATATATATATATATATATATATATGTGCCTATTTTGATGAAATTAGGCAGGTACCTTCCTTTTGTGAGTGACTTGGGTAAGTTCGTTAGCCAGGAAAATCGGACTCATTTTCCAGGAAAATGTTGGGTTTTCTTTCGAAAATTTTTTATCTCCAAAAATAACAAAGCTGGTAACCAAATTTGGAACGTAGGCTTACGTTATAAACCACACACTAAAATGTAGATCTCTATATTATAAGAAAAAAAGTGATAAGCATTAGATAAGAAAATGTTTCTATTCTTATTAACGTTTAGAAGTATATTAACTTTTTAAGTGAATTTTTATTTTTTAAAATTCACTAATAGAGAGGTAGCGATGGTGACACTTTTGGAAAATTTAGCAATTTCCTTTATTTTGTTAATAGCTTGGATGAGTTCGTTAGACAGTTTTGACAATCAAATACTTTTAGAAAAAAATGCGAAAAACTGCTTGAAAACGTAATATATTTTTAATTACTAGAAATATTAAACTAAAACTCTACAGGCACGTACACATTGTACAAATTGTCCTACCTACCAAATTTGAACTCAATTGGTTCAGTAAATCTTGAGTTATAACTAAATAAAAAATCAATAATCTACGATATAACCTAAAGTTAACTCTAAATGGATGCCTATGATGTTAGACAAGGTCAGACAAATAAATAAGGGTTCCGCTGCGATTGCAAACAAAATCTCCAAATTAAGTTTTAAACGCACAGACTACGAAAACATGTCACAATAAACAATTTGCGTGGTTGCCATTTACGACAACTCTAATCTAGATCTGTAGATATCATAAAAATGTAGATAATTAAATTTTTTTAATGAAAGCGACTCATTTTGTTTATAAGATATCTAGAACTACGTTTTATTATGCATCAATATTAAGTTTACTATTTTCACGGCACTTAAAAGCCATCATCTCTCTAGTTTAATCTGACAACACCACTGTTTGTCATTTATTAACTGACAGGAGTCATGAGAAAAACGTGTACGTTCTGCGGATAACCTCGAAATCGACTCTGCTAATACCTTAGTATCTCAGAATATAAAACAACTACCTATGTGGCCCTTCATCATGTTGGCCTTCATCATGTTGTTCATAATGGCCGCCCTTCATCATGTTTGTTAAAATCGCCGATCTTTTGCATTGATTTTTGTCGTTGAAGTCAAATTTTCTGGCATTATGCAGATGTATTGTTGCACGCCCCCTAGAACAATGGATGAAGTTGTGACCTCTGAAAACCTTCATGTATAGTTTCGAGTTCAATTTTTTGTGAATTGTTCAAATTTATCCCCTGAAGATGACCTCTTGGAGTGTCGAAACGCGTCGGGAGTAAGAGAAATCTGAAGTAAATTTTGGTGTCTGGAGGAGAAGCCGCTACATTCAACGTTTTAAATAAGAAGGTGGTTATGTACATCAGAATCAGGTTCTTAATCAATGCATGTAGGCATTGTATTCCTAAAGTGAAACAAAATGATTTCAAGAAGAAGTATACCTACCGCAAACTAAGGTAAGTATAATACCTAGTGTACCCAGGTACTTATGGGTTTCTTTACTCTTAGCTTTTACTCTTTAGGGAACATTTGAAGTAAAGGAAACTACATAATATGATGAAGCAGTTTATTTTACATATACAGGGTGGCGCATTGAAAACGAAACAAACCGATTTGCGTCCAGAGAATATTTTTTTTAAGAAACGCTGAAATACGTCAATTTTAATATTGAGGGGGACATGTTTTGACATAAAACTCAACTTTGTCACATCAATTCCTTAAGGGTGGTGATAACAACCCTTATATTTTAAATAGGGAACATGGTTCTAGTGTTACATCGTTTGAAAGCTCTTTCTTTTCTGAATTCAGCACACTAATTTTTTTGGAAGTTTTATCAACCCGTTTAAAAATTATTCACACCTGGAGTTGCAAGAACGTATTTCGTTCATTGTGATAAGAAATGCATTAATCAGTAATTTCTTCGTTAAAAAAAGCTAAAAAATAAAACCAAACGTTCAAAAATGTTTATTCAGTCAAGTAAGTGTTCAGATTGTTGATCACCAGTTTCCATACAAAAGTACAAATTTTGTTCAAAACGAGCTCTGACATTCTGGAGCATTTGTGGAGTTATTAGACGGCATTCTTCAACAATGCGTCGTCGTAATTTTTCCAGAGACTTCGGTTCTGTTACGAAAATTCTACTCTTTAAATGGCCCCATAGAAAGAAGTCTAAAGGAGTTAAATCCGGTGATCTAGGGCGGCACTCAATAGCACCTCTACGCCCAATCCATTGCTCTGGAAACTCTCTGTTCAAAAACTCCCTAACACGTTGTGAAAAATGCAGAGGAGCTTCATCTTGTTGAAACACTAATTGATTTTCTTGATAGCGATCATCATTTTCACCAATGTCAATTAGTAGAGGGTAAACGATATCTTCTAGTAACTCCAAACACGTTTCGCCACTCAAATTGCCATCAAGAAAAACCGATATTGAACAGAAAGTTCCCGTTATCAGCTATTCGTGCAGTCATAACTTCACAAAACTCCAGCCGCCAATCAAAATCATCATTATTCATTGTTGTACAAGATGAATTGTATACGGGTGAAATTTATGATGCTTCAATATTCGCTGAATTCTTTTGATGTTTGAAAGAGTGGCCAATTTTCTCGTGCTCAAATTTGGGTCTGCAGCAATTTGTCCTAAAACTTAAATCTCAGTAGTCTCATTTCTAACCGGAAATTCACGTTCAGGATCCCGTTTTTTGTTGGCTGCTGAACCACTTTGTCGAAACTTTGCAACTAACTCCAAAATGTATTTTCTGTTAACATGTCTGTTCGGATGTCGTTCATTAAACAAATTCACGGTACGGTTGGCACAGATATTGTTTTTGAAAAAAAGAGTAATTATTTCAACTCTTTCTTCTACAGAATACACCATTGTAAAATTAATTTTCGGTAGTACTATCAAGTATCAAACCTACCGATAAACTCAAATAATAAACCTCATTTCTCTCATTCCGATAATAAATGTTCTGATAGTCCATTTTTTGTTTACAAACCAACAAAACATTGACTATCAGCACATTTTTTATCGGAATGAGTGAAATGCGTTTTTGCATCTTCAACTGTGAATAATTTTCAAACGAGTTAATAAAACTTCCAAAAAAATTAGTGTACTGAATTCAGAAAAGAAAGGGCTTTCAAATGATGTAACACTCGACCCATGTTCCCTATTTGAAATATAAGGGTTGTTATCACCACCCTTAAGGGATTGATGTGACAAAGTTGAGTCTTATGTCAAAACATGTCCCCCTCAATATTAAAATTGAGGTGTTTCAGCGTTTCTTTAAAAAAAATTCTCTGGACGCAAATCGGTCTGTTTCGTTTTAGATGCGCCACCCTATATAATCAGATGTACAGTGTAAATTATTAGGATTTTCAATTTAAAATTTTGTATTGTTTATATATGTATATATATATATATATATATATATATATATATATATATATATATATATATATATACATATATATTTCCTTCTCAAAAAATATGAACCCTTCGCTTCAGAGGCACACTGAGGCTCTTAAAAGGATTTTAATAAAATATTTGTAATGCAATTATTTTTTCAAAGCCTACTTACTGTAGGAGATTATTGGTTGCAATTTAAACCACTCCGTTTGTTTAACTTTTATTTGGGTATGAAATAAAATATAAAGTTTAGGCTTCGCCACTGTTTTTAGCTTGCAAAGCTCGCAAAGCTGTTAGCGCCTAAATAATTGACACATTTTATTCAAAGCAGTTATTTTTTTTATTACAGTAAATACCCCATAGAAATCGAACGTATTCAAATTGCTACAATAAATCTAGATAGTAATATAAGTCTCATGATTCTTTTCACTCAATTTTTGAGATAGTCCTTGAATGGCTCCTTTTGAAAGACGAAGGAGCTGGCGAGATCTTGATCGAGGTTTCTATAAGTGAGAATGGCGCTGGAATAATATCGTAAACTTTACAAATCCCATTTGGAATTGTGACTTTTATGTCGGCTGAAAGAGGATTTGGGCTTTTGGCTTCTTTTTGTTAGAGAAGCGCCCTCGTTTAATACCACAAAGCACGTATTCTTCTTCACTTTATAATTATTATCTTACCTCATTCAATTATTGTTTGGTGGAGTTTTAAGTTAGAAAGTTTGTCCGCGGAATAATGAGAACGACTAGAACAAACTCGAATGGTTATTTAGGTCATATGTTGATTCATAACGAAGTAAATATTGCAAGAAAATGTTTAAAAGGACATGCGTGTTTTTGTTTCTTCGACGTCGGTCTATTTCCGCGACTATGGCCAAACACCGACGCCGGGGAGCAGTTTCACCACACTATCCTGGAAATTTTGCCGAACCCCCGCCTTTCTGTAAGGAGGGTAGGGACCTTTAACGTGCCCAAGATCGCACGAACACGGGACCGACGACTTTACACCCGCTCCGAAGGGCGAAATGTGCAGACATCCACCTTGCTCAAATACAATGACACAACCTCGGTTGATGTTAATGTTACATTATGTACTGAAAAAGTGAAAGGAGAACACCGGGATCAAACCCAGTACTCCTCGGTTCAGAGGCACACGTTCTTACCGCTAAACCACCGAGGCTCTAATTAAAAGGACATAGTATCTAATAATAAAAAAATGAAAGGTAAGGAGAATATGTAATTAAGACTTACCTATATATATATATATATATATATATATATATATATATATATATATATATATATATATATATATATATATATATATATATACTGTGTGAAACACACTTATGGAATCAAATTCATTATTCAGCAAAAAATGGTTTTTGTGGAAAACGCTGAGACACGTGAAGTTTAATTTGTCGAACATTATCTTCTAATCATAGTTAAAAAAATTAAACTCCCACCATTTTACCCACACCACTTTATCCATTTTTTAATAGCAACCGTACATTTTTCCATCACAATTCGATGGATCACATTTTTCTGATGCGGAGATACCCCATATGTATGGTCTAATACTACAGTTTTCAATATAGGGTGGAAATTGAATACGGGAATATTAAAATTAAACAGTTTATTTTGAAATTCAAATTTAAAAAATAAACTTAATAAAAACGTCCCTTTCTTATAATAAATGTTCAAAATGTTCTCCATCCACTTGCACATAACGAAATAATCTGCTCTGGAATTCCTCCCTAACTCTGTTCAACACGTCAGGCGTTAAGTTCCTAATTTCTGTTGTTATTTTCATTTTCAAATCACCCAAATCAGCATGTTGCGTTTTATACACTCTGTTTTTAAGCTATCCCCATAAAAAAAAATCAAGAGGTGTAAGATTTGGTGATCCAGCAGGCCATTCTACAAAACCTATTCGTCCAATCCATCTTTGTGGAAAGACTTCGTGTAAAATGGTGCAGTGCACCGCCTTGTTGAAACCATATCCTTTCATGGGGAATATTAGGTTCCATTACATTTGGATACACTTCTGCTAACATTGGGAGAACCTTTTCTGTTAGCATTTCTAAATATCTTGGACCATTTAGATTAAAACAGGTCCAACTACGTGATCACTAGTGATACCAGCCCAACGTTAAACTTGTGAAGACGCTGAGTGTATGTTTGTCGCATCCAGTGGGGGTTTTCGGCAACCCATTCGCCATTTAAAAGAAATGTTGCTTCATCGGAAAACAGAACGTTAGCAGAAGAAATAACATTTCTATGTAACATGTCCAGCAGTTGTTCACAAAATTGCAGTCTTCTATCAGAATCACCGTCAATCAACTCTTGAACGTGTTGTAGTTTATAGGGATGCAGTTTTTCGTTTTTGAGACACCTTAAAACTGTTGATTGACTAACATCATTTTCACGTGAAACTTGACGGGTAGAAGTTGTTGGTTCTTATTGAAAAGCCAATAAAATATTGAGTTTCACATCTTCTTTAACAAACTTGGGTCTCCTAGACAGTGGTTTAACGTGTCCATAATCACGAAACTGTGAATATATCTTAGACACAGTTCACTGGGTTAGTGGGGTCAAATCTGGATGTTTTTCATTAAATAGGTTACCAACTTGTGCCTGTGTTCTACACATATCACCATACGCAATCATCGTTAATATTTCTGTTCGCAGAGTTTCAGTTAAGTATCGCATTATTAGACCAAACATTAATGGAAATTTTCGGAACAAAATCACGACCAACTTGTTAGGAGACCGTGCATTCAACACAATACATCACAAAATAAAACAGAACTGTTAAGTTTCACCTTTTACACTGCAAAAATTGGTAGTTAATATGAAACCAGTACTGATACCAAGTACGTTTTACATAAAAGGCGAGATAAGAAATTTAAGATAAGAGTCAGTGAAGAATTCCAGAGCAGATTATTTCGTTGTGTGCAAGTGAATGAAGAATATTTATAACATGTATTATAAGAAAGGGACTGTTTTACTGCATTATCAGACAGAAGATGATGATGCTGAAAATGACGAAACCGATTGCAGAGAAGAAAATAAACAATCGTAAAACCAGAGAAAAACTCTCTATGGGTGTATTTGGTATGATTCTGTGTCTAGCAGCAGTAAATTTTGTCTTACATATGCATATGCGACAAAATTAGTCAATAAGTCCGTGACTTTTTGAATGAAACACAGGTTTTTTGACAAAAAAATCATTTTATTTTCAAACATAGTCTCCTTTGTCGAGGTCCTCAAAATAGGTATTTGTTTGTGAGATGATTTCATCATTGGAGTCAAATCTCTTTCCGCCGAGCCATTTCTTTCAGTTTGGAAACAAGAAATAGTCACTCGGGGTTAAATCCTGAGAATAGGGCTGATGAGGGGGCAATTCGTAGCCCAATTTATGCAATTTCGCCATGGAGACTACACATGTGTGCACCCTTGTCTTGGTGTAAAAGAACTTTTTTCTTGACAAAATGCGGTCGTTTTTTCTTCAAATGGTCATTGAATCGGTCCAATAAGGTAGTATAATATTCGCCATTGATTGTTCTTCCCTTTTGAAGGTAAACAATGTGGATTATACCGCGTGCATCCCAAAAAACTGTCGCTATGAGTTTATTGGCTGACAAACCCACCTTTGCCTTCTTCGGCGTCGATTCGCACGGAGAAACCCACTGTTTTGACTGCTGCTTGGTCTCTGGTGTGTTGTGGTGAATCCACGTTTCGTCTACGGTTACGAAACGACGCAAAAACTCATACCTATTGCAACACCAAACACTCCTTCGAATTTGTCACACGATTGCGATATATATATATATATATATATATATATATATATATATATATATATATATATATATATATATATATATATATATTGTGTGTGTGTGTATCCGAGCGATAACTCAAAAAATACAAAACTGATTTCAATCAAACTAGGCAAAAATCTTGTTTGGCCGAAAACCGAGGAGTTGGTTAATCAGCCTTCATGCTCAAGTTTTTCCGGTGGAAATTCGGGGAAAACTGTTTGAAAACGCTATATTTGTGTAAGTATCAGAGTCACTGGAATGAGACTTTCCATGTGGCTGAAAATAGGGTAAAAAACCTATGTTGTGAATGTGTAATTTGGTACACAATATTTAGATTTTTTTCTAAATTAAAAATTAAAACCCAAAGATATGCATTGAAACGACTTAGTGGTTCAAGTCCAATGCCCGACAGACAGAGTAGTTAAGTGCCACGCGTCGATTAATTATTAAAACAGGTATAAATCATACATCAACGGTAACCAAACTAAATATATACCAGGCAGAAAACATACTACCCGAACCCACAATCGTGAAATCTTGGCCGCAATTATGGAAAATGACATGAAATTAAAAATGTGCCAAGTGATTGTTATTTAACTGGGGGATTCAATCAATTATTAAAAGACACTATATTTGTAGCTTTATTAACGGCCTCAAATACAGTTTTAGCGCAGCATAGATATATTATGCTGCCGTATAATATACTAGAAATGTAAACAAAATCAAGCCAGTTTCTATAAAAATGATAATAAAATATTTTCTTTTATATTTAAGTTTAAGACGTCATATAAGACCGAAACAGTCGTGGGGTGTATTTAAATGGTAATTCTACTAATTCTGTAATTAATTACGTATACTTTGAATATAATATCCCGGGCATGAAGCCGATCTATAGTATCACGCAAATAAAACGTTGGTTGAAGTATACTTAGATGGCGCCGCGGACATCGCCCTTGCATCCTAAGAAAAAGGTTACGCGATCGAATCAAGCTTGATGAATGTATGTTTTTTTTTATGTTTTATTTTGACATTTGGAGAAAGAATAGTGCACAGATTTCATAAGTTCGTGACCTTTGAGTCTGAAATTATAATTTTGTTGTTGTTGATATTGAAAAAACCGGTTTGAGTAGGTTGACTAAAACGAAATCATACTGGCGATTAATAAGGGAAATTAACTGCTACGTTTATAATTTGGGAGATACTTCGCTTTTCTAAATATGAATTAAGTTTCCTTCTGGAAATCTTTTGTATCACTTTGATGAAATTTGTAATAAATAATAAATAAGAATAGAGTTTCTTTTAAAGAGACTTACACTATCTACAGCTATAGCAAAATTTAATTCTTTAGCTTCGTATAAAATAGAGTTTTGGGCATTTTTATCATAAGGAGTTAGAATACAAGATTTTTTTGATAATAGGCAGATATCGATGGTAACACTTTCGAAAGAATTCTTCAAATGTGTGCGTACTAGGACTTCTAAAATCGATCTTCGAGGTCTGTAGAAGTTTAAAGTTGTTCAGAGAACAATAGGGTTTGCAGAGGGGCAGTAGCAAGCGTAGAAATATAATTATTAAAAACAGTAAAATAATATGTGAAATTAGTTTTAGGAAAATTCTCTACACTAAATAATGTAAATATTGCATATAATTGTAGGTCATAATTGTATCGATAACATTGGCATTGAAACTATTACATTATTATGTAAACAGTAAACAAGGTAAAATTGCAGCGTACAAGGAACGCAGGACTGCTGCAGTCTGCAATTTAGGAAGGACGTAAACTGATTAAAAAACTATAAGTAGTATTTGTTGATAAACACTACGAGAGAGTTAATTTAGATTGCTTAAGATGTAAAGACGCGACACTTGTGATTTAATTATATGTAAACATAATGAGACAGTTGATTTTAGATTGTTAAGATGTAAAGACGCGACACTTGTGGTTTAATAATAACACTGTTTAATTAAGATTCACGATGTAAACAGTCCGAGTTTGAAATTCATTCAGTTAGTAGTAGCATTGTTAAGTTTTGTGAGTTTATTAAAATTATAATTACACCGTTACTTATGTCTACATTCGCCTAGTTCGACGAGTTTATTCCTTAAAATATCCCCCGCTCCCTTAACAAAAGTAGTAACTTTACTAATAAGAATTGTACAATTCTTATGAAAATTCGCTCCTATAACGCACTTGCTGCGGCACGAAAGTTATTCTTCTAACAAATAACACACTGCATTGTATTTTTGCGATTCAGACACAAAATCCCTAGATTATAGTGTAAATGTATTCAAAAGCAGGCTAGTGAACCAGTAACGAAGTTGTCCAATTCAGGCTGTCCGCATAAAGGCAATAAATAACTTGATATTTATGATAAATAATGTGAAATCAAAATTCCGCTCGTGCCGGCAGAATTGAATGGTACTAAATTGTCGTCATTGGGCTGCACTGTTTGTCACGACCTACTGTATTGTGATGTGCACAAAAACAAATTGACATCGCAAAAACCGTCAATTGTCTCACCAATCAGTCAGCATTGTGTGTTGAATGCCTATTTAATCGCGGAGGCTGGTGAAAGGGGTGGATATCCAGTGTACGGGCCGATATACCCGGGAGATCTCACCCTCTTTCAAGCTCTCTCTGTGTTGTGTATTAACCGTTTATTAAAAAGGAGTGTCCTGTATATAGCACACACGCTCAAAGAGTAAAATCAGCTTAATGACTTATCGGGAAACTAAATAGGGTTATAATCAAGCACAGCAGGTTAAATTATATGTGCTTCCCGATTGCGTGATCGTTTCCTAATTAGCTATTTAATAAAAAGTCTGGACGCAGCAAGGGCGTTATCGTTGAATTTTCATAAAAATGTTTTGAATAGGAAATATATTTTTTTTAAAAGAAAGCTTGCATCAAATTTGGTTACCAGTATAACCTATATAGGGGAAATAATGTACCATATTTCATCAAAATAACTTTATTGTTTGAAAATTTACAAAAATCTTCCGAAAATAAACTTACAATGTGCTAAAAAAACTAGTTTCCTGGCCAACGAATCTTAGGTTTATAGTAAATTAAGCTATCGAAAGAAACATTTTATGAAACACCACTACCATAACACACTTGCTGAGTCCCGAATTTATTTTCTTACAAACATGCATTATCTTTCGATGGAAAATGCAAAAATTGCAATAATATAAGACATGTTCGATTAGGAAAAAAATTGCACGACCAGCGACTTATGGGACACCTGTGATTGTAAAAATAATTTTATAAGATGCAGCTCCAGACATTGTATAATTAACATATAAAAAAATTTCTCATATCTTGTATAATAATGGATATATTGAGCTTTATCCTGGAAATGCGTCACCCTGTATATATGCAAACAGATAAAAACTGAAACAAACCCGGATATGGGTTCTATGTGGCCTAGTTCGTGCTCATTTGAAGAAATCTTTTCAAAATTCAAAGGTCACTATGATGGCCAAAAATAAATATGAATGTAAGAAGAAGAGCATTCCTACATTTGTATTTTTACATGTACTGCTCGAGTACAACCCGTCCCCAAGAAAGGATCGAAAGCGCTCCCTAGCAACTACAGGCCTATTTCTCTCCTTTCAGTCATCTCTAAAGTGATGGAAAAGTATATAAACACCGAATTACTAAAATTTCTTGAAAAACACAGTCTAATCCACGACAGGCAGTATGGATTCCGTCAGCGCAGATCAACTGCCGACCTCCTTTCCTTTGTCACCCATTCTTGGAACAAGTCTATGGAACTACACGGTGAATGCCAGATTGTCGCTCTAGACATATCCAAAGCATTCGACCAGGTCTGGCACGCAGCGCTACTTAATAAACTACCGGCCTATGGCCTACCACCAAAGCTCTGTACGTAGACAGCAAATTTCCTCTCCAACCGGAGCATTTCTGTTGTCGTGAATGGCCATTCCTCTAAACTGTATCCAATTAATGCAGGAGTTCCTCAAGGTTCAGCTTTAGCCCCTACTTTGTTTCTTCTCCACATCAATGACCTCCTCTCTACCACATCCAACCCAGTTCACAGTTACGCGGACGACAGCACCCTCCACTTCAATATACAATACACTAAGCCTGTCTCTTTAGCCCAACTAGATGAGGATCGCAGACTCATGGAGGGTTCTATCTCCGCGGATCTCCAAAAAATATTAGACTGGGGAAGTAGAAATCTTGTACAATTTAACCCCACCAAATCACAGTCTTGCTTTCTTTCTCATAAGAGATACACCAGCCCTAGACCCATCACAATAAACAACCAAGTTATTCAAAGTAATGAGTCCTTTTCACTTGTTGGCATCTCGGTGGATCGAAATCTCAATTGGCACCAACATGTCACATCAATTGCAGAAGCGGCTGCTAAGAAATTAGGTTTCCTCTTCCGGGCTCGCAAATATTTTTCACCAGCTAATCTCTATACTTTATATACTTCACAAATAAGACCAAACCTCGAATACTGCTCCCACATCTGGCGTGCTGCTGCAGCTTCTACACTCTCTATCCTGGACTCCATTCAAAAGAGAGCTATACGTCTCATCGGTGACCCTACCCTTATCCAAAGGCTGCCATCCCTTGCCCACCGACGTGCCGTTGGTGATCTCTCTCTCTTTTATAGATATCTGCATGGGCACTGCTCAGAGGAGCTTTCTTCCATAGTTCCTCCACCTGCTGCCCCAACAGATCTACCATGGGGAACAGAGTGAATGCACCCTTTTACTGTCCAGGTCACCAGACATAAAACATCTTGTTATGCCCGCTCTTTTGTCCCGAGGACTTCCAAGTTGTGGAACTCCTTGACGGCAGATGTTTTCCTTCTCCCCCGAACCTCCAAACCTTCAAGTCCAGAATTAACAAGTTGCCTCTTCCCTCCTTGTCGACACCCACGGTACGATAGTATTTAGGCTGTAAGCCCTCGTGGTGTGTTGTTGAAATTATAAAAAAAATGTCACTTTGAAAGTAGATCTGACATTTATCAAAATAATTTGTCAGTTGAATAAATGACAAATTTAAGTAAATTTATATATTTTTTGTGCCAAATGTGTTGAATGGATGCGAGACGGGAGGAGGAAATTTCATTTAAAGTTAAAATGACGAAGAGAACATTTTTTGCGAGGCACGTGCGTTGTTTCCATTTTTTCTAATATTAACAACATTTATAGGTAAATTAGCAGATTGCCGTATTGTTCGTTTAAAAAAAAAACAACTCAGAAACATGCTTAGAGGAACCCCTTTATGCATTAACCATCGGACAAATGCTGCGATCTCAACTCCACAATACAGTTAAGAGACCTAAAGTAAATTTGAAGTTCTGTGAAAACTGTAAAAAACTCACCTTACAGAAGTCCATAGAAAGGAGAAACTACTTACCAACACCGTTTCTCCATAAAAAACTTCTACTTGGGCCAATTGAAAAAAAAACGCTAAATAATAAGCGTAATCTGATTCGTTATTAGAATTAAATACATAACTGAAACTGCTACCAAAGTATCACATTAAGGGTCTATTTTAAATTAATTTTCTGTAAATAATTTAATAAAATAGAGAACAATGAAGATTTAGTTGAAACTTAAAGCTTTTTAACTTTTTACGACATTTATCCTGCATAGCTGTATTCACTTAGGTACTCTAACATGTCAATTTTGACGTTTCGAATCGCGACTTTTTTGACATTTTAAGAAGAATAACTTAAAAGCTTATATTTTTTTTTAACGTAGAGATTTAAATTTTTGTGCATGATTTTCTTTTGATGATATAATCCCTCGTACCCAATATGGTTGCCCTAACTTTGTTATTTCCGGAGATATAAAAATTTTCCGAAAGAAAATGCAAAATTTTTCGAAAAAAACTAGTCCGATTTTCCTGACTAACGAACTTATCCAAGCCACTTGCGAAAGGAAGGTACTTACCAAATTTTATCAAAATCGGTCCATTATTTTTTAAGTTATCGGTGTGACACAAATATATATATATATATATATATATATATATATATATATATATATATATATATATATATATATATATATATATATATATATATATATATATATATATATATATATATATATACACATATACTTAAAAAAATGTGACAAAGCCGTCAGTTGCAAAATAAAACTCTTTATTAAGTGCCGAGCTTTCGAAAAAGTTTATTCAATTCTCAAGGATATAACGTGAGTTTTACTATAACTAATTATGTAATAACAAACATGAAAAAAACCTTTTTTGTAAATTTGACAGTCAAATTTACAAAAAGGTTTTTTTCATATTTTTTCTTTAAGAAAAATCACTACTGAGGACATCCCGACTTTTGTATTTTGAAAAATTTCTTCAAATGAGCGCGAACCAGGACCCCTAAAACCCATATCCAGGGTCAGTTTCAATTTTCATATGTCATAAATCGGCTTAGGTTTTCCCGGAAAATGTTGTGTTTTCTTTTTAAAAGAAATTACAACTCCGGAAATAACAAAGTAAGGCCAACCAAATATGGTACGCTGGTTTCTGTCATAAAGAGTGTCCTATGCACCAAAATTTAGATCTCTATGTTAAAAGACAAAAAGTTAGAGGTAAATTAATTTTTAATTAATTAAATCTGATTCAAGAAAGTTAAAACGTCAAAACTGATAACTATGGTAGGAGTACGAATGTGGGTGAAAAATTCGACAAGAAATGACTAACAAGCTCTTAAATATGTGTCTAATTCGTTATTATCCTTTATTTTGTTAAAATATGAGCAAAAAAATCCATTGTAAGTCAAAATTGTTTTGTGTAAATAGTAAAGACGTCAGGCGACAAACATGTATTACGAGATATACCTGCTAGCACATATATGTCGAGCGTAGCCAACTTGGATAAGCCGTGTACATCGAATAATCGACTCCTACATGATGAGTTCTAATCCTAGTTAGTGACTTTACTTTGAAACTTTTTTTTTAAATCTCATTTCACTTTACCGTTATCTAATCAGATTGTTGTTATTCCGATTAATTTTTTTGCGAGTTTTTGTAAAAAATAATCTGATAAAGAGGAGATGAAAGTTTTGAGACTAATTCAATTTGAATAGTATATCTGGTTGTTTGTTCTTGCCTTAAATTAGTGAAACCGCTCCATATTTAATACAGTCGTAGACTTTTCTAGTGTCTTCACAAATGCTTGTTTTAGTGAATTTTCTTTAAAAAAGGTCACTAATGAGGAGATCCCGACTTCTAATAGCGAAATGGCCAAGTAGACAATTTCAGCACTAAAAATCACGGCAACTGTCTTTTTGTCACAGGAAAAGGATTTCATAAAAAAAATCATAAAAAGTTACTGATGCTAACTACGTAGTTATCTATGGCATATTCCATAGTAACTGGAAAACTGCTCGAGTACAACTCGTCCCCAAGAAAGGATCCAAAGCGCTTCCTAGCAACTACAGGCCTATCTCTCTCCTTTCAGATACATTTTTTAAATGTTAACCTTTGCGGATAACATCAATACCATCTTGGATTCTGGTCAATAGTTCTTCTCGTCTATAAATAAGTTTCTTATAACTACTGACTTTTGTAAACTAACATGTCAACTAGGCTTCAAAACACCCATCTCTTTTTATAGCAAAAAATACTCCCCGAATCAGTGAGACGATTGGATCGAGCGTAGGCATATAAAAATCCGCATAATGTTTACATTGAGTGAAGAAGAATCGCATTCCACATCCTGCCGCAGAATAACGAATAACCGCAGTAGAGAAGTGGAATTATTCAGTCCGTCAATAAATTCGCGTATTTAGGATTTGTGTGCAGTGTGTAAAGCGACGCTCGCAGTTTGTAACTAAATCCTTTCAAATGGTATATTGGATCCTCAATAGATGCGAATATGTGCTGCTGGATCTTTATAAAGATGCGCCACCCCACTGCACCCTCTTTCACATACTCAGATATCTTTCAACTCCCGTCCAACTCTGTCAATTGTAGAAGAATAATATAGTAAACATTTCGTACTACATATTTTATGTAACGTTGTATACAAGAAGATGAAAAAAGTCTCGACGAAGCCAGTGGGTTATCGTAGCGAATTTTCATTGAATATTATTCTTAATTTTTAAACACACACACACACACACACATACATACATATATATATATATATATATATATATATATATATATATATATATATATATATATATATATATATATATATGTATTTATTTATGGTAATGTTTTCTAGGTTCACGTATACACAAACATACGTTAATACGCACATAACAACTATTATTATTATGCAATAAAAAATGTTAAAAGAGAAGGTGCAGCGAATTTGGTAATAACAAAATGCCAGGAAACTCTTAATATTAAAAATTAATATCAAAATAAGTGCCATGTACTATTGAAGTTATAACTATTTTACAAAAAAAAAACAATAAAAGGCAAATTCAAGAAAACGCAACATGGACTCAAATAGCCACTGATACATCTGTAAATAATTAAGACTAGAATATGAGGTAAAGGGTGTAAATAAGTGAAGTGTATAGCGACTAAAAAGTTTAGGTGTTAAGATTTACAGACAATTTGTTAAGTAGAATAAGATGTTAATTGTAAGAATTTGTTATGATATGAGTTTACGAATATCACAACTGTCATAAATATCAATAAAAATCCGAACTGTCAATGTTACGAAAATAGTCTAATGATAAAGAACATGATGATTTAGAAGGCTGATTGTCGTGGAGACTGAAATTTGAGAGGTGAAAAATATCAGGAAAGAGACGTCAGTTAAGTGGTTTGGGAGAATAAAGTAGCGGCTATTTGAGGTGCTAATTATAAATTAAAAATTTAGAATTAGAAGCAAACAGAAAGTAAAAGTGAATGTTTACGAGTTGGTAAACCTAGTCAATGAGTTCACGAAAAAAAACTCTGGACGCAGCAAGTGCGTTATGGTAGTGAATTTTCATAAAACTATTTTTTAATAGCAATAATGTGTGTTTTTTTAATAAAGCAGGCTCAAATTTGGTTACCAGTATAATCTATATAGTAAAAACAATGTGCCATGTTTCATCAAAATAACTTTATTGTTTGAAAATGTACAAAAATTTCCGAAAGTAAACTTAAAGTGTTCCCGAAAAAATTCGTTTCTTGGTCAACCTTATAGGTTAATAGCAAATTGAGCTATTCAAATATTAAGCATTTGATCAAAATTCGCTACCATAACGCACTTACTGCGTCCAGAATTTTTTTTCTTACAAACATGCATTATATTTCGATGGAAAATGCAAAAATGCAATAACATAAGGCGTGTTTGATTAAAAAAAAAGAAAATTTGTATCACCAACGACTTATGGGCTCAAGACACCCTATAATTAATATATACAATTATATACCATTAAACGATAAACTCTATAGCCAAGGCTACTGCCAAGCGTCAGAGAAAGGGTCTATTTGAAATGAATTTTCTGGAAACATTTTATTAAAATGAAGGACAATGACGGTTGAAACTAAGACTTCAGGGTTTGTAAAACATTCTTCTTGAGACACTTTATTTCCATAGCCCGTATTAGATTCAAGTTCTTTTCCTAAATGTTGCCAATTTTGACGTTTAAATCGCAACTTTGACGTTTTGTGAAAAACCTCAATTTATGTTTCTTTAAATGCCTATAACTTTTTTGCCTTTTGACATACAGAGCTAAAGTTTGGTATGTAGATTACCTATAAGGATGTTAACCTGCCTACCAAATTTGGTTGCCCTTACTTTGTTAATTCCGGAGATATAATTTTTTTTTGAAAGAAAACACAAAATTTTTTGGGAAAACCTGGACCGATTTTCCTGGCTAACGAACTTATCCAAGCCATTTGCAAAGGGAAGGTATTCACCAAATTTTATCAAAATCGGCCCATTATTTTTTGAGTTATCGGTGTGATACATATATATATATATATATATATATATATATATATATATATATATATATATATATATATATATATATATATATATATATATATATATATATATATATATATATATTTAACTGACCCCGGAAATGTGTTCTGGGGGGCCTAATTAGCGCACATTTGAAGAAATTTTTTCAAAATTCAAAAGTCGGGATCTCCTCATTAGTGAATTTTTTTTAAGAAAATTCACTAACATGGTGGATTTGAAGCTGTAAATTTAAGATCATTTCAAGACAAGTAAAAGAGAGTTTGGCGAACAGCAAGCGACCAAAACCAGAAGTTTGAGAAGAAGAACAGGTTTGTCAGTAGAACAAAGTGAACAAGCTTGAAATCCCATAAATTAAAACTAATATAGTTTTAAAACTAAGACATAGGAAAACCATCAACAAATAGAGCCAAGGTACTGTGTTAAAATAACTTTCTAGACTTTTTGTTGTTGTTTAGTCATTAATATTTATTATTAGAAAATAAAAAAGATATAAGTAGATTGGAGTTGCAACAAAAGTAAATCACAAATAATCATAAGATTTAGAACAACAATAACGAGAATTCTCAACCAAAAATTTTAATATTTAGCCAATCAAAAAAATTATTACCGTAATATCAATATGTTTTCTTTAATAAAAATTGTTTTGCATTAGTACGAAAAGAATCGCAGACTAAATTTGGACTCACAAAAAGGAGAATTTGAATTAAAATTGATACAAAAAGGCACTATAAAAGGTTTAGGAGTCGCACGATATTAAAAGAAATATAAATCCCTTGGATCTCCTTCTTACTACAGATCCTGACTGCTATAAGATATCAGTCACCGTCCCCCTGGGTCGCTTAGACCACGGCATGGTCATTGCTTCCTGCGCAATGCAACCCGAGGTCACACAGTCATCACACCCACGTATCGTTTGGCACTACAGCTCTCTCATCCTGACCCCTGTGATATCTCACAAAACGTCACCGAAATTATCTAAGCTGGCATGGAATTATTTATTCCACGTACACAGGAAACATCTGCAGCCACTAAAAAGCCCTCTGGTTCTCTAAATCCTGTGACAAGGCCAGACTTGAAAAGGTCAAAGCTCACAAAAAGCTTCTACACAATCTCAGTCAAGAAAACCGTCAAGCATTTAACGATGCAAGAAACCGCTATGTCCGCATTCTTTCTTAGGCAAAAAACTCGTTTAATAACCACATCAGAAACAAAGTCCTCTTAAGCTCCAGCGGCAGCAAACCCTTCTGGACTCTTGCTAAATCTATTTGGAATAATTTCTGCACGAGCACGTTCCCACCTCGTCTCAGGGGATGAAATTGTTTCTACCGCCCTTGGCAAGGCTGAACTTTTTGCCTCGTTGTTTGTCGGCAATTCTACTCTCAACCCACCTCCAAATGTTCAACCACCAACAGTCCCCAATGTCCCGCATAAAATGACGGATATCATTTTCAAAACTAAAAAGGTACGAAATATGCTCTTCTCTTAATTCCAGGAAAGCATTTGGCCTTGACGAGATCCCAGCAATTGTTTTCAAAAAATGCGCACCAGAACTTGTCCTGTGCTGCGGCGTTATTAATTCAACACCAGATATTGAATCGGTAAAAGTTTCAGAGAATGCTAAGAAGGAGAAAGAAATGACTAAATTGGCAAGAACAGTAAATAAACACCTCAAAATGTTTGAAGATGAAAAAAGCACGCATGTTCATTATAGGGAAGACATTGATGATGAGGATGCACCCTGTTTATATTGCAACGAATTATATTCCTGGTCAAAATCCAATGAGTGTTGGCTGAAGTGGCAGCGATGTGGTATGTGGGCTCATGGTGTTTGTGCAAACAAGACCCCAAAAACTAAGAATTTTATATGTGAGATTTGTGAGGATAAATAATTCATTCTCTTTGCAGATTTTTTTAGTAATCAAAGAATCTTGATTCAATTCATTCTTAATATATCAAGAGTTTCCAGTCTTACAAAGCGTTGTCATTTAATTAATTTTCTCTGGTACAAGAATTGTGAAGTTTATTTTGTACAATAAAACCGGAATTATACTTATATAATCACTTAGGTACTTCCTTCTATTGGGTGTCATCATATCAATCTAGTTTGATATGACGGCACCTTTGTTGTTACATTAAAAGTTTTTAAATCACGGAAATAAAACTATATTTCTTTAGACTTAAGACACATGCAGTGTTAACATTGGTATGCTACATCTACATACTGAATATAAGTTAAAAATACATAATTTTTAATATGGAAAAATGATATTTTAAAAAAGGGTGCCATCATATCCACACTTCCCCTACCTATTATGACAGATCACATAATTTAAATCTACCTTTTTCGAAGATCTGGCGTTGCTTTCGTCGGCAAAAGAAAATTCTATTTAAACAGAAGTTTTTACACATCTTAGAACAAGGTGACAGTGAAAGAAGGTTAGAATGTTACTTGTGGATCAAGGAAATTATTTGAATGACAGGAATTTTCTGAATTTTCTGTCTGTATACAGACGAGGTTACCTCTACAACAAATGGAGTGGGATCATCACAAAATTGCCGCCACTGGTCTGCAGAGAATCCACACTGGGTTAATAATTGCAGAAAGCAGTATTCTCAGAAAATTAACGTATGGTCTGAAATATTAGGAAATAGAATAATTTGAATGCTGACCGATTATTAGAGTTTTTAAAGAATGAACTTTCGGATGCATTAGATAAACTTCCAATTTAAGTGCGACAGGATATGTATTTTCAACTAGATGGAGCACAAATTCATGATGCAGTGATAGTCAGACAATGGCTAAATCAATACTTTCAACGAAGGTGGATAGGCCGAAACACTTTTTTAATTTTCTGGCCGCCTAGGCTTTCGGCCAAACTCCCACGATTTTTATTTATGGGGAAATATTAAAGCAGAAGTGTACAAAACCGGGCCAAGCAACTGGCAAGAACTTCGTAATAGAATAGCCCAAGCTTGTCGGGAGGTTACACTACCTGAATTACGTAAAGTGGTAAATAACTGTAGCGAAAACCCGGTCCGTTACAATAAGTCTAATATGTTATTCACAAAACAAAACTCTGAAATTTTGATAAAATTTTTAAACACCTGTATATAACGAAAAAGTCTGGATGCAGCAAGTGCGTTATGGAAGTGAATTTTCATCAAAATGTTTTTAATAGCAAATGCAAGCAGGCATCAATCTGATTACCGGTATAACCTATATAGTAGAAACAATGTACCATATTTTATCAAAATTACTTATTGTTTGAACATGTACAAAAATTTTCTGAAAATAAACTTTAAATGTTGGTTTACTAGCCAACAAACCTTGGGTCAATTGCAAATTGAGTTATTGAAATTTGAAGGATTTAATAAAAATTCGCTACCAAAACACACTTGCTGCGCCTCAAATTTTTATCTTACACACATGCATCATATGCATATGAATTTTCTGTAAATATTTTAGTGAAATGAAGGCTAATAATGGTTGAAGATGAAACTTAAGGGTTCGCAGAACACTCTTCCTGCAACATTTTCTTTTCATAATCCGTATTTGTTTCACGTTCTTCGCCTAAACATTGCCAATTTTGACGTTTCAAATCGCAACTTTGACGTTTTAAGGAAAACTCCAAATTTTGTTTAACTGCCCATAACTTTTTTGTTTTTAAACTTCCAGAGTTAAATTTATTAATATTCTTTATAATAAAAACACGCGTGCCAAATTTGGTTGCCCTTACTTTGTTATTTCCGGAGATATAATTTTTCAGACAGAAAACACGAAATTTTGCGGGAAAACCTGTGCAGATTTTTCTGGCTAACGAAATTATCTAAGCCACTTGCAAAAGGAAGGCACTCAGCAAATTTGGTCAAAATCGGCTCATTATTTCTTGAGTTATCGTCCAGACTTTATATGGAAAAAGTTATGCATCTTTATCTAGTGACAGAAGCTTTCGCTTCTTAGTTTTACTCATTGTATTGGTTAAAAGTTTTATGCTTAAATTTTGCAAATTCATACATTTTCTGTTGTGATATCGAGATGATAACATTACGATGCTTATTTAGAATTCCCGAAATCATATATTTCACGACTTTTAGTGAATTTAAAAAAAAAAGTCACCAATGAGGAGATCCCGACTTTTGAATTTTAAAGAAATTTCTTCAAATGAGCGCTAATTAGGCCCCCTAGAAGACAAATACATATATATATATATATATATATATATATATATATATATATATATATATATATATATATATATATATATATATATATATATATATATATAGAACATCTTGTTATGCTTGCTCTTTTGTCCCGAGGACTTCCAAGTTGTGGAATTCCTTGCCGGTGCATGTTTTTCCTTCTCCACCGAACCTTCAAGTCCAGAATTAACAACTTGCCTCTTTCCTCCTTGTCGGCACCGGCAGTACGACAGTATTTAGGCTGTAAGCCCTCGTGGTGTGTTGTTGAAATAAAAAATTATATATATATATATATATATATATATATATATATATATATATATATATATATATATATATATATATATATATATATATATAAACATATAAAAAATGAAACTGACGCCGGATTTGTGTTCTAAGGAGCTTAATTAGCGGTCATTTGAAGAACTTTTTTTTAATGCAAAAGTCTCCTCATTAGTGAATTTTTTTAAAGAAGATTTACTAAAAGCTGTGAAATATATGTTTCCGGGAATTCTTAATAAGCATCGGAATGTTATCATCTCGATATCACAACAGAAAATGTATGAATTTGCGAAATTTAAGCATAAAACTTTTAACCAATACAATGAGTAGAACTAAGAAGCAAAATCTTTTGTCACTAAATAAAGATGCATATCTTTTGCCATATAAAGTCTGGAGGCAGCAATTGCGTTATGGAAGTGAATTTTCTTAAAAACGTTTTTAATGTTTTTAATGCCTCTTTAATGCAAGCAGGCATCAATTTGGTTACCGGTATAACCTATATAGTAGAAAGAATGTACCATATTTTCTCAAATGAACTTATTGTTTAAAAATGTACAAAAATTTTCCGAAAATAAATTTTAAATGGTTCCGAGAAAACTGGTTTCGTAGCCAACGAACGTTAGGTTGATAGCAAATTGAGTTATTGAAATTTGAAGCATTTAATAAAAATTCGCTACCAAAACGCACTTACTGCGTCTAGATTTTTTAATGACAAGCATGCATCATATTTCGAAAAAAATGCGAAAATGCAATAATATAAGGGATGTTCGAAAAAAATTGTAGGTATATGACTGTCAAAATAATTTTATAAGATGCAGCTCAAGACAGATGAATAACGTATACAATTTTTTCTTATATCTTATACAATAACAATTATATTTAGCTTTACCGTAGAAATGCGTCACCCTGTATATATGTAAATAAATAAAAATTGAAACTGAACCCGGATATGGATTCTAGTGGGCCTAGTTTGCACTCATTTGAAGCAATCTTTTTAAAATAAGAAATCGCATTAAGGAATTTTTCTACGAAAATTATCTAAATAGTGCCTAATAAATCACACCACGTGCTCTATTTGCAAAAATTAACTAAAATTTTCAGGTGGCACCTTTTTACCTAAAGCAGTGCTCGAATTTGGTGACTTGTCGTAGTAGCTAAAAATAAAAGGAAAATATTGATTGATATAGCTTTATACAGTTTCGATATTATATCCGTCTTTTATATTAAGTATTATCTTGCTTTATAAGCGATATAAAACTTGTGGCACAATACCGTACAGATACTGTTTTTATAAGGGAACAAATGAATAACCGGGGGATGTTTGACAACGACACTCTAGATCGACAGTGTTTTGTTGACTCTGGACACGCGAAACCACATTATTGCAGCCTCCTGTTGATTCATTCTTTCCACTCAATAAGGTCCACGATAATATTTGATCTGGACCTAGCCTAAGGTGACACACTATTGTGTTCTGGCTGGGACGTGGCCTCTTTCATATAACTGTATAAGTTATTATCAGAAAAAGAAATGTAGAAAAAAGTTGCTAGAAATTCAATTTTGAAAGTTTTCCCAGCTCATCGTTGTACAAGGAGGACAAGAAGAAAAAGCTGCCTATCTTATATAAGACTTTTGCCTGCTTTTTCAGCAAATGACAAATTATTTTCGTATCATGTTATTAGTATTATTATTATTATTATTATTAGTAGTAGTAGTAGTAGTATTACAAAACAATTAAAGGTAGAAAGACAGTGCTTATACATTATTTTATATTATAAACTAAAAGGAAAACTAACACATCTAGAAATATGTATTTTTCTTTATAAATACCCCAAAAACTATACTATACTAAACTATATATGGGTATCTCTGATTTTGATATATCAAAACTAAATCGAACGTTTTTTCTGGGTAGCGTAAACACTTGGTAGTTAGACAAAATATAACCCAATTACTTCACCATTATTTTCTTGTAGGTTTTGGAGTTTAATATGTGGCTGTTTAAAATCGCTTATGTTTGAGAGCACCACATTTGTTAATTCTTGAAATGTAAAATTGTGTTTCAAAAATGATGGTCTATGTTACAGATGCACATTCAGCACAAAGAAATAAGACTATTTTTTCATATAAATATGGGTCCGCAAATGCTTAGTTTTTTTAATACAGCGTGTTAAAGTTATTTGTTTTTGTCAGTTTTTCACGAATAAGTCTGAGTCAAATTAAAATTTTGGTGTGAAAATTGGCATGTGAGCGTTTTCTAGGACAAGAAATTTAAATATCTTATTGTTAATAACACTGCTGGCAGAGGGCGCCACATGTAAGACTATGCTTGCATTCAATTGGCTATAATTTTTTGACACCCAGTAATATCGACCTACGGTATAGCTACTTTGCAGCCCTTATCAATTGTTAGTAAAAAATGTATACTTGATTTATATCTCTCACACACCATTTTCGAGATTTTTTAATTTTTGTATGTCGATGTCGCTGAAAAATTAATTCTGCGACAAATCATAGGAATACATTTTTCACCTTTTAATTGCTATTACCATGTATAAACTTAATTTTCTTATTCTCTAGTTAAATATTAAAATCTTACCAGAAAAAAGAACTGACAAGACACAATCAGATAAAGTAAAAAGCCATGATAACAAATTTTAAACACACCATTTAACAAAGTGGTTTCCATCGTTACGGGACTTGACTTTTGCGTTTTCGTCTTGACATATACTATATTTGACTTTTACATTTGAGACTACTCACTATTTTTAAGTAATTAATTGTATTGTCCGTAATTTTTCTAATTAAATATGGTAATCTTTACCAACAATGAACTAACAGACATGCATGTTATGTATTCACGGGCTTTTGGTAACGGTTATGAGGCGAAACTACTGTATGAAGAAGCCTTCCCAAATCGGAGAATTCCAGACAGAAGGATGTTTCAACGGATTGACATCCGTCTGCGAGAAAAAGGTACATACATACTTACATTATCTAATACATCGAGCTGTCTCTTTCAAATATAGTACATATTTTTTTACCAGGTACCCTTAATAAACTTACTGCTGATCGTGGCAGACCACGAAGTGCACGAAATCCAGATTTTGAAGAGGCTGTTCTTGATGAAATTGAAAAAAATCTAAAAATAAGTACTACGGAAATAGGCCAGTCATCTGGGAGCATCCAATGCAACGATATGGCGAGTTCTTCACTAGCAACAATTTCGTCCATATCACATCCAACGTCTGCAGGCACTATCGCCTGAAAGAGATTTTATACCTCGCCTACAATTTTGCCAATGGTTTCTTCAACATATAATGTAGAGAACTTGTTGAATTGTGTATTGTTCACTGACGAGTCTGGATTTAGGCGCGACGGTATCGTCAATTTTCGTAACAGCCATATTTGGACTGACGAAAATCCCAACACAGTTTTTGAAACGCATCATCAACAGCAATTTTCCTTAAATGTATGGGCTGGAATTGTAGGGTGTAATTTGATAGGACCAACTTTTTACCTCACAGAAGTAATGCTACAACTTATATTGAATTCCTGTAAAACCAACTAAATGGGTTATTAGGAAATGTACCTCTTGACATAAGACATAACCTATGGTTTATGCATGACGGAGCCCCCCCCCACATTTCGCCCTAAATGTCAGAAATTACCTAAGCAATACTTTTGGACGCAGATGGATCGTACGCGGTGGACCTCAGCTATTGCCGGCTCGGTCCCCTGATTTAAATCCTATGAACTTTTATTTATGGGGCATCTCAAAAGTATTGTTTATGAAGCAAATGTTGAAAATGTTGATGACCTGCAGCAAAGAATTGTACTCTGATGCGAACAAATTAGAAATACACCAGAAAGATTTCACAGAGTACGAGGTTGTATGCTCCGCAGAATACGAAAGTGTATTGAAATGGAGGGTGGCCATTTTGAACATTTATTGTAGTGAGGTATCATAAAATGTTATAAAAAATTTTATTTGTTGTTTTATTCGTTGTTAAAATTTGCAGACAATACAATTAATTACTTGAGAAAAATTAATTTTTGAGCGACATCGACATACAAAAATTGAAATATCTCGAAAATAGTGTGTCTGAGAGATTTAAATCAAGTATACATTTTTTGGCTTACAATTGATAAGTGCTGCAACGTAGTTATACGGTAGGTCGATATTACTGGGAGTCAAAGAATTATAGCCAATTGAATGCAAGCCTAGTCTTACAGGTGGCGCCCTCTGCCAGCAGTGTTATTAACAATAATATATTTAAGTTTCTTGCCCTCGAAAACCCCCACATACCAATTTTCACGCCAAAATTTTGATTTGACTCGGAATTATTCGTGAAAAACTGACAAAAACAAATAACTTTAACACGCTGTATTTAAAAAATGAAGCCTTTGCGGACCCATGTCTAATTTTTTATGCTGAATGTACACCTGTAACATAGACCATAATTTTTGAAACACCCTGAATATATATATATATATATATATATATATATATATATATATATATATATATATATATATATATATATATATATATATATATATATACATAAAATTATCAATGACATTTGGCACAAATTGTATAATATATTTTTGTAAAAGATTGTAACTGAAAATACTATGCGACACCTTCGCGCATTTTTGAAAAAAAGTTGTAGTAGATTAATTGAAATTATGCCAAGTTACAAACTTGCACTTTATATATAATATATACAATTGCAGATAAGTTATAAATGTAAGTTTAAATTTCACAACTTTGCTAGGCCCTTTTGAAATTTAAGCTTGCTATAAGTATGAAGAAAATTTGTAACAGCTCACTACAGTAAACTTGCAGTAAGGTTACAAAACATACACTTGCATTTGTAATGCAACTGGGAGAAGTTTGCTATTTGTAGAAAACTTGTACGAGGCTTTCTGTAAGTAATTTAGAAGACCGAGGCTAGACACTGGCTGGAAACTGAAACAAAAAGCAGAATCACCCCAAAAACCGCAAACAGAGCGGTATGTGCTAGATTCGCTATATAGTTTAGCGACAGCTACTGATGAAGACAACTTAGTTGTCGAAATACACATCTAGCGCATAACTCTCTGTTATTATTTTTGAAGTTTTTGGGGCGATTCTGCTTTTTGCTTCTGTAAGTTATCAATCAAGCTTACACTTTCTTTGGAAAAGATTCTGCAGGGTTAGTGCAATATTACCTTGCTCAGCGAGCTGCCTTCTGCTAACCCAACACAAAACTTTACCAATAAAATTATGTATAGGTCAAATGTGACAATCAGGAAAAAAGTGTGAATATGTATAATTTATTGGAAAACAACACGAACAACAGAAATAAAAAAAATCCCACTGATAAGTTATAGAAATTCTTCAAAATGATAATTTCATAAGCATCTATTGCATTTTTGATTATTTTAAGTTTTAAGTAACATTGATAAAGTATGTGTCTTTAGTTATTCAGGTTTTTTTTTTGAAAACGACAAAAGTTGTTTGAAAAATAACGAGAGTAAAAAAGTTGTAGAATTTACTTCCCCATAAAATGAAATACAAATTTTTTATATCCGCCAAGAGGTTAAAAATTATGTCACATTTTATGGGTGCATCACCACTATTCAACCCTTTGAAATACTTCAATTGAACTCTACTCACCAACGATTAATGCTCTAGGTACACCCAAAACGTGTACTAATTTTGGTTTTCCTAAGTTGAAGTATAACTGAGATATTGCTTTTTTTCAAAATTTAAAACCCCCCTTTGAAGGCATATAACTTCTCAGGGACGCACCTTAGTAAAGGGGTATGTTGTGTTAAATCGCCCTTTTTTAGGTTCCCCTACATGCCACTGGTCTGTGTCGAACTTATGCGAAACACCCTGTATATCTTTTTTTTAAACGCAATGTTTCCATGAGTATATGCATTTGGAGAAGATTCATTGAATGTTCGTGGAACATTTTCAGAACCTACTGAGAGCTCATAAGAATATTATAAATAACATTCTAAGAACCTTATTAGGATGACAGAATCTGTCCCATTGTCATGTTTATAGAATGTCCTATGAATATATATATATATATATATATATATATATATATATATATATATATATATATATATATATATATAATGTAGCTTGTGAGAATGTTCTGGGAATGTTTAAATATTCTATCGAATCATTCCTGATATATTGTCAGAATGTGTCTGTGCTGTCTGGGATGTAGTATGGACCAGTTTCACCAAGTAAGGGGAACAACAATCGATGAACATTTTAAAAAACCTGACGATCGTTTCACTAACCAAAACGTCATCAGCGGAGAAAAATTCTGAATGAAGTGAATTTTTCATCCTCTTATGACGCTAACTTGGTTAGTGAAACGATCGTCAGGTTAAAAAAAATGTTTTTTGGTAATTTCGGTTCTCCGAGTGTACTTATCAGTGTTCTTCACAGGTTCCAAGCTTTACGTAGGGTAATATACTTTTAGAAGTCGTCCTATATACTACCTAAATTGCCATCGTCCTAATTCGCTATACATTTTTTTGAACTTGCCGATAACATAGGAGACTAATTCCAGTAGGTGGGAGAATGTTCTCATATTTAGCTTTAGCTTTCTGTATTAAATTGTAGGGAAATGTGCTTCCTGAAGAATTCTATGAAATAAATGTTGGTGATTGAGCTTTATTGATCCTTTCTAGCGTAGGGTAAAGAGCTTTCTGTAAAGTAGGCCAAAGCATTGAGAGTCAATGGTAGCAGCCTACTTTTATATTGATTACCTTAAGTTGCCTGACTCAATATTTTGTTAGTCAATGACTCAGATAATGTAGATTCCTATAGTAAATCGTTTGCTAGCACAAATAAGTTGTAGATAGGTGCCGCTAAATATGATATAGAGGACATAAAAATTTAAATTTATTTAATCCTGAAATATATTACATATTATGTCCTACCAGATTAAATTCTGTAATTATTGTTGGTTATTTTTCTTCTGGCTAGTTAAATACTTTTTCTTTAATTTTTTAAATTTTACCCATTGACGTGTGTATGAGTTTTATAATTTTTAACACAAATATATACCTACAAGGGTATTATATAATAATTACCATATAAATTGCTTTTTAGTGATTTTTTTTTAAATTCAATAATGAGGAGATCTCGACTTTTGAATTTTGAAAAAATGTCTTCAAATGCGCGCGAACTAGGCTCTCTAGAACACATATCCGGGGTCAGTTTCGATTTTTATATGTTATATATATATATATATATATATATATATATATATATATATATATATATATATATATATATATATATATATATATATATATATAATTTCAACAACACACCACGAGGGCTTACAGCCTAAATACTATCGTACCGTGGGTGTTGACAAGGAGTAACGAGGCAACTCGTTAATTCTGGACTTGAAGGTTTGGAGGTTCGGAGGAGAGGGAAAATATGTACCGGCAAGGAATTCCACATCTTGGAAGTCCTCGGGACAAAAAAGCGGGCGTAACAAGATGTTCTATGTCTGGTAACCTGGACAGTAAAAGGGTGCATTCGCTCTGTTCCCCTGGTAGATCTGTTGGGGGCAGCAAGTGGGGGAACTATGGAGGAAAGCTCCTCTGAGCAGTGCCCGTGCAAATATCTATAAAAGAGAGAGAGAGGTCACCAACGGCACGTCGGTGGGCAAAGGATGGCAGCTCTTGGGTGAGGGTAGGGTAGAGACGAATAGCTCTCTTTTGAATGGAGTCCAGGATAGCGAGTTTAGAAGCGGCAGCTGCACCCCAGATGTGGGAGCAGTATTCGAGGTTTGACCTTATTTGTGAAGTATATAAGGTATAGAGATTAGCTGGTGAAAAGTATTTGCGGGCCCGGGAAAGGAAACCAAATTTCTTAGCAACCGCTTCTGCAATTGATGTGACATGTTGGTGCCAATTGAGATTTCGATCCACAGCAATGCCAACAAGTGAAAAGGACTCATTACTTTGAATAACTTGGTTGTTCATTGTGATGGGTCTAGGGCTGGTGGCTTATGAGAAAGAAAGCAAGATTGAGATTTGATGGGGTTGAATTGTACAAGATTTCTACTTCCCCAGTCTAATATTTTTTGGAGATCCACGGAGACAGAACCTTCCATGAGTCTGCGATCCTCATCTAATTGGGCTAAAGAGACAGGCTTAGAATATTGTATATTTGAGTGGAGGGTGCTGTCGTCCGCGTAACTGTGAACTCGGTTGGATGTGCTAGAGAGGAGGTCATTGATGTGGAGAAGAAACAAAGTAGGGGCTAAAGCTGAACCTTGAGGAACTCAAAGAATTAATTTGATACAGTTTAGAGGAATGAGTATCCACAACAACAGAAATGCTCCTGTTGGAAAGGAAATTTGCTGTCCAGGTACAAAGTTTTGGTGATAGGCCATATGCCGGAAGTTTATTAAGCAGCGCTGCGTGCCAGACCTGGTCGAATGCTTTGGATATGTCTAGAGCAACAATTAACCGTGTAGTTCCATAGACTTATTCAAAGAATGGGTGACAAAGGAAAGGAGGTCGGCAGTCGATCTGCGCTAACGGAATCCATACTGCCTGTCGTGGATTAGACTGTACTTTTCAAGAAATTTTAGTAATTAGGTGTTTATGTACTTTTCCATCACCTTAGATACGACTGAAAGGAGAGAAATAGGCCTGTAGTTGCTAGGAAGCGCTTTGGATCCTTTCTTGGGGTTGGGTTGTACTCGACCAGTTACTAGGGAATATGCCTTTATTGTAAGATATCTGAAACAGACGAGTCAGGACAGGAGCAAGTTCTGGTGCGCATTTTTTGAGAACAATTGCTGGGATCTCCTCAAGGCCAGAAGCTTTCCTGGTATTAAGAGAAGAGAGCATCTTTCGTACCTTTTCAGTTTTGAAAATGATATCCGTCATTTTATGCGCGACATTGGGGACTGTTGGTGGTTGAACATTTGGAGGTGGGTTGATAGTAGAATTGCCGGCGAACAACGAAGCAAAAAGTTCAGCCTTGCCCAGGGCGGTAGAAACAATTTCATCCCCGGAGATAAGAGGTGGGAACGTGCTTTTGCATAAATTATTCCCAATAGATTTAGCAAGAGTCCAAAAGAGTTTGCCACCGTTGGAGCTTAAAAGGATTTGTTTTTGATGTAGTTATTAAACGAGTTTTTTGCCTCAAAAAGAATGCGGACATAGCGGTTTCTTGCGTCGTTAAATGCTTGACGATTTTCTTGACTGGGATTGTGTAGAAGCGTTTTGTGAGCTTAGACCTTTTCAAGTCTGTCCTTGTCACAGGATTATATATATATATATATATATATATATATATATATATATATATATATATATATATATATATATCACATCGATAACTCAAAAAATAAAGGGCCGATTTTGATAAAATTTGGTGACTACATTATTTTTGCAAGTGGCTTGGATAAGTTCGTTAGACGGGAATATCGGACCTGTTTTTCCTGGAAAATTTTAGGTTTCATTCTGGAAAACATTTATATCTCTGGAAATAACAAAGCTATGGCAACCACATTTGCCATTAAGAGTCAGAGAAGACGCAATACCAAAATATTGTATGTGTTAAACAAAGTCTATTAAATATTTCAGAGAACGTTTATCTTTTCATGGCGCAAAAAGTTCAAGAAGTACCAGAAAGATTACTTTGAGAATTTTATAGTTTTCTCCTGTAAATGTCAAACTGGAGATTTAAAACGGGAAAATTAGTATAACTTTTACAGTTTATGAATAGAGAATATTGCATAAAATGTGTGTTAGAATGTTCTAAATTTATGCTACTGTCTCATTTGTCAAAATATCTGCAATGTCTGCCTCTAAAGACTTTACATATTACAAATAAATAACTTAAGACAATTATCGATTATCTACCTTTCATCATTGCAGATTTCCAGAAGCCTTACCTGATGCCTTATGCGAAGGGACGCAGTTTCAAATCTCACCGTTGACTGAATTTATCTTTCAACTTTTTTAATTTTTTTTCGTCTTTGATTTCATTTTAACGTTATATGATCAGATTGCGTAATTCCAGTATATTTTTAGCGACTTTTTCTTGAAAGAAAGACAAGAACTTTTAGGACTTTTAATTCAAGTTTAATAGTAGCTGTTGTTGCCCATGGTTGGTAAAACCGTGCCACAGTTAACATAGACGTAGAGATTTGTGACATGAGAAGAGGCTGTTTTCTTCTTTACAACCGGACCCAATTTTTACAGCAGCCACAGGCAAAAGAATTTTCTCTGTAAAGCCACAGGAAAATTATCTAGTTCTGTATTTAGATCAGATTTTTAATATTTCTTAAGTTATTTAATTTATTTCTATTTCTAATAGTTAATTTTCTTGTGCAAAATGTTATTTTAATAGCGAATTTTCCTATACGAGTAAATTAATGTAATGAATTTTCTTTGAGGAAAGGTTTGTTGCGAATTTTTGTATGAAAAATTATTCAATTGATGGAACATTTTTTAAACGAAATTCAGCGAAAATAAGGTTTTAATGGATTTTCGCGCAAACAAATTAATTTATTTTCAATTTTAATTACAGATGAGGTATATAATTCGAATGTTATGTATTCTTTTTGTAAAATTTTGTGTAAAAAGATGTTTAGCCAGTTTTCGCAGAATTTTTTTTCTGCCTCGTAGAAATAATTTTTTGTAAGATGTTTTTGTGAAATTTTGGCAATTAATGATAAATGTTTAATAAGTTATTATTAAAAAAATGTACCAATTTTCTTGAAAAATTGTTTGCAAATGTTCATGAAATTTTTGTTGAGTCGTCGAAAACGTTTTTGTGAAAATTTATATTTTGGTGGGTGGGTAAATAACTTGAAATGGTTGGTTGGCCAGGAAAATCGGATCAGTTTTTTAAATTTATTTAATTTATTTTTATAAGCGAATTTTCTTGTACAATATGTTCTTTTAATAGCGAATTTTCTTATAAATAAATGTAATGTAGTTTCTTTGAGGAAACGTTTGTTGCGAATTTTTGTATGAAAAATTATTCAATTGATGGAACATTTTTTAAAGGAAATTCACCGAAAATAAGGTTTTAATGGATTTTCGTGTAAACATCATTTTATTTTCAATTTTAATTACAGAATAGGTATATAATTTGAATTTTATGTATTCTTTTAGCAAAATTTTGTGTAAAAAATATTTAGCCAAATTTTATGCCTGCTTTCATTAAAAAAAAAGACATATCTGCCATTAAAAATATTGTTGTAATACACGTTGTAAAAATATGAATAATATACATTATATATATATATATATATATATATATATATATATATATATATATATATATATATATATATATATATATATATATATATATATATATATATATATATATATATATAAACGTATAAAAATTCAAACGGGTCCTACTGGCCCAAATTCGAGCTCACCTAAAAAAAATTGTCCAAAGTCTCACCAGCGATGATTTAAAAAAAAATAATTCGCTATAATGCCTGCTAAAATTATAATCTCAAACTCAAATGTGGCAAAGTTATTCAGGCGCTTTAAACAAAAATAAGATCTTGTTCAAAACGTATGAAATATGTGCACTATTGTTTCTCCAAATGCCAAAATAAAATAGAAAAGAAACCATACATTATTCGAGCTGGAATCGATCACGTAACCTTCTGCGTAGAAAACAAGCACCGCGCCACTGAGCTATTTAAGGATAGGTTAACTAACGTTTTGTGTACATGATACTTCAAACCGGCTTCATGCCCATGATATTATGTTAAAAGTGTACGTAAGTTTAAAGATAAAAGAAAATATTTTAGAATCATTTTTATAGAGACTCGACTTGATTTTGTTAAGTACATTTTTACAGCATAATATATCTATGCTGTGCTGAAACCCTATTTGGGGCCGTTCATCAAGCTACAAAGGTAGTTGTCCCCCTGTTAAATAACAATCACTTGGCGAATTTTGTATTTCATGTCGTCTGCCATTTTCCATATTCGTGGCCGAGATTTCACGATTATTGGTTCAGGTAGGTAGTATATTTTATGCTTGTTATTTATTTAGTTTAATTAGCGTTGCGGTATGGTTTATACCTGTTGTCAGAATCAATTTACGCGTGGCAGTTAACTACTCTGTCTGTCAACTAATCACTAAGTCGTTTCAACGCATGTCTTTCAGATTTTATTTTTAATTTGAAAAACACTCTAAATATTGTGTACCAAATTACTTAAAATTCACAACATTTGTAGCCACATGAAAAGTCTTATTCCAGTTGCTCTAATACTTACAAAAATATAGCGTTTTCAAAAATATTTTTGTTTATTTTTGGGGGGAAAAATGTCTGTTATAGCTGATATACGAACTCGCCCGTGGTCTTAATACATGTGCCAAGTTTCATTCAAATCAGCCAAGTATTTTTTCAGTTATCGTTCGAATACATATATATATATATATATATATATATATATATATATATATATATATATATATATATATATATATATATATATATATATAAACAGATACATTTTTTTAACGAACCTTGGTTTTGGGTTCTAGGGACCTATATGCCCTCTCTACAGGCGAAGTTTATTTAATGAAAATTCGCTAAAAGGCAACATGTATTGGACATTCTGAGAAATTATAACTGTTTAACAATACTTGAAGCACACATCCGTAAAGAGGTAGGCTAAAAAGAAAACTACAAGAAAATCTGACTAAATTATTTAAGTATGGAAACTAGAAACAAATGATTGCGAGGACGAGGCGGCATCGCCTTAATCTGTGACGATGATGATAGTACAAAACGAAGTCAATGGTAACAACCACTAATCACGTATTTAAATGCAATGAACTGATCGTTTTCCAATTAAAAATATAAATGTTAATTACGGAAATATATACTTTTTTATCTAGTAAATAGCCACCCTCTCCTCTAGACGATAACGGTCTAGTTCATTAACATGCATGTTTATTTTTCTGTGAGTGGTACCACTCAAGTTAATGCTAAATAATAACAAACAGAGCAGACAAAAATGAGCTCCTCTCTCTCATGGGCATTGGTCTGATGCATTGACAGTATTCCAGTATTCCAGAGCCGGCAATCGCAGACTTGCACACGTTCGAGAGTCCCGACCCCGCTCCCGGAACTCCATTGTGTGTGCTGTTTTAATTTACAACACAATAAAAACACATGGGAAAACAGTAGACGCCATTTTAGTGATTAACTAGGGATCCTGGCAGGCACTGGTTTTTGTTCATATTGCTTTTTGTTTTAATTGTGTCTTTTGTTTCATGTTCGATTGTTTTTTGTTCATCTCTCTCTCTCTATACTCGTGAGGTGAAATTTTAATTGGGTTTCGAGTTATTTCTCTGCGTTTTCCTTTCCAATTCATCACGGTCTAATTTAATTAAATTGTCTACTTTTCCTCAAAGCAAAGGCATCAGACACAGGGTTACTGAGATGAGGACGTATGTGGTATTGTAGGAGACAGACAGACTTCGTTTCTTCACCCGTCAGGTTTTGTCTGTTTTTCATTGTGCCAAATCACTCAGTTTAATTGATTCGACTACAGGCTATTGGTCTTCATTTACAGCGATAAACATAAGCTTCGTTTCGGGATGCTCTTGTGTCAGAACTTTCATATGATTATAATTGATATCCAGCTTGAATATTTTAGAGTCTGTACCCTTACTGCATCATAGGATCGATATAAACGTAAATACCGATTTAAAATTATACCGAAGTGTTCAGTAACTGGAGAACAAAAATGAAGTTTCATATGTTAAATCCAAATCTAAACATATTGGATAGGCTTCCTTCACGTCTTTTTTATTGAAAGGCATCAAATTTTGTTACCAGCACAACCTATACAGTGTGTCCCAAACTGGATGGGAATGTATTGCTATCTCCGTTATTATTAGAGATAGGGAGACGGTCAAATTAGCAATGTTTTGTAGACTTTCATGCTCGTTCCAAATATGACTTGTATTTTGCCCTGCCTCTTTTCGTTTTATGTTGAAAAAACCAAAATTTGTCTTTTTTCTTCAATATCTAAGTAGGCGTTGATCTGACATATCTAAGACTTGCACATTATGAGGACACTTTTTACAGAGTAATCTTTCTGTGCTATTCCCAACTTAGGATTGTCATATGTTTTTGAGCTACAGGTATCAAAGTTTGTTTTTATTATGGCAGCCATATTTGATTTTCTACTCATGTGATAGCCTGTGAAAAGAGCTTTCCAATGATGTACAACGTGCTTGAGAAATCTTGTAATTGCACTGACAATTTTGACAAAAACCGTTTTGAGGATAGTAGGCTACGAAATCCAACACCAGAAAACAGATAACAAAAAAAAAAGTGTTCAAAAAGCAGTAGGCCATGGAGTCTAACAATATAATTCTACTTTTAACATAATTTTCCGTAACGATTCACGATTAAAAAAATAGGAACTTTAAGCATACCAACGAACCGGTCAATTATTACAAATGATATTTTACATTACAACATTGTCCTAAAAAATGTTATAATTTAATTAAATAGGTAAACCTAGTAAATAACTAAATGTACTAACAGACCTTAATAAAAAGCAGATTAATGATTTACGAAGACGCCTTTGAAAATTCTTTTAATCGTAAGTCAACTGAAAAACACCAGAAGAAAGGTTGATATGATATAACACTATCGCGACAATTAAGAATACTGTCATTTTTGACTATCTGAACAATTTGAGGTGTTGCAAGCACTTTGCTTAAAATTTTGTACTAAATAGTTTGTTTCCTGTTTACTTTAAATATTATTCAACAATATGTTCAGTAATGAAGAATATTTTGACAGGTTGGAATGTTATATTTGTTCTAACCGAAATACTGAGGCAGCTGCAAATTCATATCAAAACAAATACTCAGAAAGACGACAACCAAACACCAACATATTTCGCAGGATAGTGACCAATCTATTGACGACGGTAGCTTCCACGCAAAGTAACTACCAATGCCTAGATGTGAAGAAATAAATAATTATAATAAATAAATAATAATCTTACAGGTTTCAAACGAAAATCCTCCGCAATCTGTTCGGTTTTATGGTGAACAAATCGACGTTCCAAAAAGTACGGTAAACCGTGTATTAAAACAAAGTCATTGCCATCCATACAAACCTACAATCGTAGAAGGCTTAAATGGTGACGATTACCCTAAGCGACTTCAATTCTGCAGATTTTATCAAGGACAATGTTAGCAAAATGAAAATTTCCATTTGAAAATAATATGGGCTGATGAATCCAGATTTACAAATTGTAGTGCGTATAATCGTCATAATAGACATTATTGGGCAAATTAAAATCCCCTGTACGTCTCTTTTGTTTTTCTTTATATTTTGTATACTCATAACTATTTCTCTTCTCAGCAAATTTTTCGTAAAACGAAAAACTCACTAATGAGTATATCTGTATATATATATATATATATATATATATATATATATATATATATATATATATATATATATATATATATATATCACACCAATAACTCAAAAAATAATAGGCCGATTTTGATGAAATCTGGTACGTACCTTCGTTTTTCAAGTGGCTTAGACAAGTTCGTTAACCAGGGAAATCGAACTAGTTTTTTTTAGGAAAATGTTGAGTTTTCGCATTTCTAGGGTAAAACTCAATATATACGTTATTATACAAGATATGAGAAAAAAGAATATACGTTAATTATAGGGTATCTCGAGCGGCATCTCATAAACCTAGTTTGACCATCACAGGATGGACCATAAGTCGTTGGTGATACACACTTTTTTTTTCTAATAGAACACCCCCTTATGTTATTGCATTTTTCTGTTTTCCATCGAATTATAATCCATGCTCGTAAGAAAAAAAATTGATATCGTTTATCGTTTTTAATTTATTTCAATTGTTTTGCAACTTTTCACGTTTTTGACCCATATTTTAAACACATCACAAATTTTGATACGGCGTTTTTATCAATAGATCGCGGAGCTCCATGGAAATGACGCATTCAGGGAGCTTTTTGTTTGTATTACTCGCCGAAAAAGTCGAGCTGCTGTACAGGCACTTTTAAATAGTGGGAGATTTTAAAAGTTTTCGCAGAAATGTTTATGGTGTTTCTGTAGAAATTATTTTCGTAAGATTTTGTGATGGTAACTAATAATAAATATTTAAGTTATTGCAAAAAAAAATGATCGAATTTTTGTGAAAAATATAATTTAGTGCAACATTACTAAAGGCAATTTCGGTAAAAAAAATGATGATTTTTTGTAAAAGAAATTTTTGCAAATTTTCATAATATTTTTTTCAATTTTGGCCCTAAAGCTGTTTGTGAATAATTATATCTTGGCGGGTGTGTAAATATCTTAAAGAGGTTCGTTGGCCAGGAAAAGCGAACCAGTTTTTTTTGGAAGTTTTTACGTTTATTTTTGAAAATGTTTGTACTTTTTAAAACAACAAAGCTATTTTAATGAAATATGGTATATTGTTATTACTATATGAGTTATACTGCCAACCAAATGTTCTTTTCTTAAAAACAATACATATTTGCCATTAAAAACATTTTTACGAAAATTCGCTACAATAACGCACTTGCTGCGTCCAGACTTTTTAGAACAAGTTTAAAAATTTTCGCTCTTTTAATTTACTTTAAACTCATGTACAAGCTTTGCGCTTCTGTGAGCATTAATACTTTCCACTTGTTTATTTATCATTAGTTAAAAAGATAGTTAAGTATAAATGTACCTTAACTGTAATCGTACAGTTTATTATTATTATTGTAATATTTCAACTGTATGTATAAAATGACAAATAAACCATATTATTATTATTATTATTATTATTATTATTATTATTATGATTATTATTATTATTATTATTTTTATTATTATTATTATTATTATTATTATAATTATTATTATTATTATTATTATTATTATGATTATTATTATTACTATTATACCCTATACAAAAAAGGTAATACCACAGGCAACACAGCAGATCTTAAAAACTAGAGACAGATAGCAATTTTACCAAACATATCAAAAATTTATGAGAAGGTATTACAAACACGAATTATGAAGTTTTTTGAGCAAAACAATCTGCTTACGAAATATCAGTACGGCTTAAGAAAAGGGAAAAATACAATAAAATCAGCCTACGAAATAATATCCGCAGTGTATGATGCTTTTAATGATGATCATGTGGTATATGGACTTTTCCTTGATTTAAGTAAGGCATTTGAATCTATAAGGCATGATATACTGTTAGCAAAGCTAGAAAACTATGGTATATAATTGAAGCTTTTAGAATCTTATTTAGATAACAGAAAACAGAACTTAGTTGAGTATGGTGACGATGGCAAGAAAATAAGTTCCACATATGGAATCATAAATAAAGGAGTTCCCCAAGTTTCAATTTTGGGACCTGTATATAATTTACACAAACGACCTGCCAAACTGGATAGATAAAAGGATCAACATGTATGCTGATGATACCGCAATTGTTTTTTCAGACCATAACATCCCCAGACTTAAGACTGACATACAACAAGTTTTGTCTAAAATACAGTATTGGTTCACGGTGAATAACCTGACACTGAATATTCACAAAACAACGGTCATTGAGTTCAACACCAAAGCAAAGGAAGAAGAAAATATGAATATTGAACTGGAAGCATCAATATCCGTTCCATTGGTATACACAGCAAAGTTTCTTGGGTTAAAACTAGACGCGAAACTAGACTGGAAGAACCATATAGTCGAATTGACCAACAAAATGTCGAAAAACACGTACCTTTTGAGAACGCTCTCTAAAGCATCTTCTAAAGCTACAGTGATTACAGCTTATAATGCATTCGTTGGATCTATATTGAGATATGGGATAATACTGTGGGGCGGTTCAGTAAATATGAATAAGCTGCTTTTAGCACAGAAGATATGTATAAGATCAATGTTTAACCTCAAACAAGATCATAGTTGTAGAAATTATTAAAAAAATAATAATATACTTACCTGCTATGCCATTTGTCGACTGGGGGCTTCACTTTTTGTGAAACAAAACATGGATATATTTTCTACAAATATACAAGATCACACATATGAGCTACGTGGAAAACAAAATTTAAACCTGCCCAGAGCAAGAGTCACTCGGTTACAGAAAAATCCAAAATTGACGTTAATAAAAATTTACACTCGGAGATCAAACAAACAAGCATTTTAAAAAAAGCTTAAAAAATATATTGGAAGAGAATCCTATATATATATATATATATATATATATATATATATATATATATATATATATATATATATATATCTATATATATATATATATATATATACCATGGAGAATTTTTCAATATGAACTTTTAGTTTTGGATTTACTTTACTAGAAATGTGTTGTATAAAATATGGATGAATTATATGTAGATTTTGTTTTAATTTATTTATATTGTACAAATGATAAGCTCAACACCCAACGAGTAATATAATTAAATTGACTATATACATTGAGTTAATAAATGATATCTATCCATCTATCTATCTATCTATCTATTATTATTATCATTATTATTATTATTATTATTATTATTATTATTATTATTATTATTATTATTATTATTATTATTATTATTATTATTATTATTATTAAAGTTCATCTGTGAATCTGTCAAATGTACTGGGTTTATATCGTGTTAGTGCCTCCAGTTTAAATTGTGTAGCAATTACAAGCATTAGTATTTTAGTTAGTTATATCTACACATTGTATACTACTTAATTTTCAAATAAACAATTAATAAATAATATTACCTAATTACAAATTGATACCATATAAGGCATCTGACAGTATTAACAAAACCAGATATCTCTTTGACAGTATGAACAAGACGAAATGTCCCTCCCACTGCTACATTATCTCAAGATGCATGAAGAAAGTACATTCTTGGTGAAGTCACAGCATAGTCTTCTTATGCTGTGGTGAAGTGCCATGGCAGAGGCGGTCCGATCATGCTGAGCAAGAAAAAACAACACACGCCTGCAATATGGCGGTCTTTAACATGAATAGTGCATGATTATGAAACATGCCAGGCCTCTGGACATTGCAGGAATAACCAAACGTAAGGTGAGAATGTAGTAGTCAGCTTTATGCATATCTCCTGACAGCTGCTACCGCTAATGAGCTTTTCTTATAGAATATGGCGTAAATATTAGGTGCCAGTGGTGGAGGCAGCTTTTGATCTAAGAAGAAATGTCGATAAACGTTTCAGTAAACAAATTTTCAAGGCGGATGCGTTTTACGAACACTACATATAGATAGATAGATACAATTTAATAACCCAATATATAATTAATTAAACTGTATTACTCTTGGGGTGTTGAACTTATTAATTTATGTAAAACCTAAGGAAATGTGTGTGTGTGTGTGTGTTTTGTTTCTTTAACGTCGGCCTATTTCCGCGACTATGGTCAATAACCGACGCCAGGGAGCAGTTTCACCTCACTATCCTGGAAATTTTGCCGAACCTCTGCCTTTCTGTAAGGAGAGTAGGGATCTTTTACGTGTCCAACATTCCATGGACACGGGACCGACGGCTTTACGCCCACTCCAAAGGGCGGAACGTGCAGACATTAAACTTGCTCAAATACAATGCCGGAACCTTGGTTGATGTTAATTTTACAGTTTGTACTGTAAAAGTGAAAGGAGTACCCCGGGATCGAACCCAGTACCCTTTGGTTCAGAGGCACACGTTCTTACCCCTGAACCACCGAGATTCTAACCTAAGAAAATGAAAAACAAATTCTACACCTATAATATACCCCTATAGTGTGCAAACATACCTTAAAATATTTTGTTTTTTAAACGGAATGTTCCTGTTAAAAAATTCTTCTGTGTCATTGATCGGATTTACTTTTAAGATAGCTTTTTCTTTTAGTGAATTTTCTTTAAAAAATTCACTAATGAGGAGATCTCGACTTTTAAATCTTGAAAAATTTTCTTGAAATCAGCACGAACTAGGCCCCCTAGAACACATATCCGGGGTCAATTTCAATTTTTTAGGGTGGCGCATTGAAAACGAATCAGACCGATTTGCATCCAGAGTATTTTTTTTAAGAAACGCTGAAACACGGCAATTTTAATATCGAGGGGAACATGTTTTGACATAAAACTCAATTTTGTCACATCAACCCTTTAAGGATGGTGATAACAACCCTTATATTTTAAAAAGGGAACATGGGTCGACTGTTACATCATTTGAAAGCTCCTTCTTTTCTGAATTCAGCACACTAATTTTTCTGGAAGTTTTATCAACTCGTTTAAAACTGATTCACAGTTGAAGATGCAAAAACGCATTTCACTCATTCCGATAAGAAATGTGCTGATAGTCAATGTTTTGTTGGTTTGTAAACAAAAAATTGACTATCAGAACATTTCTTATCGGAATGAGAGAAATGCGGTTTGTTATTTCAGTTTATCGGTCGGTTTGATACTTGATAATACTACCGAAAATTAATTTCACAATGATGTATTCTGTAGAAGAAAGAGTTGAAATAATTACTCTTTTTTTTCAAAAACGATGCCTGTGCCAACCGTACCGCAAATTTGTTTAACGAACGACATCCGAAGAGACTTGTTAACAGAAAATACATTTTGGAGTTAGTTGCAAAGTTTCGACAAAGTGGTTCAGTATCCAACAAAAAACGGGATCCTGAACGTGAATTTCCAGTCAGAAATGAGACTACTGAGATTGAAGTTTTAGGACAAATTGCTGCAGACCCAACTTTGAGCACGAGAAAATTGGCCACTGTTTCAATCATCAAAAGAAGAACTATTCAGCGCATATTGAAGCATCATAAATTTCACCCGTATAAAATTCATCTTGTACAACAACAGAATGAAGATGATTTTGATCGGCGGCTGGAGTTCTGTGAAGTTATGACTGCACGAATAGCTGATAACGGGAACTTTCTGTTCAATATCTGTTTTTCAGACGAGTGTACGTTTTTATTAAACTCTACAGTCAATCGTCATAATTGTCATTATTGTGCAGATAATAATCCAAGAAATTTTCACGAAGTCCACACTCAAACTCCACAGAAATTGAATGCCTGGACTGGCATTTTTGGAGACCGTTTAATCGCACCAACTTTTCTTGATGGCAATTTGAGTGGCGAAACGTATTTGGAGTTACTAGAAGATATCGTTTACCCTCTACTAATTGACATTGTTGAAAATGATGATCGCTATCAAGAACATCAATTAGTGTTTCAACAAGATGGAGATCCTCCACATTTTTCACAACGTTTTAGGGAGTTTTTGAACAGAGAGTTTCCAGAGCAAAGCCGTAGAGGTGCTATTGAGTGCCCCCCTAGATCACCGGATTTAACTCCTTTAGACTTCTTTTTATGGGGCTATTTAAAGAGTAGAATTTACGCAACAAAACCGGAGTCTCTGGAAGAATTACAACGATGCATTGTTGAAGAATGCCGTCTAATAACTCCACAAATGCTCCAGAATGCCAGAGCTCGTTTTGAACAAAATTTGTACTTTTGTATGGAAGCTAGTGGTCAACAATTTGAACACTTACTTAACTGAATAAAAATTTTTGACTGTTTTTTTTTAACGAAAAAATGAATGAAATACGTTCTTGCAAATGCAACTGTGAATAATTTTTTAAACTTCCAAAAAATTAGTGTGCTGAATTTAGAAGAGAAAGAGCTTTCAAATGATGTAACACTCGACCCATGTTCCCTATTTAAAATATAAGGGTTGTTATCACCACCCTTAAGGGGTTGATGTGACAAAGTTGAGTTTTATGTCAAAACATGTCCCCCTCAATATTAAAATTGACGTATTTCAGCGTTTCTTAAAAAAAATTCTCTGGACGCAAACCGGTCTGTTTCGTTTTCAATGCGCCACCCTATATATATATATATATATATATATATATATATATATATATATATATATATATATATATATATATATATATATATATATATATATATGTATCACACCGATAACTCAAAAAATAAAGGGCCGATTTTTATAAAATTTGGTGAATAAATTCTTCTTGCAAGTGGATAGGATATGTTTGTTAGCCAGGAAAATCGGACCAGTTTTTCAGAGAAAATTTTAGGTTTTCTTTTGGAAAAAATCATATCTCCAGAAATAACAAAGTTATGGGCATCTAAGGATTCAAAATTTTAGTGCCACTGAAAGTCAGAAGAGACGCAATACCAAAATATTGTATGTGTTAAACAAAATATATTAAATATTACAGACAAAGTTTATCTTTTCATGGCCTTAAAAGTCCAGGAAGTACCAGAAATATTACTTTGAGAATTATATAATTTTTCTCCTGTAAATGTCAAACTACAGATTTGAAACGTGACACTCAGTATGAGCATTGTGGCTTATAAATGGTAAATATTGCATAAAATGTATATTAGAATGTTTTAAACTTATGCTACACTTCTCATTTGTTAAAATAACTGCAAATACTGCCTCTAAAGACCTTACATATTACAAATAAATAACTTAAGACCATTATCGGTTATCTACCTTTCTTTATTGCAGTTTGTCAGAAGGCTTACCTGGTGTCATGGTTAGTATCCCTGACTGATAAGCGTAGGGATGTGGGTTCAAATCTCACCGGTGCCTGAATTTAACTTTTTTTTTAAAACTTGCTTTCGTCTTTGATTCCATTTTAACGTTATCTTATCAGATTGTGTAATTCCAATATATTTTTAGCGACTTTTTGTTGAAAATGAAAGATAAGCACTTTTTAAAATCTTTTAATTCAAGTTTAATAGTAGCTGTTGTTGCCCTTAGTTGGTAAAACCGTGTTACAATTTACATAAACGTAGAGATTTGTGACATGAGAAGAGGTTGCTTATTTCTCTACAACCGGATTAATTTTTTACAGCATCCACAGGCAAAAGAAGTTTCTCTGTGAAGCCACAGAAAAAGTATCTAGTTCTGTGTTTAGATCAGATTTTGAATATGTTTTCATTTATTTAATTTATTTCTATTTCTATTAGTTAATTTTCTTGTACAAAGGGTTCTTTTAATAGCGAATTTTCTTATAAATGGTTTTAGTGAATTTTCTTTGAAGAAACGTTTGTTGCGAATTTCTGTATGAAAAATTATTCAAATTATGAAACATTTTAAAAACGAAATTGATTTAAAAAACGGTTTTAAAGGATTTTAGTGCAAACAAATTATTTTATTTTCAATTTTAATTAGAGATTAGGTATATAATTTTGAGTTTTACGTATTTTGTGTAAGAAGATATTAAACCAGTTTTCGCAGAAATTGTTTGGTGCTTCGTAGAAATAAATTTTGTAAGATTTTTTTTGTGAAATTTTGGTAATCAATCATAAATGTTTAATAAGTTATTATAAAAAAAATGTTTACGAATTTTCTTGAAAAATGGTTTGCAAATTTGTATGGAATTTTTGTTATGTCGTCCAAAAAGTTTTTATGAAAAATTACATTTTGGTAGGTGGGTAAATAACTTTAAATGGTTGGTTGGCCAGGAAAATCGGATCCGTTTTTTTAATTTATTTTATTTATTTTTATTAGCGAATCTTCTTGTGCAAAATGTTTTTTTTTAAATTTATTTAATTCATTTTTATTAGCGAATTTTCTTGTGCAAAATGTTATTTCAATAGCGAATTGTCTTTGAAGAAACCTTGAGAATGTTTGTATGAAAAATTATTCAATTGATGGAACATTTTTTAAATGAAATTCGTCGACAATAAGGTTTTCATGGATTTTTGTGCAAACAAATTATTCTATTTTCAATTTTAATTACAGATGAAGTATATAATTTAAATTTTATGTATGCCTCGAGTCGATTTCGACGTTATGCGATGCGCAAAGTGTACACATTTCTCTCTGACAAATAGCTACGTGTGGTCAGATTAAACTAGGAGAGAGAGAGATGGCTTTTAATTTTAAATACCGTGAACGTGAGGAATGGGAAGCTTAATATTTATACATAATGTAACGTCGTTCTAGATTGCTTTTAAACATATTGAATCACTTTCATTAAATTTTTTTATTAGTAAACACTCGCATGCCAAAATTTAACGCTTTTGGACGCAAACCTTGTCCCTGTATTAGGAAAGAAATGGTTTAAGGCTGACAATTTACAAAATTGGTAGTTGGTTGTACATTGTACCAAGTCTCTATCTATAAAATTTTGTATAAACTATAGCTGTCGTGACAACTTACTACCTGGTCCTGCACCAAGATGCAAGATGGCATCGCTGTCGTATCACTCACAATGTTCTCCAGTCTGACATCTTGCAATAACTTCCAATATTTAGATTTTTATCTACGATTTATTTAAATAGCATAGCAGTGCAGATAACGTCATCTGTTTTTGTCCAACATTGTAGATATTGCATTACAGAATCTGAAGTGATGTCGAGGATTATTTTATTATTAATTTCGAATAACTTTATATTCCTTTGATCAAACGACTAAAAAATTGGTACACAACCACGCCTGTCTATGTTCTTTTAAGTTGTAAATTTTTGTTTCAATCACAGAAAATTTGAGACATATTGCGTTTTAAAAATGTTTTTTAATTTTTTATTAAGAAAAATTGGCCGTTAAGATTTGATGAACGAACTCATCCAAGCCATTGAAGAACTTTTCCGAAAATCTCACCATCGATACATCTTTATTAGTGAATTTTCCTAATGAAAATTTACTAAAATTAAAGACTTTACTTCGAGATAGTTTTTTATTATAAATCCTATCCCTTTCGGCTCTCTCGAACCATCTTCAGGGATTAAAACGTTTCTGTTTGTATTACAGAAACTATACTATATAAAAAAATGTCAAAATTTGACATGTAGTATAGTTTCTGTAATACAAACAGAAAAGTTTTAACCTCCGAAGATGGTTACAGACAGGAGAAACGCGTGGGGTTTATTATAAAAAACTTTCTGGAAGTAAACCTTTAATTTTATCCTTTAATTATGTCTAACTTTTTTTTATTTTTTTATTTCAACAACACACCGTGAGGGCTTACAGCCTAAATACTATCGTACCGTGGGTGTTGACAAAGAGGAAAGAGGCAACTTGTTAATTCTGGACATGAAGGCTTGGAGGTTCGGGGAAGAAGGAAAAACATGTGCCGGCAAGGAATTCCACAACTTGGAAGTCCTCGGGACAAAACAGCGGGCATAACAAGATGTTCTATGTCTGGTGACCTGGACAGTAAAAGGGTGCATTCGCTCTGTTCCCCTGGTAGATTTGTTGGGGGCAACAGGTGGAGGAATTATGGAAGAAAGCTCCTCTGAGCAGTACCTGTGCAGATATCTATAAAAGAGAGAAAGGTCACCAACGGCACGTCGGTGGGCAAGGGATGGCAGCCTTTGGGTGAGGGTAGGGTTACCGATGAGACGTATAGCTCTCTTCAGGATGGTGTCCAGGATAGCGAGTGTAGAAGCGGCAGCAGCACCCCAGATGTGGGAGCAGTATTCGAGGTTTGGTCTTATTTGTGAAGTGTATAAGGTATAGAGATTAGCTGGCGAAAAGTATTTGCGAGCCCGGAAGAGGAAACCTAATTTTTTAGCGGCCGTTTCCGCAATTAATGTGACATGTTGGTGCCAATTGAGATTTCGATCCACAGAAATGCCAACAAGTGAAAAGGACTCACTACTTTGAATAACTTGGTTGTTCATTGTGACGGGTCTAGGGTTGGTGTATCTCTTATGAGAAAGAAAGCAAGACTGTGATCTGGTGGGGTTGAATTGTCTAATATTTTTTGGAGATCCACGGAGACAGAACCCTCCATGAGTCTGCGATCGTCATCTAATTGGGCTAAAGAGACAGGCTTAGAATATTGATATCCGTCATTTTATGCGCGACATTGGGGACTGCTGGTGGTTGAACATTTGGAGGTGGGTTGAGAGTAGAATTGCTGGCGAGCAACGAGGCAAAAGGTTCAGCCTTGCCCAGGGCGGTAGAAACAATTTCATCCCCTGAAACAAGAGGTGGAAACGTGCTCTTGCAGAAATTACTCCCCATAGATTTAGCAGAAGGGTTCGATGCCGTTGGAGCTTGAGAGGACTTTGTTTTTGATGTGGTTATTAAATGAGTTTTTGCCTCAGAAAAAATGCGGACATAGCGGTTTCTTGCGTCGTTAAATGCTTGACGGTTTTCTTGACTGGGATTGTGTAGAAGCGTTTTGTGAGCTTTGAGTTTTTCAAGTCTGGCCTTGTCACAGGATTTGGAGAACCAGGGCTTTTCAGTGGTTTCAGAGAACTTAGAAGTACTGACGTGTAGAAATTAAGTACAGCTTGTTGACTTTGGCATTTTTTTAAGGGTGAGCGTTTACATCTTAGTGCTGTGTTTTGCATATTGTTTACTGGACTGACAAGCTTTTATGTGTTTTATATTTCCCCTGAAGATGGCTGTCTAGCGGCCGAAACGTGTAGGGCTTCAATAACAACTTGTCTAGAAGAAAAGCTAATGTAGTAACGCAATTCTAATGATTGCAAATTACCAAAACTTAGTTAATGTATCTATTTGAAAGTTGGTTTAAGAAATAATTTGAGGAGAGTTATGCACAAAGTAGAAAGACATGTATGAAATAAATTGCGTAGGCGAACTGCACGTAAAAGATACGATGTATATTTGCAAAGAAAGAGGCTTTAAAAAGCCTGTGGGTGAATTGCGGCCCTCACTTTAGCACAAAACTAATTGCTACTCGAGGTATTTAATGAGAGGCTGACGGTTATGTGAAGTGGCCGGGCACTTCCTATGTGATCTCAGGCGGCTCGGCCTCCTTAAACCGTTTTACACATCGCTGATCTGTAAAGTAATCTTGCAATTTACATTTAGAGACCTTGTACTTTATGTGAGCCACCGAGCCTTAAATTAAAGATATTAAAGGTAGCATTTTAATGGCTTTAGAAATTGTTGTTCATAAGAATTTTTCTTGGTGCATTACTTACAGGAAGATGTCTTAATGTCCCTCGTTCATCTAAAGAAAAATGCCGTTTTTAATTAATGTAGAGGTATTAAGAAATATACGGCTCGAAGCAGTTATTTTTAGTATCTTAATAGTTTACTCAAAAAATAATTAAAGCGTGTGTTATACTTAACAAATTTCTTAAAGAAAGTACAAATTTGCTATTACATGTAATGTAAAAGATCTTTGATGTGATTATGACGTTCATAAATGTGTAACACCAAGTTTCCAATTAGGATAATAATAATAATAATAATAATAATAATAATAATAATAATAATAATAATAATAATAATAATAATAATAATAATAATAATAATAATAATAATAATAATAATAATAATAATAATAATAATAATAATAATAATAATAATAATAATAATAATAATAATAATAATAATAATAATAATAAAGAAATTGGACAACTGACGCAATACATTGGGGAAGTTCAGACAAGAAAATTGCAGAAACATTCAGCACAAGCCCAGTCAACCAAATTGCACAAGAATGTTTGGACACCTTAAAACAGAAGCTTTCTGTATATGCAGAACGATTGAGGAGATATAAAGCGAGCACCAGTAGGAAGTTGGACAATACAGTGTTTGAACGCTTTGAAAGGGCTTTCTACCGTCAGTTTAATTCAGCTAGGAATGGATCCACCGATACTTTTCCAAATAAAGAACAAATTGAAGAGTTCTGGCAAAGTCAACTAGTCACAACAGCCTCCTGCAATATTGGCGCCAGCTGGGTTAACGAAGAACGCCAATCTTGTGAGTTATGAACAGATGCACCATGAGCGCTTTACCACAGATACTTACATCCTGAAGCTCCTTGAACATACAATGTCTACCTGGAGAACAAAGATTCAGTTACGAGTACAAACGGGTGATAACATTGTAACCAGCACGATATCAATTAGAAGAGGCATATTTCAAGGCGACTCGCTAAGCCCATTGTGGTTCTGCCTCGCATTGAATCCACTACCAAACCGCCTAAACTCTACCAGATATAACTTCAGTATAAAAAGCAATGGCAGGAAGCAAATGAGGCTAAAACATCTGCTGTATATGGATGATCTTAAGCTGATGGCCTCCACAAAGAACCACCTGTAACAACTTCTTAAAATCGTGGAAGGATTTTCCAGACATATTGACATGCAATTTAGGCTCGACAAATGTCGCACCTTATGTGTAGTCAGAGGGAAAAGCCAACCAGGTTAAAATGAAATCCAGAACGGCCAGCAAATTGCCTCGATGGATGTGAAGGAGTGTTCAAATACCTGGGAATACAGCAAGCAAGGAAAATAAGCCACTCGATCATGAAGAACGACCTGACAAATAATTTTACGAAACGAATAAAACAGGTTGTTCAGGGAACAATAAGCTATGCAGAAGGGTATTCGTAGGCGTGAAAATATATTTTTTAATATCATTCAATTTATAATTAAAATTTAGTTATAGGAAAATTTTCTACAACAATTAATGTAATATTTTATGTAATAGTAGGTCACAGATGTATCAATTACATTGGTATTGAAATAATATTACATATTTATCTAAATAATAAACAAGTTGAAATTGCAGGGTACAGTACAAGGAATGCTGACTGCTGAGGTTTGCAATTATGTATGATGTAAACCAAGCAAAGTTATAAGTAGTGTTGTTGATAAACATTAGGAGACTTTTCAATTAAGATTCAGTATGTAAAGATTTCGGCTTTAAAATTCATTTGGTTAAATTAGTTGTAAGCATTGTTAAAGTTTAGTTTATTTATTAAGTTTATTACATCGTTACTATGTCCAAATTAGCCTAGTTCTAAAAGTTACTCCATAACTATCCTCCGCTCCTTAACACAGGTGGTGCGATCACATCTTAACAGCAAGAACCTGACTAAAGCTCTGAATACATATGCATGTTCTGCACTTAGTTACTCATTTAGGATTGTGAACTGTGGTAAGACGGACACAAACCAAACAAACAAAATCCAAAAAGCATCACCCCCGTAGTGCTATCAAGCGAGTAACCCTATCTAGACACCAAGGTGGAAGAGGAGTGTTGGATATTGGCAAACAGTTGAAACAGCAGACAGTGAACCTGCGTACATATTTCCATCAGCAGGCGCTTACTTCTGAACTACACCGTGCCATATGCGAGGCAGTTGATTCAACACCACTACAATTAAAATAAAGTGAAATACAAAGTCACCATCGAACTGATTAGGACAAGCTACAATCCTGGATGCAGAAGCATCTCCATGGGCGACATCTGAATCAGACCCCCCCAGGCACATGTCGACAAATTGGCATCGAACTACTGGTTGGTGTCCGGACAGATGTTTGCAGAGACAAAGGGTTTTTGCTGGCCATACAAGATCAGCTCATCCTAAGAAGAAACTACCAAAGGATATAGTTGGAGATAATTCGGTCCAAGATGACAAATGTAGATTTGGGTGTCAGTCATCAGAGACCATCCAGCACGTCACCGGAGGATGTCAAGTGTTTGCTACAACAGAGTATAAAGAGAGGCAGGACGCAGTTGCAAAAATACTTCATCAAGAACTGGCTCTGATACTAGGACTTTTAAATCTTAGTAAGGTGCCCTATAAATACACCCCTTATCCTGTTCTAGAGAACTCAGCAAAGAGGTTGTACTGGGATCGGACCGTACTCACAGACCAACGAGTTGCCCACAACCCAGAGATAATAATAGTGGATAAATCCTGAAACCAAGTGACGCTGATTGATGTCGCTATTCCAAATACTAATAATCTAGAGATAAAGTACAACGAGAAGATCATTAAGTACGGAGACAGTGGAGGGCAGATAGTGTCCGAGTGATTCCAATAGTCATGTCGTCAACTGGCGTGGTTCCTAAGAATTTTCGAGGGAACATTAAAAAACTGGGTCTTAGAGAACATCTTTATAAGGTTATACAGAAGGCCGTAATACTTGCAACGGCTCACACCGTGCAGATATTCCTGGGAAACGAGGATGCGTCGCGTTGTCGTTCAAGGCCCGATAACTTGGAAAGGGCTCAGTCTCTCTGATATCTGAGATACCTAGGATGAGCGAATGTTCTCCTTTGTGGGAGTGTGAAAGCCCTTCAGGTTAAAGTATATAATAATAATAACGAAAGAGAGGACGCTGAAAATGCTTCAGGAGCTGCAAAGAACAGGTGATCATAGATGCAACAATAACCTTTGCTGCCAAATGAACTAAAGGCTCTCTATATACAGCGTATATTCTTTACCAAAGACCTTTTGTTAACATACCCCACTCATGGCTGACAGAAACGTTATGCTTGTACAAGCTAGACTTTAGTTTTCTTTGACATTTCATGTCGCTATGGAGAACTAGGCTTACAATGAATACATCTAGGAAAACACTGGATGCAGTGGTAATCAATATAAAAAGAGGATTTTTTTAGGGTGATGCCTTAAACCCGCTCTGGTTGGTCTGGCATTTCGTTACTTGATTCAATTATTGAACCACCGAAAGCGAGGGTACACTTGGCCCCAGTCAGAAAGAAAAGTAAGCCATCTGTGGTATATGGATGACATTAAACTGTATGCCACGACAAAGAACCAGCTTAAAGACCTCCTGTCTTATATAGAGAGGTTCACGAATGACATCCAGATGAAATTCGTCCTGGATAAATGTAGAGTTAGCAGTACGGAGCGAGGCAAGTGGGTTGGCCACACGAAGGATATGACGCTGTGGAGAACCTGGGCAGGAACCTGAGGGAATGCAGGAGAATGAACTATTTACCTGAGATATCAACAAGCTAGAGGTATGGATCACAGCAGGCAAAAGAGACATACTTTAAGAGAGTACGCCAAGGCTTTGAGACTCGGCTTTCTGCCAGAAGCGAAAGTGACCAACACATACGCGACGTCAGCCCTCTCATACAGTTTTTAGGATCATAAAGTGGACAAAAACTGACCTTAAGGAGCTGAACACAAAAACAAGAGTCGCTTTTACCTCATACAGAGCTCACCATTAAATATCTTCTGTGGAAAGATGTCATCTACCACGTAAGTTTGGAGGCAGGGTATACTAAATGTACTAGTTCGACATCACAAACAGCTGATCAATCTGCGATAATATTCCTACAAAAGGGGAAAAACTAGTGACTTACACCTGGAGGTATTCAAAGCTGATAAGAAAGCAAGTCCATTGAGGGTATTAGATAAGAACTTTAATCCCAATTCCGAAATCGCGATACCCCAACACTGATGGCGAACGGGCGAGGAAACGCCCTCCACGGACAATACCTGGCAACAATTGAAGACGACACGATGGACACAGAACATCTACATTCTTCCTCCGAAGCTATACAGGACCAAGTTATTTCAACAAGAGCCCAACAGAAGCGAATTATGGGTCAGAACATCGAGACCACAAATGTCGACTATGCCATAGCAAAGAGGAGACCCTGTAAAAAGTTATTGCTGGATGTTCAACACTTGGGCCCAAAATTTACGTGGATTGCCATAACCGACTTGCAAAAATTGTACACCAACAGCTGCGTCATAAGTATATGAATCTGCAGGAAATCGTTCAATACTACCAATACGAACCCCCCAATATTTGTGAAACGGCCGATGTGAAGTTGTACTGGAACAGGGAGATTCAGACGGGTAGGCCGATACCGAACAATATCCAAGATATCGTTCTTACCCTGAAACTCACGAAAGCCACCTAGATAAAATAAATTGCTGCGCCACTCGCCAATAACACAAGTGAGAAAATAAGCACATACCTCTGCGGGATGAAATTGCGAAAATGTAGCACATGAAGTCATGCTACGATCCTACCTGTTACATTGGGAACGAAAGGAGAGATACCAAAGAACTTTAAAACATGTCTTAGTTCACTTGGTCTCGACTGACAACTCCACAGGTAACTCCAAAAATCAGTTCTATTAGACACCTGCGATATAGTACGAAGAATAATCGGGAACAAGCTACAGTATATTTAATACTCCCAACTAAGCAGATCATCATGTTTCGGAACGATGGATTTCATACCTGCTTTCATAACCATCTGTCAATGACTAAACACCTGTCAAGCGGGAAAATGTGCTGCACAACAAAATAGTAATGATAATAATAATATATGAGTATATTGAAAAAAAACATACATGGTGTGTTACCTACGATATCTACAATTAAAGAATAAAAAGCAATCAGTGAAGTTTGGAATCTGTGATGGCACTGATAAGTACACTTTGGAGAACCCAATTCAATACAATACAGTTTTTAGACCTGACGATCGTTTCTCTAACAAAGTTCGCGTCATCAGAGGGATGAATATAGTAAGCGACTAAAAACCAGATCTACTATTTATATATTAGTTGCCAAGCAGTAGCGGACAGCGTCTGTATACCTTCCAAGAGGTAATAATATCATATCTTATTCGTTATCAGTTTGATATAGTCACTTGCATATAAGTCATTCATATAAAGTAATTAAATAATCAACAAATTTATATATATATTTTAATTTCAACAACACACCACGAGGGCTTACAGCCTTAATACTATCGTACTGAGGGTGTTGACAAGGAGGAAAGAGGCAGCTTGTTAATTCTGGACTTGAAGGTTTGGAGGTTCGGGGGAGAAGGAACAACATGTGCCGGCAAGGAATTCCACAACTTGGAAGTTCTCGGGACAAAAGAGCCGGCATAACAAGATGTTCTATGTCTGGTGACCTGGATAGTAAAAGGGTGCATTCGCTGTTTCCCTGGTAGATCTATTGGGGGCAGCAGGTGGAGGAACTATGGAAGAAAGCTCATCTGAGCAGTGCCCGTGCAGATATCTATGAAAGAGAGAGAGGTCACCAACGGCACGTCGGTGGGCAAGGGATGGCAGCCTTTGAGTGAGGGTAGGGTCACCGATGAGACGTATAGCTCTCTTCTGAATGGAGCCCAGGATAGCGAGTGTGGAAGCGGTAGCGGCACCCCAGATGTGGGAGCAGTATTCGAGGATTGGTCTTATTTGTGAAGTATATAAAGTATATAGATTAGCTGGTGAAAAGTATTTGCGAGCCCGGAAGAGGAAACCTAATTTCTTAGCAACCGCTTCTGCAATTGATGTAAAATGTTGGTGCCAATTGAGATTTCGATCCACAGAAATGCCAACAAGAGAAGAGGACTCATTACTTTGAATAACTTGGTTGTTCATTGTGGTGGGTCTGGGGCTGGTGTATCTCTTATGAGAAAGAAAGCAAGACTGAGATTTGGTGGGGTTGAATTGTACAAGATTTCTACTTCCCCAGTCTAATATTTTTTGGAGATCCACGGAGACAGAACCCTCCATGAGTCTGCGATCATCATCTAATTGGACTAAAGAGATAGGCTTAGAATATTGTATATTTGAGTGGAGGGTGCTGTCGTCCGAGTAACTATGAACTGGGTTGGATGTGCTGGAGAGGAGGTCATTGATGTGGATAAGAAACAAAGTAGGGGCTAAAGCTGAACCTTGAGAAAACTCCTGCATTAATTGGATACAGTTTAGAGGAATGGCCATCCACGACAACAGAATTTCTCCGGTTGGAGAGGAAATTTGCTGTCCAGGTACAGAGTTTTGGTGGCAGGCCATAGTCCGGAAGTTTATTAAGCAGCGCTGCGTGCCAGACCTGGTTGAATGCGTTGGATATGTCTAGAGCGACAATCTGGGATTCACCATGTAGTTCCATAGACTTGTTCCAAGAATGGGTGACAAAGAAAAGGAGGTCGGCAGTCGATCTGCGCTGACGGAATCCATACTGGCTGTCGTGGATTAGACTGTGTTTTTCAAGAAATTTTAGTAATTCGGTGTTTATATACTTTTCCATCACTTTAGAGACGACTGAAACAAGAGAAATAGGCCTGTAGTTGCTAGGAAGCGCTTTGGTCCTTTCTTGGGGATGGGTTGTACTCGAGCAGTTTTCCAGTTACTAGGGAATATGCCTTTATTGTGAGATACCTGAGACAGGCGAGTCAGGACAGGAGCAAGTTCTGGTGCCAATTTTTTGAGAACAATTGCTGGGATCTCGTCAAGGCCAGAGGCTTTTCTGGTATTAAGAGAAGAGAGCATCTTTCGTACCTTTTTAGTTTTGAAAATGATATCGGTCATTTTGTGCGCGACATTGGGGACTGTTGGTGGTTGAACATTTGGAGGTGGGTTGAGAGTATAATTGCCGAGGAACAACGAAGCAAAAAGTTCAGCCTTGCCCAGGGCGGTAGAAACAATTTCATCCCCTGAGACAGGAGGTGAGAACGTGCTCTTGCAGAAATTATTCTGAATAGATTTAGCAAGAGTCCAGAAGGGTTTGCCGCCATTGTAACTTAAGAGGACTTTGTTTTTGATGTGGTTATTAAACGAGTTTTTGCCTCAGAAAGAATGCGGACATAGCGGTTTCTTGCTTGAAATTAATTTAAATGGTCACCAAGACAATCAAACAAGTTCGTGGGAGACTCCAGGATGTTCAAACATGAACAATAATTCATCATATATTATTAGTGAATTTTCTTAAAAAAAATTCACTAATGAGGAGATCCCGACTTTCGAATTTTGAAAAAATTTCTTCAAATGAGCGCTAATTAGGACCCCTGGAACCCAAATCCGAGGTCGGTTTCAGACTTTATATGTTTATATATATATATATATATATATATATATATATATATATATATATATATATATATATATATATATATATATATATATATATATATATATATATATATATATTTATATATTTATGTGTCACACCTATAACTAAAAAAAATAATAGACCGATTTTGATAAAACTTGGTGAATACCTTCCTTTCACAAGTGGCTTGGATAAGTTCGTTAGCCAGGAAAATCCGCCGAGGTTTTCCCGGAAAATTTTGTGTTTTCTTTCGAAAAAAATCGAAAAAAATTTATTTCTCCGGAATTAACAAAGTAAGGGCAACCAAATTTAACTCTCGGGTTTATATCATTATGGGTAAAATACCTACGAAAATTTAGCTCTGTAGCTTAAAGGACAAAAAAGTTACAGGCATTTAAAGAACAATAAATTTGGGTTTTCCTCAAAACGTCAAAATCGCGATTTTAAACGTCAAAATTGGTGAGTACCTTCCATTCGCAAGTGGCTTGAATAAGTTCGTTATCCAGGAAAATCCGCCGAGGTTTTCCCGGAAAATTTTATGTTTTCTTTCGAAAAAAAATTATATCTTCAAAATTAACAAAGTAAGGGCAACCAAATTTCATACGCGGGTTTATATCATTATAGGCAAGTCACCTACCAAAATTTAGCTCCGTAGGTTAAAGGACAAAAAAGTTATAGGCATTCAAAGAAAAATACATTTGGCTTTTCCTCAAAACGTCAAAATCGCGATTTTAAACGTCAAAATTGGTAATATTTAAGCAATGAACCTGACACTAATATGAGCTATGGAAGGAAAATGTCTCAAGAATAATGTTTTACAAAGCCTGAAGTCTTAGTTTCAATAGTCATTGTCCTTCATTTTACTAAAATATTCCCAGAAAATTCATTTCAAATAGACCCTAAGTTGATGCTTTCGCTGTAGGTTTAGTGAAGTTTATGGTTTAACGGTCTATAATTTTTAGCTAATTTTCGTAGAACAAATTCGTTACTGCATTTTAGTATATTTTATCGAAATATGATGCATGTTTGTAAGAAAAAATCTGGACGCAGTAAGTGCGTTTTGGTAGCAAATTTTCATTAAGTCCTCCAAATTTCAATAACTCATTTGCTATTAACGTAAGTTTTGTTGGTTAGGAAACCAACATTTAACTGTATTTTCGGAAATTTTTTGTATGAACGCAGCAAGGGCGTTTTGGTTGCGAATTTTCATTAAATGTTTCAAATTTCAATAACTCAATTTGCTATTAACCTAAGGTTAATTGGCTAGGAGACCAGTTTTCTCAGAAACATTTAAAGTTTATTTTCCGAAAAGTTTTGTACATTTTCAAATAATTATTTTGATAAAATATGATACACTGTTCCTACTATATAGGTTATACCGGTAACCAAATTGATGCCTGCTCGCATTAGAGCGATATATTTGTAATTAAAAACATTTTTATGAAAATTCACTTCCATAACGCACTTGCTGCGTCCAGAGTTTTTATATATTAATCACGATTTGCAATTGAATATCTCATTTGTTTCAGAATGCATAAATGACACCAAAGAAATTCCTGACACCAGCTTTTGTATGTAACCTAATTAAACACCTGTGGCTATGAAGTGCAACGACATGAAGTTTATCTGTAACATTCTGATTGGAAAACCTACCCGTTAATTCAAGTAAACAGAAAATATCCTTATGTCAGCACCATACTTCGGTTGGTTTTTAACGTCAATTTGCGAACGCCAGCAATTGTTCTCAAAAAATGCGCACCAGAACTTGCTCCTGTCCTGACTCGCCTGTTTCAGACATCTTACAATAGAGGCATATTCCCCAGTAACTGGAAAACTGCTCGAGTAAAACCCGTCCCCAAGAAAGGATCCAAAGCGCTTCCTAGCAACTACAGGCCTATTTCTCTCCTTTCATCTTTAAAGTGATGAAAAAGTATATAAACACCGAATTGCAGAAAAATACTTGAAAAACACAGTCTAATCCATGACAGGCAGTATGGATTCCGTCAGCGTAGATCAACTGCTGGCCTCCTTTCCTTTGTCACCCATTCTTGGAACAAGTCTATGGAACTACACGGTGAATCCCAGATTGTCGCTATAGACATATCCAAAGCATTCGACCAGGTCTGGCAGGCAGCGCTGCTTAATAAACTTTCGGCCTATGGACTACCACCAAAATAACCTGGACAGCGAATTTCCACTCCAACCGGAGCATTTCTGTTGTCGTGGATGGCCATTCCTCTAAACTGTATCCAATTAATGCAGGAGTTCCTCAAGGTTCAGCATTAGCCACTACTTTGCTTCTTCTTCACATCAATGACCTCCTCTCTAGCATATCCAGCCCAGTTCACAGTTACGCGGACGACAGCACCCTCCACTAAAATATACAATATTCTAAGCCTGTCTTTGGTCCAATTAGATGAGGATCGCACACTCATGGAGGGTTCTGTCACCGTGGATCACCAAAAAATATTAGACTGGGGAAGTAGAAATCTTGTACAATTCAACCCCACCAAATCTCAGTCCTGCTTTCTTTCTCACCAGCCCTAGACCCATCACAATGAACAACCAAGTTATTCAAAGTAATGAGTTCTTTTCACTTGTTGGCATTTCTGTGGATCGAAATCTCAATTGGCACCAACATGTCACATCAATTGCAGATGCGGCTGCTAAGAAATTAGGTTTCCTCTTCCAGGCTCGCAAATACTTTTCACCAGCTAATCTCTATACCTTATATACTTCACATATAAGGCCACACCTCGAATACTGCTCCCACATCTGCCGGCGCATGTTTTTCTTCTCCTCCGAATCTCCAAACCTTCAAGTCCAGAATTAACAGGTTGCCTCTTTCCTACTTGTCGACACCCACGGTACGATAGTACTTAGGCTGTAAACCGTGGTGTGTTGTTGAAATTAAAAAAAAAAACGCCATAAATAAGCGAATATAAAACTGTTTTGAAAATAAATATATTAATATTTAACGTGTAAATGTACCCATTGTTTTAGAACTAGGTCTTTACCATTTTTATTATCACATGTATATACATTTCATTTTACTTTCAATAAAATCACCTTTTGTTTGGAAGAAGTAGTGTGTTGTTATTACATTAGGTTAATCTCCAAATTCCAAGTCTCCAACTTAGCCTAATAATATACCACCCCCGTGTATTAACAGACGTTAATGAATCAAAACAAGCCACTCACATATTCGCTTATATTTTAAAAACTCTTCCTTTATTCCGCTATTTTAATTAAGGAGATATTATGCCTGGCATTTATGAATTTGGGGTGTCGCTCGTTACATTGTACAAATGACAAAAGATCTTTTTTAATGACACCTGAACAAATACAGAGTTCTGGCTTATTTATTGTTCAGCCAACAATAAGATACTCCGCCATATAGCTATTCATTTGTTTACCTTCCTTTGTGATTCTTTTATTGAAGGACCCTGTTACTTTATAAAGTGTGAAATAAGGCAGTAGCTGACTGCTGCTGCAGTGATTACTAAAAATACGAACTAATGCAAATTTATTATTATAGCACAACGATTATTGATACTCTAAGGAGGTAAATTTTATATAAAATATTTCAGATTCATCATCATCACATTCTAAAGGCGATGTCTTATTTCTTAATATACTTTATTATTTCACTAACTGGATAAACTATATGATACATTTAACTATAATACAATTACAATAGTACATTAGTACATAACAGATAACTGACCGAGCGTGGAGGACGTGTGTTCACTGTAGCGGTTGGTAGAGAAGAGAGAGATCGCTCTGGTGTTTCTTCGTTGCTGTAGATCTTGACAGCTGGCTGTCGCAGAACATAACGTAACGTTTAACTGTCAAGAGTATTTATGCAGAAATACAGAGTAGTGTTGACGGAAACACTGCGGTCGGAACCACCGCCACAGTAACTTCCACACTTTATTAGTTGTGCTAGGTTTTCAAGAAGTTTTCCACTGATCACCATTTTTGGCTTTTTTCCAAATAGGGGATACACAACTTATTTTTTTCTATTTACTTATTTAATTTTCAAACTCAACTCAAACTCAAAAACTCGTTTAATAACCACATCAAAAACAAAGTCCTCTTAAGCTCCAACGGTGGCAAACCCTTTTGGACTCTTGCTGAATCTATTGGGAATAATTTCTGCAAGATCACCTTCCCACCTCTGGTTTCAGGGGATGAAATTGTGTCTCCTGCCCTGGGCAAGGCTGAACTTTTTGCCTCGTTGTTCACCGGCAATTCTACTCTCTCAACCCACCTCCAAATGTTCAACCAGCAACAGTCCCCAATGTCGCGCATAAAATGACGGATATCATTTTCAAATCTAAAAAGGTACGAAAGATGCTCTTTTCTCTTAATACCAGGAAAGCCCCTGGACTTAACGGGATCCCAGCAATTGTTCTCAAAAAATGCGCACCAGAACTTGCCCCTGTCCCGACTCGTCTGTTTCAGATATCTTACAATAGAGGCATATTTCCTAGTAACTGGAAAACTGCTCGAGTACAACCCGTCCCCAATAAAGGATACAAAGCGCTTCCTAGCAACTACAGGCCTATTTCTCTCCTTTCAGTCGTCTCTAAAGTGATGGAAAAGTATAAAAGCAACGAATTACTAAAATTTCTTGAAAAAAAACCGTCTAATCCACGACAGGCAGTATGGATTCCGTCAGAGCAGATCAACTGCCGACCTCCTTTCCTTTGTTACCCATTCTTGGAACAAGTCTATGGAACTACACGGCGAATCCCAGATTGTCGCTCTAGACGTATCCAAAGCATTCGACCAGATCTGACACGCAGCGCTGCTTAATAAACTCCCGGCCTATGGCCTACCACCAAAATTATGTACCTGAACAGCAAATTTCCTCTCCAACCGCAGCATTTCTGTTGTCGTGGATGGTCATTCCTCTAAACTGTATCCAATTAATGCAGGAGTCGCTCAAGGTTCAGCTTTAGCCCTTACTTTGTTTTTTGTCCACAGCAATGACCTCTCTAGCACATCCAACCCAGTTCACAGCTACGTGGACGACAGCATCCTCCACTCAAATATACAATATTCTAAGCCTGCCTCTTTAGCCCAATTAGATGAGGATCGCAGACTCATGGAGGGTTCTATCTCTATGGATCTCCAAAAAAGATTAGACTGGGGAAGTAGAAATCTTGTACAATTCAACTCCACCAAATCTCAGTCTTGCTTTCTATCTCATAAGAGATACACCAGCCATAGACTCATCACAATGAACAACCAAGTTATTCAAAGTAATGAGTCCTTTCTACTTGTTGGCATTTCTGTGGATCGAAATCTCAATTGGCACCAACATGTCACATCAATTTGCTAAGAAATTAGGTTTCCTCTTCCGGGTTCGCAAATACCTTTCACCAGCTAATCTCTATACCTTCTATACTTCACACATAAGGCCAAACCTCGAATACTGTTCCCACATCTGGGATGCCGCTGCCGCTTCTACACTCGCTATCCTGAACTCCATTCAGAAGAGAGCTATACGTCTCATCGGTGACCCTACCCTCACCCAAAAGCTGCCATCCCTTGCCTACCGACATGCCTTTGGTGACATCTCTCTCTCTATCTTATAGATATCTGCACGGGCACTGCTCGGAGGAGCTTTCTTCCATAGTTCCTCCACCTGCTGCCCCCAATAAATCTACCAGGGGAACAGAGCGAATGCACCCTTTTACTGTCCAGGTCACCAGACATAGAACATCTTGTTATGCCCGCTCTTTTGTCCCGAGGACTTCTAAGTTGTGGAATTCCTTGCCGGCACATGTTTTTCCTTCTCCCCCGAACCTCCAAACCTTCAAGTCTAGAATTAACAAGTTGCCTCCTTCCTCCTTGTTGACACCCACGGTACGACAGTATTTAGGCTCTAAGCCCTCGTGGTGTGTTGTTGATATATATATATATATATATATATATATATATATATATATATATATATATATATATATATATATATATATATATATCTTGTTATGCCCGCTCTTTTGTCCCGAGGACCTCTAAGTTGTGGAATTCCTTGCCGGCACATGTTTTTCCTTCTCCCCCGAACCTCCAAACCTTCAAGTCTAGAATTAACAAGTTGCCTCCTTCCTCCTTGTTGACACCCACGGTACGACAGTATTTAGGCTCTAAGCCCTCGTGGTGTGTTGTTGAAATATATATATATATATATATATATATATATATATATATATATATATATATATATATATATATATATATATATATATCACAAGCCGCATTTCGAAAAAAATGTGGATGACGCCATACCTTTGACGGCTGTCAAGACATTTAAATGAGATGAAAAAGTAGGGTAATTGAAAACTAAATTATGGTGTTCGAACGTTTAAAAAAGTAACGTAGTTATACGGGATGGTCCACACTTTTCTTCCACATTGTATTATCAGAAATACATACTACTAGCTTCTTCGATAATTGATTTTAATTACGGCCACAATCTTTTTATGAAGGTGTCGTGTTAAAAAATGTTGGAACACAATAAGCTTTTGATTAATATCTGGGAAACTATAGGCGGTAAATCACCGTAACCATATCATAGCTACTGTCGTGTATTATTGAGCAAACATAAAAACTCAACTAGCTAAATCATTGTCAAATATTTGTCGTCCATGGGAGCGGAAATAATATTTTTTGCCTGGCAATAATAAATCACAGGGCTGGTGTAGTTATAGTAATAGGGAGAAGAGCTATTAGCGGGTACTTATGGGACGCACTCACCACTCGCTTCACGGGAAGTATTCACACTAGCAACTAGCCTGGAATTAAGCAATATGTTTGCAGCTATTAGGGCAATAGGGTTGGCCGAGCGTGCCGCCTCCACTCTCTTATATATCACACTCGCATAAACCAGTGGCGGCTGTTTAATTGCAACGTAACGTCATTTACTTTAAAAAAAAGTGAAAAAGTATATCCGTAACAAGAATCAAAATGCTTTTTGTAGTTTATGTTACTTTTACATTGTGTAACTAATTTAACTTACTCATTGATTTTTATTTATTTATTTATTTAAATTTGCACCTACAGAATTAAACAAATCCAAATGGTACTTAAAAATAAAACCAAAAAATAATAATAAAATAAAAATAACTCAAAGTAACAAAATCACTGTCTTAAGACAGTTTTCATACTAGATATCACAATTAGAAAAATTAGAATTATAATTATGCATTAATCTGTCCATGGAACTGTTACATCCATAGTTGGTCCTGTGTGTTCGCTCAAAAAAAGTTGCTGTTGGCGAGTTGAGGACCAACTCGAGCAGATCATTACAGTCAATGTGACCATTAATTAACTTATATATAAACATCAATGAAAGATACCCACGTCGCGCTTTGAGACTGACCATACCACAAAGAAGCAATCTGACATCATACCCAATATCTTGGCAAGGAAAGTGATGCTTATAAAGAAGGTACTTAACAAATTTGTTTTGTACCCTTTCAATACGATTAATGTGGCAAGCATAGGATGGAAACCATACAACACAATAATACTCAATATTACTTCGAACCAAGGATGTATACAAACTAGTGATTGCCTTTGTGTCAGTCATATGCTTAGTGTGTCTTTTAGCAAACCCCAAAAGTCTGCAACATTTCACAACCACAGCATCAATATGCAGATTAAATGACAAATCATTTTTGAAAATTATACCAAAATCTGCAACTGAAGTGACAACGTCCAACACCGTGTTATAAATGTTATAGCTATGAACAATCCGATTCTGACCCCTAAAATAGCTCACAACCTTACATTTACCCGCATTAAGCGACAATAAGTTTGAACTGCACCAGCGAGTCAAATTGTCGAGATCATGTTGCAAAGTGTTCACACCATGGACAACTTCCGAAAAAAACGTCATCTGCATACAATAAACATTTGAATGACTCAAAATAACTCACAACATTTTAATTTAATGAAGGAACAAAATTTATATAAAAGATCATAAAATTTAATTGGGCTGCTCAGTCGAAGGCATGAGGATTAATGTAAATTAAACACAGGGCATGGGCTTTTGCACTAACAACTGGTATGGTGTAAGATGTACAAATAAAAATCAGAAATACGGTTAAAATTGGTTTGTTGAAAATTTACTGAAATTATATAATGCTAACAATGATGAATTTATCAAGATGATTGATGTTATATAAAGCAATTGACTAAATGATCCTTGATAAATTGTGGTTAAATTATTTATAATCAAAAATTGACACATATAAATGGAGTGCTTAGCTTGACATAAGCGGTGGGACTCCATTGATTGCTCGGCATCATCTAAACTCCTCCGCCATCGAGGTGGGGACTCAAGGCTATCTTAACCATTGTTCAAAGGCTGCGGGGGCCCCTGGTTGCCTGATGCAGAGCTCCTCTGTCAAGTATGATACATTCTCCACCTTAAGTTCTAGAGCTGGTCAGCTCTTTAATAGTTGGCTGGTGTGGTATACTTGCAATATAGTAGGTGGTAGTGGACTTTTCCTTTAAGTGATAGTAAAGGATTTTGTTCACGCCCGAGGAGGTACCACCCCTTGCATCAAGGGGCCGGTGAAGTCGCAACGGACGTTTTCGGTTCTGGTGTATGAGTCGGTTTCCCGTATAAGCAAACATGATCATGGCTCCTCCTTGTACAAAAGATTCCGGAGGTAAAATACCCCTCCATTCGGATCTCCGGGACAGGGGTGTACAGGGGGCGCCAGCATTAAGATTTGACATATCCTTCTCGAATATATGTGGCCTAAATTCTAACCTGAACTCCGTCCACCATTTACTCCAGGCTAATAGGCCCCAACTCCTCTTCCTTGCCGAAACTCAAATCAGTGCCAAAACAGCCACTAATCAACTTAATTTCCCGGGGTATGAGCTCCTTACTTCCTTTAGATTGCATGGAGGCGTGTGCGCCTACGTCTGTAGCAATCTACCCTGCACCAGACTCCCCAATTTAGAAGCTGGAAGAAAATACATACCATGGATTAAACTCTCTCTCAGGGCTGCAACTAAATTCATCTGTTGCATTTACCGGTCACCTTCTAACAACAACTTTGTCCAGCTCTTCGACTACCTTTCTGAAAAAACCGACTATTTGATTTCTGAATATCCTTCCTCCGAGGTCACTATTCTTGGTGACTTCAATGTACATAATAAGGAATTGCTAGGATCTTCAAAAACCGACCCACAAGGAAGAGCAGCGGGGGCCTTTGCAGTCAGCAATTCTTTAGCCAATATGGTTCAGCAACCTACTTACTTTTCTCGCACCCGAACACACAGCTCAAATCTTTTAGATCCCCTTCTTACTACAAACCCTGACTGCTATAAGATATCAGTCACCGCCTCCCTTGGTCGCTCAGATCACGGCATGGTCACTGCCTCCTGCGCAATGCAACTCGAGGTTACACAGTCATCACACCCACGTATCGTTTGGCACTACAACTCCGCGAACTGGGACGAAATGCGAGATTACTTTTCCTCATTTCCATGGGCGTCTGTCTGCTTCTCTCATCCTGACCCCTCTGATATCTCACAAAACGTCACTGAAATTATCCAAGCTTGCATGGAATTATTTATGCCACGTACACAGAAAACCTCTGCAGCCGCTCAAAAGCACTGGTTCTCTCAATCCTGTGACAAGGCCAGACTTGAAAAGGTCAAAGCTCACAAAACGCTTCCACACAATCCCAGTCAAGAAAGCCGTCAAACATTTAACGACGCAAGAAACCGATATGTCCGCATTCTTTCTGAGGCAAAAAAATTGTTTAATAACCACATCAAAAACAAAGTCCTCTTAAGCTCCAGCGGCAGTAAACCCTTCTGGACTCTTGCTAAATGTATTGGGAATAATTTCTGCAAGAGCACGTTCCCACCTCTTGTCTCAGGGGATGAAATTGTTTCTACTGCCCTGGCAAGGCTGAAGTTTTTACCTTGTTGTTCGTCGGCAATTCTACTCTCAACCCACCTCCAAATGTTCAACCATCAACAGCCCCCAATGTCGCGCATAAAGTGACGGATATCATTTTCAAAACTAAAAAGGTACGAAAGATACTCTCTTCTCTTAATACCAGTAAAGCCTCTGGCCTTGACGAAATCACAGCAATTGTTCTCAAAAAATGCGCACGAGAACTTGCTTCTGTCCTAGCTCGTCTGTTTCAGACATCTTACAATAGAGGCATATTCCCTAGTAACTGGAAAACTGCTCGAGTACAACCCGTCCCCAAGAAAGGATCCACGGTGTACGACAGGGTCCACATCTCGGTACGGAACCAGGTACTATGTTGTCACGACAGCTCCAAATAACACAAAATGTTATAAAATAGAGACTGTGTACAACCAACTAACAATTTTGAAAGTTTTCAGCCCTGGTGCATTTCTTCCCTAATATAGCGACAATGTATGTAAGGCTAGATGTATTCTCACCATAATTAGAACCGCAGACCGGTTTCGCTCAGATTAGAACTCGTCAGTACGGTATACTAATTACAGCGGGAACACACCTATAAAGTAAAACGGCTATGGTAGCCAGCCTCCTAGAGCATTGTGAGATGTACGACAGTGTCGCCATTTCGGTGCGGAAAAAAAATAGAGACTGTGTACAACCAACTAACAATTTTGTAAATTGTCAGCACTGACCCATTTCTTCCGTACATTCATTTAGAAATGGACCAGTGCTGACAATTTACAAAATTGTTACTTGGTTGTACACAGTCTCTATTCTATAACAATTTGTGTTATTTGGAGCTGTCGTGACAACATACTACCTGGTTCCGCACAGAGATGGCGACACTGTCGTATATTTCACAATGTTTTCCTACTTGTTATATATGGTTTTTCCGTTTATCGGTTAATCGACTAAGAACAGGAATTTTAGCAAATTTATTCAGTTATATAACTGATTTTAATATTCCAAGTAACTTTAGTTATAAAAGCTGTGTATCCATCTGCTCCTAAGAAAATAATTATTTACAGAGAATCATCCCCAAACAGCAGAAAGTGGCAAATTTACTAACGGAAGGAAATAAGCAGTTGTCAGTGAACCGAAAAAATGTAATATTATATTCAACTAATTATTTAGTTTTCATAGGGGTTTGCTTAATTTAACGAGCCGCCACTGTCAAAGAAACATACACAGAATATATCGGGGGTGGCTATGGAAATACCCTAAGTCTGCTTATCGAAATAATCACATCTGCATTGCCTTGTTGCACTTGGTGAATAATTGCTCGACTCTTAGGGGTCTATGAAAAATTCATTTAATTAATTATTAGGTTGTTAAGCCTTTGAAAACAAACAAATTTAATTGGTTTATAGCTTGACACTGCTCATAGAATGCCCAAATTTCTCACAAATATGCTACTATTTGCCTAATAACGTTTCAAGCCACCTAGAAAATGTCAGTGCATCTTCTTTGTGAGTTTTCTTAGAAAAATTCGCTAAAAACGAGATCGCGACTTTTGAATTTTGAGAAAACTTCTTCAAATGATTGCAAACTAGGTCCCCTAGAACCAAACTTAGAAATCGGTTTCAATAAGTGAAGATTGGAACCTGTGATGAGTACTGATAAGTACACGTGGAAAACCAAATCACCACAACACATATTTTTAAAGACCTGACGATCGTTTCACTAACAAAGTTAGCGTCATTAGATGGTGAACGATTCTGACTTATTCATCCACCTCACCAAAGACTTAGAGGCCACCCTGTGATTGCAATAATAATTTTATAAGATACACCTAAAGACACCTTATAATTAGCTTATATTTATATTTAAATTTAAGTGCAAAGATATCATTTTGCTGCTTTGATAAAATTTTAAAAAACTATAAAAAATAGGTTGGCTGCTTTTTTTGAAAAATATAATATTTTCTCAGATAGCCAACAAGGTTATAGGAAGGGTCGCTCTACTGTCTCGGCCCTGCTTAGAAGTAGCAGTGGTGGGGAGGCCAACGTCAAGCAAGTAGGCTACAATGGGCCCTTTTTGCCAACCCCAGCAACCATGCTCTACTCCTCCTCGGTTCCGTCGCCAAACCGCCTCGACCACGAGATGAAGGCCGTGACGGTCTCCAATTGGACGGTACTTACCTGGTTCCTCTGCAGAGTCCTTGATCCGAACAATTCTGCTCGAAAACTCCCAAAAGCCTCGCATTCACACAGGTAGTGGTAGGACGTTTCCTCATCCTCGCCGCATTCCTGGCAAATGGGATCCCCCTCAACGCCTATCAATGTGAGATGTCTTCTACGGGCGCAGTGGCCTGTCAGTGCCTTTCCATTGCTTCCTCGGTCCACCTGTCTAAGGTCACAGAGACGGTCTTCATACTTATGCCTATCGCAGGTCCGGGCCACAGAACGGCCGCCGGGAATCGAGTCTTGCGAGATTATTCGCCACCTCATTCCCCGCTACGCCACAGTGTTCCGGAACCTACACCAATTGCACCTCCTTCATCCTGGCTAGTCCTCTGAGGGCGTCAGCGCACTCCTTAACCAGTGTTGATCTGATCGCAGACTGCCCGGAGGACCGCCTGTCTATCCGAGCAGATGTACACACATTTCTCGGGACTCCTCTTCACATCCTGTCTATTGACCACAGACAGGATAGCATACACCTCTGTTTCGAATGCCGTGGCATATGCGCTAAGAGCGGCCTTGCTTAGTGTGATAGAAAATATATCAGATGCCTTTGGTAACAAAAAAAAATTGCGAATTGACTCTTCACGATCTCCATAAAGCATTCGATACGGTGTCAGGGGTGTCCCACATCAGCTGATTGAATCATACCAGCGAGAGAGAATACAGTGTGTGGTATGGAACAATGTCGTGTCATCGGGGAGGCCAATTACTTACGGTGTCCCACAGGGTTCAATTCTGTGACCGATTCTATTCATTATAATTATAAATGATTTGGACGCAAGTGTCGGATCAGATGGCTTGCACTGTTATGCGGATGCTCTTAACCGTGGGGACTACTGTGTTGGACGTTGGACAGAAGACTCATGAAACAATGGAGGCTTCAGCAGACTGGTTCGGAGGCAATGGACTCAAACCAAATGCAGGTATGATATTTGGTTTTTTTTCATTTCTCAGGTCATTAGTGGCATCCAAAGTTTTTAAATTTAAATGCCTATAACTTTTTTCTTTTAACCTAGAGACCTGAATTTTGGTGCGTAGTATACTTTTTATAACATAAACCCGCGTACCAAATTTGGTTGCCATAGCTTTATTTTTGTCCGGAAATACAATTTTTTTGGAAAAAAAAAACAATTTTTCCTGGAAAAGCTGATTTTCCTGGCTAACAAACTTATCCAACCCGCTTGCAAAAGGAACGCACTCAATTAATTTGATCAAAATCGGCTCATTATTTTTTGAGTTATGGCTGTGATACATACATATACATGTGGCGCATTGAAAACGAAACAGACCGATTTGCGTCCAGTGAATTTTTTTTTAAGAAACGCTGAAACACGGCAATTTTAATATTGAGGGGGACATGTTTTGACATAAAACTCAACTTTGTCACATCAACTCCTTAAGAGTGGTGATAACAACCCTTATATTTTAAATAGGGAACATGGGTCGTGTGTTATACTATTTGAAAGCTCTTTCTTTTCTGAATTCAGCACACTAATTTTTTTGGAAGTTTTATCAACTCGTTTAAAAATTATTCACAGTTGAAGTTGCAAGAACGTATTTCATTCATTGTGATAAGAAATGCACTGTTTAGTCAATTTTTCGTTAAAAAAAAACTAAAAAACAAAACCAAACGTTCAAAAATGTTTATTCAGCTAATTAAGTGTTCAAATTGTTGACCACCCGCTTCCATATGAAAGTACAAATTTTGTTCAAAACGAGATCTGACATTCTGGAGCATTTCTGGAGTTATTAGACGGCATTCTTCAACAATTCGTCGTCGTAATTCTTCCCGAGACTCCGGTTCTGTTGCGTAAATTCTACTCTTTAAATGGCCCCATAGAAAGAAGTCTAAAGGAGTTAACTCCAGTGATCTAGGGGACCACTCAATAGCATCTCTACGCCAAATCCATTGTCCTGGAAACTCTTTGTTCAAAATCTCCCTAACACGTTGTGAAAAATGCGGAGGAGCTCCATCTTGTTGAAACACTAATTGATTTTCTTGATAGCGATCATCATTTTCAACAATGTCAATTAGTCGAGGGTAAACGATATCTTCTAGTAACTCCAAATACGTTTCGCCACTCAATCTGCCATCAAGAAAAATTGGTCCGATTAAACGGACTCTAAAAATGCCAGTCCAGACATTCATTTTCTGTGGAGTTTGAGTGTGGACTTCGTGAAAATTCCTTGGATTATTATCTGCCCAATAACGACAATAATGACGATTGACTGTAGAGTTTAATATAAACGTACACTCGTCTGAAAAACAGATATTGAAGAGAAAATTCCCGTTATCAGCTATTCGTGCAGTCATAACTTCACAAAACTTCAGTCGCCGATGAAAATCATCTTCATTCAGTTGTTGTACAAGATGAATTTTATACGGGTGAAATTTATGATGCTTCAATATACGCTGTATAGTTCTTCTTTTGATGTTTGAAACAGTGGCCAATTTTCTTGTGCTCAAAGTTGGGTCTGCAGCAAATTGTCCTAAAACTTCAGTCTTAGTAGTCTCATTTCTAACCGGAAATTCACGTTCAGGATCCCGTTTTTTGTCGTTCATTAAACAAATTTACGGTACGGTTGACACAGTCATCATTTTTGAAAAAAGAGTAATTATTTCAACTCTTTCTTCTACAGAATACACCACTGTGAAATTAATTTTCGGTAGTACTATCAAGTAAGAAACCAACCGAAAAAATGAAATAATAAACCGCATTTCTCTCATTCCGATAAGAAATGTTTTGTTTACAAACCAACAAAACATTGACTATCAGCACATTTCTTATCGGAATGTCTAAAATGCGTTCTTGCATCTTCAACTGTGAATAAGTTTTAAACGAGTTGATAAAACTTCCAAAAAAATTAGTATGATGAATTCATAAAAGAAAGAGCTTTCAAATGATCTAACACTCGACCCATGTTCTCTATTTAAAATATAAGGGTTGTTATCACCACCCTTAAGGGGTTAATGTGACAAAGTTGAGTTTTATGTCAAAACATGTCCTCCTCAATATTAAAATTGACGTGTTTCAGCGTTCCTTAAATATTTTTTTCTCTGGACGCAAATCGGTCTGTTTCGTTTTCAATGCACCCCCCTATATATATATATATATATATATATATATATATATATATATATATATATATATATATATATATATATATAGATCTGTGTATGTGTGTAAACAATTGATCCCGAATGTGTATTCTAACGGGCCTAGGTCGCGGCCATTTGAAATTTTTTCCAAAATTCAAAAGTTGCGACATCCTCAAAAGTGAATTTTTTCTAGGAAAATTCACTAAAATGACAAAATCCATAAACCCTTCATTCTGTTTCTGTATGCCGAACAAACAAAACATCCTTCTTGTTTTATGTGCTTAAAGAAATGTAAAAACTTTACCAATTCTCATTTTACTGTTCAATACGAAACGATAATTCTTCTCCAACAAAAGCCAGTCCACTATTGTAAAAGGTGGAAATATTTACAGTGTGTATTTGGAAAAAAGAATTTACATAGTAGAAAGGAACCATTCGCATGGAAATGCGCGTTGTATAGAAAGTATTGTTGGCTGCCGATAAAATATAAGATGACTAGAATAGATGTTAGTAGGAAAAGTCGCCTAGGGCTTTATGCGCTCGCCATTTGATGTATCGTGAATGGGGGTATTTGGGGTATTTGGCTCCACACACTGTGTATGCTAACGGTACAGGATGTCCGCCTGTTCTATTTCAACCATTACGAATAAATAATCCATTAACTTTGTTTACGATACATTTTGTCAATCAGATTGTTATTGATAGCCACTAATGCTTTATACAGGGTGAAGAAACAATACTGCAAAATAACTATAAATAACTCAAGATCGATTTTTCAAAATATAAAATTTGGAAGCTGTATATCTATATTGGGCAAACACGGACATCAATAACAACAAGATTCAAAGAGCACATAGCTCATTTCAGATTTAATAGAGCAGAAAAATCGTGCGTTGTCCAACATATGATTGACTCGGGACATAAGGTAGGCGATAGTAATCTTAAGTTGTTGAAGGCAACCACAGGTTATTTCAAGTTAGATGCTTTGGAAAGTTTGGAAATCCGCAAGGTGAATCCACAGACTTTGATGAATTCAGACGCGCGTCCGGTCAATTCGGCACTTTTTAAAATAGTACGAGATAATCCATGGTTGGGGTGTTGGGGTTGCGCTGAAGAGGTAGCACCTTTCATTGAAGACGGTCGCGCTCGATGGCATAGCTGATGAGCGGTCGACGATGACTGGTCTTCACAGGGCATCCAATTTTTCACTTATGGCTCCTCGTGCCACACCCCCGGCAACTGCTTCGACCTGCAGGCTAAACTAAGTGAAGATAACCAGATATGGTGAAAATCTGTTGCTGGGCAGCAGCAGCAACAGTACCGTGTGGCGGTGCCGAAGATGTACTTCACACACAGCGTCACAATGTAAGCGGGAGGCGCCACTGTAGCAGTTCCAACGGATTCCACACTGCGGTGCAGAAGGGAAACGGAGATCCCAACACTATCATTCCATTCATTCAACATGGCTGAAACAAATATAAACATGGCCCTCAGTCCGGGCACCCCTTAAGTGGGGAGAGGGTGCGAAGAATCCCCCCGTCCATGAAAACCAACAGAATACAAATATATAGAAAACAAACCAGATTTGCAACGTGGAATATACGTAGCCTATGTATGGAAGGAAAACTCGCCAATGTAGATGCAGAAATGAATAGATTGGGAGTCAAGATCTTGGGGCTAAGCGAGGTACGATGGCCAGGCACTGGGAATCACAGGACTAAAAATGGCATTCTCTACTACTCTGGTGGCGACGACCCCAAACACCGATACGGCGTAGCTATACTCATCTCCTCTGAACTAGAAAAATCGGTAATTGATTTTATCCCACTCGGAGATCGAGTGATGCTCTTGAGACTCCTCACTATTCATAGAGTTATGAACGTAATTCAAGCGTACGCTCCAACAGGGGACAAACCTGATGAGGCGGTTGAAGAATTCTACTCTGCTTTAGAAGCAGCTATAAAAACAACAAAACAAAGGGAGATGACAATTGGTCCTGGGGACTTTAACGCCAAAATCGGGAAGGGCGCCGATGGCGGGGTCAGCGGAGATCATGGTCTGGGAACACGCAACACTAGAGGGGATCGTCTGGTGCAATTTTGTACATAGCACCGCCTCTCTGCTGCCAACACATACTTCAAGCAATATCCTAGACGTCTATACATGTGGAAATCCCCAGCAGATAGCAGTGATAACCACATAGTGAGAAATCAGATCGATTTCATCCTCATTAAGAGCCATTTAATGAAGTTTGTCAAATCAGCAACAACATACCCTGGCGCCGACGTCAACAGCCACCACAATCCCGTAGTAATAAGTCTACAGCTTCGCCACTTCAATAGAGTCCAACGTCCAAATAAACCTAAGCGAGTCGATGTCAGAAGACTTCTTGATCCCGAGATACGATCCAGAGCAGCCGAGAGTCTCGACGCGCGTCTACAAACAACTAACTCTTGCAATGACGACGGCGTAGAGCCTCGGTGGACTGTTTTGAAGAAGGCACTTTTGGAAACCCAGGAGGATGACATTGGATATACATAAGCCTTTAAAAAGCAACAGTGGATGACAAGCGAAATTCTCAAACTTATGAACGAGAGAAGGAAATACAAGGCCACAGACAATAACCGATACAAGGAGCTGAACAGGGCGGTGAGATCGGAATGCAGAAAAGCAAGGGAAGGATGGCTAGTTGAAAAATGCAGCTCACATCGTTGTTCAACTCAATATATGGAACTGGGAAAATACCAATGGACTGGCTGAGGTCGACGTTCATCGCTCTGCCAAAGAAACCGAACGCTTCTGAATGCGACGACCACCGAATGATAAGCTTGATGTCTCACGTCCTCAAGGTGTTTCTTCGCATCGTTCACACTCGCATATACGCCAGATGTGAGCGACAGGCTGGAGAGACGCAGTTTGGATTTAAGAACGGAATGGGCACGCGCGAGGTTCTCTTCTCTCTCAACGTTCTCACACAGCGATGCAGAGACATGAATATTGATATATAGGCCTGCTTTATTGACTACCGGAAACTTTCCGACTGTGTCTCGCACCAGAAGCTCAGTGAGATCCTAAAATACACCGGAGTCGATGCGGGAGATCTGAACATCATCACGCAGCTGTACTGGCATCAGACTGCGGAGATTAGGATAGAGGGCATAACATCCGAAGAAACAAAAATCAGAAGGGGTGTTAGACAAGGATGTGTCCTGTGCCCTCTACTTTTCAACATATACTCGGAGGTGGTGTTCCGGGAGGCACTGGAGAATGTGAAAGAGGGCGTTAAAATCAACGGCACCCTTATTAATAATATACGATTCGCCGACGATACGGTCGTGGTCGCCGACAGCCTACCACATCTCCAGAATATGATAGACCTCATCGTTGAGCACAGCACACGGTATGGTTTGCACATAAACGTTGCCAAGACCAAGGTGGTTGTGTTCTCCAGGGCACCAAGACGGGCGATCATTCAAATTAACAACCAGGTTGTGGAACAGGTGCCGTCCGTTAAATACCTTGGAGCCCTCGTCAACGAGAACAGTGACCCTAAAATAGAAATCAGATCAAGGATAGAACAGACCAGAAGGACATTCATCTCCATGAAGAACCTCTTCACCAGTAGAGACCTAAACCTAGAGCTTCGCATACGTATATTGCGCTGTTATATCTTCCCAGTGCTACTCTATGGCTCCGAGAGCTGGACATTCTGCCAATCAATGGAGAGCAATATTGACGCCTTTGAGATGTACTTGTATCGCCGTATACTGCGTATAACCTGGGTAGACAGGATAACCAACGAGGAAGTGCTAAGGAGAATAGGTAAAGGCAAAGAACTGCTGACAACCATCAAAGAACGAAAGCTCCAATACATCGGGCACATTATAAGGGGGGAGCGGTACGAGCTCCTCCGACTCCTCATCGAAGGAAAGATCGAGGGCAAACGATCTGTGAGCAGCCGGCAGAACTCATGGCTGAAAGATCTGCGTCGATGGTTCGGACGGACATCTGTGGAGATTTTCAGGGGTGCGGTATCACGCACCATTATAGCCAGTTGGATCACCAACCTTCGTAGGGAGACGGCGTCTTAAGAAGAAGAATCTATGGTTGCTTTCAACATCGACACAACCGGTTGGGCGTATCCACTGACACAACAATAGTCCTTGAATTACGTCACCCGGTGTTACGTCATACAGTGTTACATCATCCGGTACTGAGGCATCTGATATGACATTACACGTTGTTGCATCATCCGGTATTTCATCATCCAGTATTGCGTCATCATCCGGTATTACATCATCATCCGGTATTTCATCATCATCCGGCATTGCATTATTATCTGGTATTACATCATCGGGATTACATCATTTTCAGCGTATAGTGTAGGTATATAAGAAGGATAATTTTGTCTATACAGTCAGTTTAGCGGCAGCTACTGACGAAGACAACCTCGTTGTCTAAATACGTCTCTAGCGCATAGACATCTGTTATTATTTTTGTGGTTCTTGGAGCGATTCTGCTTTTTGTTTCAGTTTCCAATCTTTTCAACACTAAGTGAGTGGTGAGCGTGTGGCCACCTGGTTGCGGAACCAATTAGTATGTTGTCACGTCAGCTCCAAATAACACAAAGTGTTAAAAAATAGTGACTGTATACAACCAACTAACAATTTAATAAATTGTCAGCCCTGGCCCATTTCTACCCTAATATATGGACAAAGAATGTAAGGATAGATGCATTCTCACAACAATTAGAACCGGAGCTGGCGTGACAGCATATTACTTGGTTCCGCAACTAGATGGCGACACGCTCACCACTCACTTAGTGTTAAAAGGCTGGATACTTTATCCGTATGACCTTATAGGTGTATTTTCCCGCCCCAAACAATCTGCCCATGTTTCCGACTCGTATCAGGGAACTGATACAGGAAAAGAACAGAGCGCGGCGACATGTCCAGCGCACAAATAACCCCACTGACAAACGAAACGCCAACAGGCTGATTAAACTTGTCAGATCCACCCTGCTAGACCTCCGAAACTCCCGCTGGGAGGAACGCTTGCTGACCCTGTCGACCCAAGATAACTCCATCTGGCAAATGGCCAAAGCCCTTCGCACCACAATCCCCCCGACCTCCCCAATACATGGCCTGAACGGTGTCGCATACTCCGATGCAGATAACGCCCGCGCCTTCGCAGACTATCTAAAGCTGCAATTCAGCCCAAATTATAACAACGCTCATCTGCCCAATGTCAGAGAAACGCACCGTCAAGTCAGGCGGGCGCTTCTAAACCCCCCTAACTCCCATATCGAGCCCACATCATACGAGGAGGTATCAGAAATAATAAAGTCCCCAAAAAAGAAGAAAGCTCCAGGATACGATGGAATCTCCAACGTAGCCCTAAAAAAACCCTCGCAAAGCAGTTGTGTTCATAGTGACAATTATGAATGCCATGCTAAGACTTCAACATTTCCCTTCCAAGTGGAAAATAGCCGACGTCATAAATATTATCAAACCAAGCAAAGACCCGATGTTTCCACAAAACTACAGGCCCATAAGCCTGCTTCCTGTCCTCGGCAAAATAGCCGAAAAACTCATCCAAAAACGGCTTTCCACCTTCATCTCAGACAACCAAATTCTCCCAGACGAGCAATTCGGTTTCAGACACCAACACTCCACCACCGACCAACTCCCCCGAGTGGTCGAAAACATCACCCAGGGATTTAACTGGAAAAAATCCACAGGTGCAATATTCCTCGACATTGCTCAGGCGTTTGACAAGGTCTGGCATGCTGGCCTCCTAGACAAAATGATAAAATTCAATTACCCCACGCCTCTGATACTTCTCACCAGGTCATACCTGAAAGAGAGAAAGTTCCAGGTCAAGCACAACGGTACTAGATCACCGATTCACTCAACCACAGCAGGCCTCCCACAAGGCTCAGCCATCTCTCCCCTGCTATACAACATCCTAGTAGCAGACCTTCCACCACCACCCCTAAATGTGTCATATGCATTGTACGCTGATGACACTACTATTCTTAGTAACACAGCCTGAAATTATAACGGCACGTCTGAAAACTGCCGTGGACGAGCTGCACGACTGGTTACGCAAATCGTGCCTAACCATAAACCCCGAGAAAAGCAAAGCAATTCTATTCACCAAGAGGAGACACACCCCTTATAGTCACGTAACTCTAAACAACACCCAGATTCCCTGGCAAGACTCCGTCATATATTTTGGGGTTTACCTAGACAAAAATCTAACATGGTTCCCCCACGTCCAATACGCCAGCAAAAAAGCTTCGATATTCATATCGAAGTTCTTCTCACTTCTTAGCAGAAGATCAGTACTGTCAATTGACAACAAACTGCTCATATACAAAACAATTATCCGTCCAGCCCTGACCTATGCGGCACCCGCATGGGCCACAGCTGCGAATACCCATATCAAAACCCTGCAAATCATCCAGAACAAAATTCTGAGAATGGTTTACAGGCGCACCATGGTTTGTCAGAAATACCCAGATCCACGAAGATCTGAACATGCCCACCATTCTTGAGTTCATTACTCAATTAGCCAAAACTCAATATTCCAAAGCAGCGGCTGATCCAAATGCTCTTCTACGTAGGGCCACAGACTACGAAGAGCACCTTCCCTACAGACATAAGCGCCCCAAGCTTATTCTGACCCGGTAAAGCCCCCGCGGCTCAACAGAATGGTAACATTCTCACTCTAAAGTCATGTGTGTTCCTAAACCGACGGAGGTATGGACCCCAGGTCCGGTACTCCACCGGGAGTGGAGTTTAGTGGGTGCGAGTCCCACACTACCTCGTATTCCCCCTCACCTTTATGGTGGTGGGTCTGAGTGTGTGCATAATTTGGCATTCTCCACTCCTGTTTAAATAAAAAAAAGTGTATTTTCGCTGCAATTAGTATGTCGTACTGAAGAGCTCTAATGAGAGCTAAACCGGTCTACGGTTCTAATTGTTGTGAGAATACATCTAGCCTTACGTGAGATCTTTTAGTAACGATGATTTAACATCAAAACTATTCTAAGACTAAGTTAAAAAACTCTAATGAAAATTACTAAATTTGTGTTAAATTGCACGGGAATTCAGAGTATTATATCGTCTTCCTACGTAATACATTGCCATACTTTATAAAATATAAAATCGATATTCAGGTTGTTATATTTGACTCGTATCGTAGCTAAGTTAACCCCTGATCAAAAAAAAAAGAAAAAATCGAACCCTTATCTCCGATCTCAAGCTAAATCACAAAGTCTGTCGTTGAAAAGGCTACAGGACACGATTTCAAAAGAATAACTGATTGTCAACGTATAAAGCGAAGTCCAGGATACCATACTCCTGAAGCGGAACATGCGAAAGCTCAAATAAGAGTACTGAAGCTCTTTCTCGCATCGAGGGTCGCCTATAGCAGACGAGGTATAAATCGTATAAAAAGACTAAATCCATTTCTTGTAGCCAGATCGCTTTCAGATGAGATTGACCGGGGAATAAAAGGTCCATTTGTAATGAAGTTCAGCTTACAAAGCTATAGAAATAGGACTGTACATAAGTGACTGACGTTCAGGCTTTCCTCGCCTTTGCCTTATACTGGACAAATTAGGAAAATGTTATTGTTGACTCCTGATTTCGATGGATTTGTGTTTTGTAGCTTATTGGATTATTTTCTACATTTTTAAAGCTTCCAAGTTCATTGCTGATAAAGGTTATATACTTATGTAAATTTCCAAACTTTATACACACAGAAGAGAAGGGGTAAATGTAATGCCGCGAAATACTAAATGTTTAAATTAAAATGAAATGCGTGTATTAACCTTACGAGTTTAGAAAGACTAGCATCCTGGCTTAATTAGCCGTTTATATACTCTATAAGGACCAGAGGAATTGTTATTTTTAGGTGCAGATTTATAATTAATACACGTGGCTACAATAACAATTTAATATGACAAAGTTATAAAGTTAAATATACAAATGAATGTTGTGATCCAATAATACAATAAACGGTAACTTACAATTGGAGCTGGATAGGTTGTAGGGTGCCGTACCCAGCCCGCGGAAGCTGCTGGTATCTGGGCCTTCGTCCACCAGGGTGGCCACCTGGGTGCCCGGTCCAGTTGACAAGCGGAGTCACAAACACGTGGTGCACTTCTTGCCACGGATCAGTCGCTTGCGAAAAGGATGGTTCTTCCACGCGAGGCTCACGGACCCCTAAATGGCCAAGAAACTATATGAACTGGTCACTACTTATCACCGAGACCTGGTTGGAACCGATCTGGTTACGGTGTTGACTGGCCGCGGGACGATGAAGAAGTGATTTTTGGTGTGACCACAGCATACTCAACTACTATGCTGTGTCTGACTAACACTCACGGCTCAGCCGGTCTTGCTACGACCTTACAGGACGCCGGATGACATAAAATTGAAGTGATCTAGGGTTATCTTGTAGCTCCTTCTCTCGGTTGTTGACCCTTGATAACATCTGTCACAGGGATCCAACTGTTGTTTGTATTTGCGCCTTAGGTGGCTGTTCTTGCCAACTGTTACAGGAGTGCCAATGTCGTAACTGCCTCTGGTGGCTGTTGTAGGCATCAAGGGAGGTTTTTAGGATGTAAATGAACAGGGTTGGACTAGGAGAGATTGAGTGTGAGAATTAGACAATATTAGAACACAACACACAAGATTTTTTATGCTAGGAGATGCTAAGAAATTAGGTTTCCTTTTCCGGGCTCGCAAATACTTTTCAACAGCCAATCTCTATACCTTATATAATTCACAAATAAGGCCAAACCTCGAATACTGCTCCCACATATGGGGTGCCGCTGCCGCTTCCACACTCGCTATCCTGGACTCCATTAAGAAGAGCTATACGTCTCATCGGTGACCCTATGCTCACCCAAAGGCTGCCATCCCTTGCTCGCCGACGTGCCGTTAGTGAGCTCTCTCTTTTTTTTAAATATCTGCACGAGCACTGCTCAGAGGAGCTTTCTTCCATAGTTCCTCCACCTGCTGCCCCCAACAGATCTACCAGGGGAACACAGCGAATGCACTATTTTACTGTCCAGGTCACCAGACATAGAACATCTTGTTATGCCTGCTTTTTTGTCCCGAGGGCTTCCAATTTGTGGAGTTCCTTGCAAGTACATGTTTTTCCTTCTCATCCGAACCTCCAAACCTCCAAGTTCAGAATTAACAACTTGCCTCTTTCCTCCTTGTCGACACCCACAGTACGATAGTATTTAGGCTGTAAGTCCTGGTGGTGTGTTGTTGAAATAAATAAAAAATGCTTTCGTTTATGTTGTTTGTTAATTTTTGCACTTTTTCAAATAATACAATTATTTTGATTAAATGTGGTGCATTGAATCTAATAATCAAATTTGCTGCCTGCTTTCATTAAAAAAGACCTATTATGTAGTTATTGAAAATATTTTTATGCAATTCACTACCATAACGCACTTGCTGCGTCCAGACTTTTATTATTTAATTTTTATTCCAGTTTAATAATGTAGTCCTCTTACTTGCTGGCAAGCTTGATTATAGATTTTTTCACGGTTTCTTTGCAATATGACCTCTGCTAATTATCAAGATTGTCCAAAATTTGTAATTAACCTACTAACACTAAAAATATTTTATTTATTATTAGAGTAATGTCGCTACGTTACAGTGAACAACAAGAAGCGTTAAATAAATTTGAATTAATCATCTCTTTTACACACCTGGTCTTCAGAATTGAACATTAACTTAGTACAATAACAACGTGTGAGTCGGAATGACTTTGCAGAATACGGAAAAAAATACTGTCTTCAATACAAGCATGCCAATAATGTTTTTTCCTTTTAATTTTAAGTAAGGAACACACAAATCGTAGTATGCCTTGTTCATTGTGTTAGGTAATGGCATTTAAGCATAAAATTTCGCTGGAACGTGCGATATTGCAATCAACACTGTTACTGCTTTTATACAGTGTGGAACAGCCAAATGGAATAAATTCGATAACGGATAAATGAGGGCGTGTTGGGAAAAACGCTTGGACACGTCGATTTGTATTTTTAACTGCGCATCTTTTTCAAGAAAAAAAAATTATATAGGGTGCGTCATGTGACAGTGGCCAATACCGACTTTCTTATTTTAAATACAAGCCCCTGTATATTATTAATTTTTTGGATTCTTCAGAAAATTCTAGACATAATTCATGTACAATGTTCTATACCTATCTTCAACTGTTTCGGAAATATTAAGTATTTTCAGATTTATTACAAAAATTAACATTAAAAATAGAAAATTATTTTATTTCACAAATTCGCTACATTGCATTCAATACTTATTTCCCATTCAGCTCTTGATAATGAGAAAGTAAACAAAAACCATTCCTGCGTTTCTTTTTACTGATATGAAATGAAACAAAAACAAAAACAGTTTTCTTTCTGTTCGTATAAAACTCGTAGCCTTAGCAACTTGTTGTCTGCCTGCATGACAGTAGTGATTAGTGTCAGTGCTATTGTCGTTTGAATTTCGTTAACTGTACGTAATAATATCAGAAAAATGGTTCATTTAACAGAAATGCACAAAATAACCATTCTACAAATGATTGGTTATGGAGATAACACACGGACACAGATGGAAGTGTCTCGCTTATTTCACGAAAAATTTCCAAATTTGCCGCCTGTATCCCAAGGAACAATTAGCAAAATAGAAAAGCAGTTTCGCGAGCTTGGTCATGTGAGACAGATAAAAAAAGTAGCTGCCAATGCAGTAAGTGATGATACGAAATTGGATATTACGCTTGAGTTTCAAGAAAACCCACATACTTCTGGTCGACAAGCAGCCCAACTATTCAACGTTAGCCACACAGCAATTTTTCGAACATTAAAGGAAAGTAAAATGCATCTCTATAAAATGATACCAACTCAGGAGCTCATGGAGGACGATTTCGATAGGAGAACGTATTTTTGTGAACAAATGATGGCAATGTTAGATAACAATGTGATCCAATTAGAAGATGTTTTGTTTTCTGATGAGAGCACATTTACACTTCACGGTCATGTTAATCGTCAAAATTGCCGCTATTGGTCTAATGAGAATCCTCATTGGATGAGAGAGGAACATACGCAATATCCTGAAAAAGTTAATGTTTGGGCAGGAATTGTTGGAAATCATATCGTAGGTCCCTTTTTCATTGATGGCAACTTGAATGGGGATAAATATTTAGAACTGCTCCAAAATAATGTCGTGCCAACTTTGACAAACTTATATCCAGATCCAGCAAACCCACAAGTTCCTGCCAATAAAATATGGTTTCAGCAAGATGGAGCACCGCCCCATTACCAAATCAATGTCCGGCAGTACCTGAACCAAATTTTTCCAAATCGGTGGATAGGGAGGCGCGGATCGATAGAATGGCCAGCACGATCTCCTGATCTGTGGCTATTAGACTACTTTTTGTGGGGATATGTCAAAAGTATTGTATACAAAACTAAGCCCCTCAACTTAGATGACTTAAAAAGACGAATCACGCTTGCGATTAGATCAGTCACGCCTGAGATGTTGAGTAATGTTAGAAGACATTTCTATACCAGATTAGCATGTTGCCAAGATGTTCGTGGCGAGCATTTTGAACATTTACTACATTGACATTAATTTTTTTTTTGTTTTTTTAAATTATTAAGAAATAATCAGTATTTCTTATTAGAATTTGTGAAATAAAATAATTTTATATTTTTAATGTTAATTTTTGTAATAAATCTGAAAATACTTAATATTTCCGAAACAGTTGAAGATAGGTATAGGACATTGTACATGAATTATGTCTAGAATTTTCTGAAGAATCCAAAAAATTAATAATATACAGGGGCTTGTATTTAAAATAAGAAAGTTGGTATTGGCCACTGTCACATGACGCACCCTAAATAATTTTTTTTTCTTGAAAAAGATGCGCAGTTAAAAATACAAATCGACGTGTCCAAGCTTTTTTCCCAACACGTCCTCATTTATCCGTTATCAAATTTATTCCATTTGGCTGTTCCACACTGTATACAGGTATGCGCTCAAATGATGTCTTCAAATTTCTTTGTTTATTTAGCTGATATAAATTATTTCAGTTAGATTAATTTTCACACTTTTTTATTAGTGAATGTTCTTTTAAAAAATTCACTAATGAGGAGATCGCGACTTTTGATTTTTTTTAAAATTCTTCAAATGAGCGCGTTTTAGGACCCCTGGAACCCAAATCCGAGGTTGGTTTCATATATACAGTGTGTCCCAAACTGGATGGGATTGTATTGCTATCTCCGTTATTATTAGAGATAGGGAAACGGTTAAATTAGCAATGTTTTGTAGAATTTTATGCTCGTTCCAAATATGACTTGTATTTTGCCTGTTTTCGTTTTCGAGTTATTTTGAAAAAACCAAAATTTGGGGCGTTGATCTGACATGTCTAAGACTTGCACATTATCCGGACAATTTTTATAGAGTATTCTTTTTCAGCTATTCTCAACTTTGGATTATCATTTGTTTATGAGCGTTTGTTTTTATTATGGCAGCCATATTGGATTTTTTGCTCGTGTGATAGCCTGTGAAAAGAGCTTTACAATTATGTACAACATGCTAGAGAAATCTTGTAATTGCACTGACAATTTTGAGAATAACTGTTTTGAGGATAGTAGGCTATGAAATCCAATACCAGAAAACAAATGACAAAAAAAAATAGACTTCTACTTTTAACATAATTTTCCGTAATGATTCACGATACAAAATATTGTGATTTAATTTACAATACTTAATTAGGTAATAATGCTAGGTAATATTATGCGAAACAGTTTAATGACGAAATCCGGCAATAACAAATAGAAACTTGAACTCCACAAAACAACACAATTAGAAACGGAAGTCAACAATTAATAAAATAGAAACTTAAAAATACACTAAATAGAAAATTGTTCAATATGGCCACCGTTTTGTTCAATGCACTTTATACACCCTCACCTGCAAACTCTGGTGAGGGTGTTTTGGTTAATATGATTTATAGCTTTCGTGATTCTGTTTCGTAATTCATTGATATTTTGTGGTGGATCGAATTTATACACATCATTGTTAAGGGTACCCCAAAAAAATCCATGGGTGTTATAACAGGACTTCGAGCACACCAATGAACCGGCCCATTGTTACAAATGACACGATTATTAAAATTTTGGTACAAAAATTCTTTGACGATCCTAGCATTGTGAGCTGGACAACCATATTGTTGGTACCAAATCTCGTCTAAATTATCATGAACTCTTCTAATTGTTGGTAAGATATCATTTCTCAATAGAATAAGATACATTTCCCCTGTCAAATTATTTTCAAAAAAGAACGGACCAACAAGGAAGTGACCTGAAATTTTCCAAAATTAACTGTCTAATCTACAAATAAAAATAACAGTTTTTTACCTAATAAGCCGCACCAAACATTAATACCAAATCTGTCTTGCAATCGTCTTTCTTTCTTTAGATGGGGATTTTCATTTGCCCAATAATGCCTATTACGGCGATTATACACACCACAATATGTAAATCTGGATTAATCAGTCCATATTATTTTTAAATGAAAATTTTCATCTTGCTGACATTGTCCTTGATACAATCTGCAGAACTGAAGTCGCTTAGGGTAATCGTCAACATTTAAGCCTTGTACAATTGTAGGTTTGTATGGATGGTAATGACTTTGTTTTAATACACGGTGTACCGTACTTTTTGGAACGTCAGTTTGGTCACCATAAAATCGAACAGATTGCGGAGGGTTTTCGTTTGAAACTTGTGAGACGGCATTATTTCTTGCTTCATTGCTAGGCATTGGTAGTTTCTTTGCGTGAAAGCTACCGTCGTTCAATAGATTGGTCACTATCCTGCGAAATATTTTGGTGTTTGGTTATCATCTTTCTGGGTAGTTGTTTTGGTATGAAGTTGCAGCTGCCTCAGTATTTCGGTTAGAAGGAATATAACATTCCAACATGTCAAAATATTCTTCATTACTGAACATATTGTTAAATAATATTTAAAATACATAGGAAGCAAACTATTTGGTACAAAATTTTAAGCAGCGTATTAAATACACCTTAAATTGTTTAGATAATTAAGAATGACAGTATTCTTAGTTGTCACGATAGTGTTATATCCATAGTAACCTTTCTTCTGTTGTTTTTCAGTTGACTTACGTTAAAAAAATGGCGTTTTCGTAAAGCATTAATCTGCTTTTTATTGAGTTCTGTTAGTAAAGTTAGTTATTTACTAGGTTTACCTATTAAATGAAATTATAACAATTTTTTAGCATAATATTGTAATGTAAAATATCATTTGTAATAATGGGCCGATTCGCTGGTGTGCTCAAAGTTCTTATTTTTTTATCTCAAATCATTACGGAAAATTATGTTAAAAGCAGAAGTCTATTGTTAGACTCCATGGCCTACTGCTTTTTGAACACTTTTTTTTTGTCATTTGTTTTCTGGTATTGGATTTCATAGCCTACTATCCTTAAAACCGTTTTTCTCGAAATTGTCAGTGCAATTACAAGATTTCTCAATCATGTTGTACATCATTGGAAAGCTCTTTTCACAGGCTATCACATGAGCGAAAAATCCAATATGGTTGCCATAATAAAAACAAACGTTGATACCTGTAGCTAAAAAACAAATGACAATCCAAAGTTGAGAATAGTACAAAAATATTACTCTGTAGAAAGTGTCCTGATAATGCGCAAGTCTTAGACATGAAAGATCAACGCCTACTTAGATATTGAAGAAAAAAGAAATCGACAAGTTTTGGTTTTTTAAAATAACTCGAAAACGAAAAGAGATAGGGCAAAATACAAGTCATATTTGGAACGAGCATAAAATTCTACAAAACATTTCTACGGTCTCCCTATCTCTAATAATAACGCAGATAGCAATACATTCCCATCTAGTTTTGGATATATGTCACACCGACAATCAAAGAATAATGGGCCGAGTTTGTTAAATTTGGTGAGTACCTTACTTTTTCAAATCGCTTGGATAAGTTCGTTACCCAGGAATATCTGACTAGTTTTTCCCGGAAAATTCTGTGTTTTCTTTGGTCAAATTTTTAGATCCTACGTTAAAAGAAAAACAGTTATAAGCATGATAGTTGTTCTTCTTAAAAGGTCAAAAAGTCGCTGTCTAAAACATCGCTGTAAAAAATTTGATTGCACATCTTCAAATACCGCTGCATTTTCGTTAAAAGAATTTATTTCTCGTCGTATAAGCTGTTTTAATTGCACAGTGATCCGCGACAGTTCTTCACTATAAATATTGTTCTTGAGAGCACCCCAAAGAAAAAAATCTAGCGGATTTAAATCGGGGCTTTTAGCCGACCAATGGATGGGACCAATTTTTCCTATCCAGAGGTCATATTTTTGGTTTAAGTAGTTCGTCACAAGTCTAACGTTATGTGGAGGACCTCCGTCTTGCTGCCAGATTGCTCTTAAATTTAGAATAACTGGCAAGTCATCCAAATATTCCTCAACTTGCTCTTGTAGTAAATGGAGATAAACTACACGTGTGAGATTTTTATGTTAAAAAAAAGGAGCAATTATTTTGTTTTGGTGTATCCCACATCACACATTGACAGTTTCACGTCCTTGTTTTCTTATTTGCTTTACCATATGTGGATTTTCTGTAGCCTAATGATGTTTGTTATGTCTATTAAACAAACCAGCTGTAGAAAAAGACGACTCATCAGTCCAAAACACATTTCGCAAAAAATCATTGTTTTCATTATATTTTTCAATAATTTGTTGGCAAAACAGTATGCTCTGTCGACGATCATTTTCAGTTAAGTGTTGAATAGGAAGAATGTAAAAAGATTTATACTTATTTATTTTTAAAAGTTGCATAACTCTGCTTTCGCTTACATTTAAATCTTTAGCTACAAAACAAGTAGACCGACTTGGCTCTTCTATAACCGATAATAGAATATTCATTTGTATTTCCTCACCAATAGTATTCCTCGTTTTTCTGCTATTTGCATTCTTTAATGAATTTGTGTCACAAAATTAATTGTAAATTTTCTTGAATGTTCCTTTGCCAGGCACAGTCTCTTTCGGATACAGTCTTCTAAACTCCTTTTGTGAAGCAGTCATGTTTTTATTACAATATAAGAATATTTCTAATATTCTAAGCCTAATTCTAAACTATAATAAGGCATGATCGCTTTTTTGCACACAATAAAGATTCCTAATAGAAAAAGCACTAACAAATATTAATATTTTTGACGTTTATACAAAGTTAAAATTTTATTTCTAAAGGCTACTTCGTATATTATTAAGTAATAGGTGAACAGATTTGTTGTTTTACATATTTCATCATAACTTAAAAACTGCTTATCCAAATGTGCTCTAACTATATATTTTTGTAATCAGCAAAAATCGACAAATTATAATATGTAAAAGAATATAGAGTGTTCTATTTAAAAAATATATATTTTTTGTTGCACCTTGTACATTTTTCAAAATTCTTGAATATAGATAGCAGACTCGGAAACTACGTTAAAAATTGTTCAAAATAAGTTTTTGAACGGATGAATTCTCCTAGAAATAACGAAAATAAAAGGGGGTCATCATAATACTCACCAAATTTGATGATTCTGATTAAACAAAAAGCATATTTGGAAATGAAAACATTTCTATGAAAGTTCACTACCATAACGCACCTGCTGCGTCATGACTTTTTAATATTTTCATGTATCTTTCGCAGTTTTCCAGAAAAGGTGATAGGGTCTGTTATTTCGAATATCCTGCATCCATCCCTATTCTTCGACAATAGGCATGGATGCAAAATGATAATATTTTGTATCCTCCTACTATGTCGAAAAGCATAACTATTGGACAATTGATAGTCCCTTTATTAATCTTATTTTTAAAGGGGTAGACATTGATCCAATCCAATCCATAGCAGGTGGTAGTGGAATTTTCATTTACGTAATAGTAAAGGATTTTTTCATGCCCGAGGAGGTACCACCCCATTCATCAAGGGGCCGGTGAAGTCCCAACGGACGTTTTCGGTTCTAGTGTATGAGTCGGTTTCCCTTATAAACAAAAATGATGATGGCTCCTCCTTGTATAAAATATTCCGGAGGCAAAATACCTCTCCATTCGGATCTCCGGGAGAGGGGTGTACAGGGGGCGCCAACATCAAGATTTAACATATCCTTTTCGAATATATGTGGCCTAAATTCTAACCTGAACTCCGTCCACCATTTCTTCCAGGCTAACAGGCCCCAACTCCTCACCGAAACCCAAATCAGTGCCAAAACAGCCACTAATCACCTTAATTTCGCGTGGTATGAGCTCCTTACTTCCTTTAGATTGCATGGAGGCGTGTGCGCATACGTCCGTCGCAATCTACCCTGCACCAGACTCACCAATTTAGAAGCTGGAAGAAAAGAAATACTATGGATAAAACTTTCTCTCAGGGCTGCAACTAAATTCATCTGTTGCATTTACCGGTCACCTTCTGACAACAACTTTGTCCAGCTCTTTGACTACCTTTCTGAAAAAACCGACTATCTGATTTCTGAATATCCTTCCTACGAGGTCACTATTCTTGGTGACTTCAATGTCCATAATAAGGAATGGCTAGGAGCTTCAAAAGCCGATCCACAAGGGAGAGCAGCGGAGGCCTTTGCAGTCAGCAATTCTTTAGCCAATATGGTTCAGCAACCTACTTACTTTCCTCGTATCCCAACACACAGCTCAAATCCCTTGGATCTCCTTCTCACTACACAACCTGAATGCTATAAGATATCAGTCACTGCCCCCCTTGGTCGCTCAGACCACGGCATGGTCATTGCATCCTGCGCAATGCAACCCGAGGTCACACAGTCATCACACCCACGTATCCTTTGGAACTACAACTCCGCAAACTGGGACGAAATGCGGGATTACTTTTCCTCATTTCCATGGGCGTCTGTCTGCTTCTCTCATCCTGACCCCTCTGATATCTCACAAAACGTCACCGAAATTATCCAAGCTGGCATGGAATTATTTATCCCACGTACACAGAAAACCTCTTCAGCCACTCAAAAGCCCTGGTTCTCTAAATCCTGTGACAAGGCCAGACTTGAAAAGGTCAAAGCTCACAAAACGCTTCTACACAATCCCAGTCAAGAAAATCGTCAAGCATTTAACGACGCAAGAAACCGCTATGTCCGCATTCTTTCAAAAAACTCGTTTAATAACCACATCAAAAACAAAGTCCTCTTAAGCTCCAACGGCGGCAAACCTTTCTGGACTCTTGCTAAATCTATTGGGAATAATTTCTGCAAAAGCACGTTCCCACCTCTTGTCTCAGGGGATGAAATTGTTTATACCGCCCTGGGCAAGGCTGAACTTTTTGCTTCGTTGTTCGCCGGCAATTCTACTCTCAACCCACCTCCAAATGTTCAATCACCAACAGTCCCCAATGTCGCGCATAAAATGACGGATATCATTTTCAAAACTAAAAAGGTACGGAAGATGCTCTCTTATCTTAATACCAGGAAAGCCTCTGGCCTTGGCGAGATCCCAGCAATTATTCTCAAAAAATGCGCACCAGAGCTTGCTCCTGTCCTGACTCGTCTGTTTCAAATATCTTATAATAAAGGCATATTCCCTAGTAACTGGAAAACTGCTCGAGTACAACCCATCCCCAAGAAAGGATCCAAAGCGCTTTCCAGCAACTACAGGCCTATTTCTCTCCTTCCAGTCGTCTCTATAGTGATGGAAAAGTATATAAACACCGAATTACTAAAATTTCTTGAAAAACATAGTCTAATTCACGACAGGCAGTATGGATTCCGTCAGCGCAGATCGACTGCCGACCTCCTTTCCTTTGTCACCCATTCTTGGAACAAGTCTATGGAACAACACGGTGAATCCCAGATTGTTGCTCTAGACATATCCAAAGCATTCGACCAGGTCTGACATGCAGCGCTGCTTAATAAACTTCCGGCCTATGGCCTACCACCAAAACTCTGTATGTGGACAGCAAATTTCCTCTCCAACAGGAGCATATCTGTTGTTGTGGATGGCCAATCCTCTAAACTGTATCCAATTAATGCAGGAGTTCCTCAAGGTTCAGCTTTAGCCCCTACTTTGTTTCTTCTCCACATCAATGACCTCCTCTCGAGCACATCCAACCCAGTTCACAGCTACGCGGACGACAGCACCCTCCATTCAAATATACAATATTCTAAGCCTGTCTCTTTAGCCCAATTAGATGAGGATCGCAGACTCATGGAGGGTTCTGTCTTCGTGGATCTCCAAAAAAATGTTAGACTGGGGAAGTAGAAATCTTGTACAATTCAATCCTACCAAAACTAAGTCGTGCTTTCTTTCTCACAAGAGATACACCAGCCCTAGACCCATCACAATGAACAACCAAGTTATTCAAAGTAATGAGTCCTTTTCTCTTGTTGGCATTTCTGTGGATCGAAATCTTAATTGGCACCAACATGTCACATCAATTGCAGAAGCGGCTGCTAAGAAATTAGGTTTCCTTTTCCGGGTTCGCAAATACTTTTCACCAGCTAATCTATATACCTTATATACTTCACAAATAAGGCCAAACCTCGAATACTGCTCCCACATCTGGGGTGCCGCTGCCGCTTCTACACTCGCTATCCTGGACTCCATTCAAAAGAGAGCTATACGTCTCATCGGTGAACCTACCCACACCCAAAGGCTGCAATCCCTTGCCCACCGACGTGCCGTTGGTGACCTCTCTCTCTCTTTTATAGATATCTGCACGGGCACTGCTCAGAGGAGCTTTCCTCCATAGTTCCCCCACCTGCTGCCCCCAACAGATCTACCAGGGGAACAGAGCGAATGCACCCTTTTACTGTCCAGGTCACCAGACATAGAACATCTTGTTATGCCCGCTCTTTTGTCCCGAGGACTTCCAAGTTGTGGAATTCCTTGCCGGCACATGTCTTTCCTTCTCCTCCGAACCTCCAAACCTTCAAGTCCAGAATTAACAAGCTGCCTCTTTCCTCCTTGTCAACACCCACGGTACGATAGTATTTAGGTTGTAAGCCCTCGTGGTGTGTTGTTGAAAAAAATAATCCTGTACATAGCACAGGTATAATTATCAAGGTAGCATAGTAATAGTTTATCTGGGAGCTAATTCTGTTCCGGAAGTGCACATTGTTACCGGTAATATTCAGTATCTCAAAGTTGGCAGTACATATACATATCTAGAGATTGTGGAACTGTAAAATTGAGAAACCAATTATTTGAAAACGACGCCGCTTCTGTGAGTCGAAAACCGTACATTGATACTGCATGTTTCTACATTGTTGCATATTGATCGTTCAGTACTCCAACAAGTTATTAATGCAAAATACATCGTTAAAACTTTTCAGACTTGCGTTGATTGTGTTGGCAGCAATGCCATACCTGACTGCTTTGTTGAGCTCAGCTTTGTCAGACCCAAACAATGTATTGTGCCGAGTTGTATGCGACACAATTATAATTATGTTTCGGTTTTACTCGCGAATTCATAATTAAAAATAAGAACAATAATTGAATAATATTGCGCATGAGAGAGTTTCATCAAGTCATGAGAGAGCTTGGCCTTTTGTTCGGATTACCTAGGCTTCAATTTTAAAATTCTCATATTTTGATGTAGATGGCTGAAATTCAACTGTTTTGTGAGCATTATAACGAAGTCGTGACGCTCAGAAAATGTCTCAATTATCTCGAACCGCGACACAACTCCATTGAAAACTTCTATACAAGGTGTATCTAAAAAAGTCGAAGACGCAGCAAGTGCGTTATGGTAGTGAATTTTCATAAAAATGATCTGGCACAAAATATTTTATTATAACTTTTTTCTTGTGACATAGAAATCTAAATTTTTGTGTATAGTTTACTTTTTATATCGTAAACCTACCTACCAAATTTGGTTATCATAGAATGTTTATTTTTTAAGATACATTTTTTTTCAAATGAAAACTCAAAATTTTTCCGGAAAACCTCGTCCAATTTTTCTGATTAACGAACTTATCAAAGACATTTACAAAAGGAAGGTACATGCCAAATTTTATTGAGTTATCGGTGTGATATATATATATATATATATATATATATATATATATATATATATATATATATATATTTATGTATATATATATATATATATATATATATATATATATATATATATATATATATATATTTATGTATATATATATATATATATATATATATATATATATATATATATATATATATATATATATATATATATATATATATATATATATATATATAAACATATAAAAATTGAAACTAACCCCGGATATGGGTTCTAGGGGTCCTAGTTCGCGCTCATTTGCAAAAATTTTTTCAAAATTCAAAAGTCGGGAAACGTACGAAAATTCACTAAAAGTCTAGACGCAGCAGGTGCGTTGTGGTAGTGACCTTTCATAAAAATTGTTTTAATAGCAAATATGTCTTTTCTTTTAAAGAAAGCAGGCATGAAATTTGGTTACCAGAATAACCTATATAGTAGAAGCAATTTTCAAACCATATTTCATCAAAATAACTTTATTGTTTGAAAATGGAAACAATTTTTGGAAAATAAACTCGAAATGTTCCCGAAAAAACTGGTTCCTAGCCAACGAACGTTGAGTTAATAACAATTTGAGCTATTTAATTTTGATACATATAATGAAAATGCGTTACCATAACGTACTTGCTACGTCTTGAGTTTTTCTTCTTAAAAACATTATATTTCGATTGAAAATGCAAAAATGTAATATATAAGGTGTGTCCGATTAAAAAACAGAAAATTTGTATCACCAACAACTTATGGGTACCTATGATTGTAAACTTAATTTTATAGGATGCAGATCAAGACAGTCTCTAATTAACAAATGCAATGTTTTGTCGTATCTTGTATAATAACGGATATATTGAGCTTTACTGTAGGAATGAGTGCCTGCCTTCAGCGGGCCTATAACAACCTGCGTCTGTTGTACCCGCAAAGGACTTACCTTCCGACTGATGTTACGCTAATGCTTGGAAATACTTTAGTCCTCTCGCAGTTTGCCCATTGCTCAGAACTATATTCGCCATCTTTGGACGGTTGCGATTATAATCGGATACAGAGACTGCAAAATTACTGTCTGAGGTTCGCGTATGGTATTTGAAAATTCGAACATATCTGGGATTCGCCGTGTAGTTCCATAGACTTTCTCCAAGAATAAATGACAAAGGAAAGGAGGTCGGCAGTTGATCTGCGTTGACGGAATCCATACTGCCTGTCGTAGATTAGACTGTTGTTTAAAAAAATGTTAGTAGTTCATGTTTATATACTTTTCCATCACTTCAGAGACGACTGAAGAGAGATAAATAAGCCTGTAGTTGCTAGGAAGCGCTTTGGATCCTTTTTTGGGGACGGGTTGTACTTGAGCAGTTTTCCAGTTACTAGGGAATATGCCTCTATTGTAAGATGTGTGAAACAGACGAGGCAGGACAGGAGCAAGTTCTGGTGCGCATTTTTTGAGAACAATTGTTGGGATCTCGTCAAGGCCAGATTCTTTCCTGGTATTTAGAGAAGAGAGCATTATTCGTACCTTTTTAGTTTTGAAAACTATATCCGTCATTTTTTTCGCGACGTTGGGGACTGTTGCTGATTGAACATTTGGAGGTGGGTTGAGAGTAGAATTGCCGGCGAACAACGAGGCAAAAAGTTTAGCCTTGCCCAGGTCGGTAGAAACAATATCATCCCCTGAAACAAGAGGTGGGAAGGTGCTCTTGCAGAAATTATACCCAATAGATTTAGTAAGGGTCCAGAACGGTTTGCTGCTGTTGGAGCTTGAGAGGACTTTGTTTTTGATGTGGTTATTAAACGAGTTTTTTGCCTCAGAAAGGATGCGGACATAGCGGTTTCTTGCGTCGTTAAATGTTTGACGGTTTTCTTGACTGGGATTGTGTAGAAGCGTTTTGTAAGCTTTGACCTTTTCAAGTCTGGCTTTGTCACAGGATTTAGAGAACCAGGGCTTTTGAGTGGCTGAAGAGGTTTTTTGTGTACGTGGAATAAATAATTCCATGCCAGCTTGGATAATTTCGTGATATATCAAAGGGGTCAGGATGAGAGATGCAGACAGACGGCCCTGAAATTGAGGAAAAGTAATCCCGCATTTCGTCCCAGTTCGCACAGTTGTAGTGCCAAACGATACGTGGGTGTGATGACTGTGTGACCTCGGGTTGCATTGCGTACAAATCAGTGACCATGCCGTGGTCTGAGCGACCAAGCGGGGCGGTGACTGATGTCTTATAGCATTTAGATTTTGTAGTAAGAAGGAGATCCAAGGGATTTGAGCTGTGTGTTGGGATGCGAAGAAAGTAAGTAGGTTGCTGAACCATATTTGCTAAAGAATTGCTGTTTGCGAAGGCCTCCGCATGCTCTCCCCTGTGGATCGCTTTTTGAAGATCCTAGCCATTCCTTATCATGGACATTGAAGTCACTAAGAATAGTGACCTCGGAGGAATGATATTCAGAAATCAGATGGTCGGTTTTTTCATAAAGGTAGTCGAAGAGCTGCACAAAGTTGTTGTCAGAAGGTGACCGGTAAATGCAGCAGATGAATTTATTTGCAGCCCTGAGAGAGAGTTTAATACAAAGTATGTCTTTTCTTCCAGCTTCCAAATTGGGGAGTCTGGTGCGTATGCTCACCCACCTCCATGCAATCTAAAGGAAGTAAAGAGCTCATACCCCAAGAAATTAAGGTGATTAGTGGCTGTTTTGGCACTGATTTGGGTTTCGGCGAGGAAGAGGAGTTGGGGCCTATTAGCCTGGAGGAAATGGTGGACGGAGTTTAGGTTAGAATTTTGTCCACATATATTCGAGAAGGATATGTTAAATCTTGATGCTGGCGGCCTCTGCACACCCCTCTCGCGAAGATCCGAATTGAGGGGTATTTTATCTCCGGAATCTTTTGTACAAGGAGGATCCATCATCATTTTTGTATATAGGGGAAACACCAGAACCGGAAACGTCCGTTGGGACTATACCGGCCTCTTGGTATAAGGGGTGGTACCTCCTCGGGCGTGAAAAAATCCTTTACTATCACGTAAAGGAAAAGTCCACTACTACCTACCTACTCCGATTAGTCGTCTGTTACGACAGGCAGGAGTTACCTTGGGCCTATTCTTTCAGTTAGTCCCCGGACCCACTGGCGTTGGTGGAGAATTGGTGATCATAGAAGGCGAACAGTGAAATACAGTTCTATGGACATTTTGTAATAGAGATAAATATTCTAGTTGATAGTGGTGGTGGAAAATAGTTGTTTATAATAAATTAGTAATTTAAAAAGCTGTCTTTTGTTAGTCAACAAAATCCAGAACCCCGAAAAACGTAACATTTGGTGTTATAAGTGGGATTTTCAAGCTGCTAGCAGAAATATTTTTCAGAATATTTGTTGAACAGCGTGGAAATTTTTTAGAATCTCTGCAAGATCAGTGTGTTTTTTAAACAGAATAAACTGTGTACCAGCTTGAAATACGTCTATGCATAAGACCCGTAGCGCAAATGCCAATATGGACACCCAGCTATTGGGAATAATTAAAAAAATTGACGAAGTAGCTAAATTAGCACGAGAAGAAGCCAGGGAAAGAAATGGAGAAGCGAAAGAAGAGCTGAGAAAAAGAGACTAAGAGGCAAGAGAGGAACATGGGGAACTCGTTCACCAAGATCTCATCGATTTAGAGCGCAGGTATCAAGGCTTCTGGAATTGAAATATGATGGATGATTTTTGCTGTTCAATTTTAAGGGAAAATTAGCGTTGCTATTTTTTTAGATGCAAATTTTTTTCGGAAAAATTATTTTTTCAAGAAAAACTGGTCCGTGGGGCTGACTAACAAGTTCATCCAAGCTATTAATAAAAGAAAGATTTTTGCCGAGTTTCATCAATATCGGTTAAACATATAATAATCCAAACGGACCTTGGTTTCGGGTTCTAGGGACCCAAATTCGCGTTTATTTGAAATTTTTTTTGCAAAGTCTCACCTTTCTATTATCGATTTAAAAAAATAAAAGTTGGCCAAAAAAAGGAAAAATATGACCTCAAAGTTTTTTAGTTTTTTAGACTAAAAAACACGAAATTAAGTTGAAAAAAACGTTTGTCAAAGAATATGTACAGTTGTACCAAACTAAGTATTTTTTTAAAATCTGAATTCAAGATTAGCTTTCCCTTTATTGCTTCTTTTGTGCTTGTTATTGTGGCTGAATCAGCACTCGTATGTGAAAATGAAAATAATGATCATTAGGCTTTTGTAAATGTACCAGAAAAGCAGTTTAAATTATCTATTTCTATTGAGCAATTCAATGGAAATGTGTTTGACATCTGTGTTCAGATAAAGCAGTCTAAATAGAATACGAATGCCAAGTTGATCATATTCTTTATGTGCGACAGTGTATCCATACATTCTTTCCTTCTGAAGTTTTAATGCCAATGAAATGTGGCAAATTTGCATGAAAAGCACATGTGTAGCTTGTAAGACGAACTGCAAATCTTTCCTTTATACTTGTTTCCCATTTGATATGACATGATGAGAAAGCAGTTATAAAGATTTGATATAAATTCAGATCCAAACACGAACAAAAATGTATAACTTACAATATATATGGACTCCGATAACAACGGCTACACTAGTTCACAGGTGTTTTGTTCATCAACTTAATCTAGTTTATATTTACCAATTCAAGAGCTGAATTAAAAAAAAAGTTCGGGACGCAGCAAGTGCGTTATAGCAGTGAAATTTTATTAAATGTTTCAAATTCAAATAACTCAATTGTCTATAAACTTAGAAAGTCTAGTTTTGGCATCCAGTAAGGTCTTTCATAAGGCAAGATATTCACCAAATTTCTTTAAAATAACTTTGTAATTTTCGGAGAAAAATTTTTTTTTTCAAAAAAAATAATTAAAATTTGAAAAACTCAATTTTTTATAAACTTAGAAAGTTGAATTTTGGTACGTAGTAAGGTCTCTCCCAAGGCAACATATATGGTAAATTTCATTAAAACAGCTTTGTTATTTTCAAAGAAAAAAATTTTTTTTGAAAGAAAACCCTGTCCGATTTTCCTGGCTAACGCAAGTTTTGCAAAGTCTCACCATCGATACCTCTCTATTAGTGAATGTTTTTAAATAAAAATTTACTAATGCTATTAAAATTTTTCCATCACGTCTATATTTGTAGATACAAACAACTGAAATACATCTATATTTATCCAACATTAATTATACATTAAAAATACAACAAAAGCAAACTAACTAACTAAAAAACTTTGAGGTCATATTTTTCCTTTTGTACATCTCAGCGAATTTTTATTTAAAAAAAATCGATAATAGAAAGGTGACACTTTGCAAACATTTTTTCAAATGAGCGCGAATTTGGGTCCCTAGAACCCGAAACCAAGGTCCGTTTGGATTTTTATATGTTTAACCGATATTGATGAAACTCGGCAAGAATCTTTCTTTTATTAATGACTTGGATGAGCTCGTTAGCCATCGGACCAGTTTTTCTTAAACAAATAATTTTTCCGAAAAAAATTTGCATCTAAAAAAATAGCAACGCTTTTTTTGTGGTGAAATTTGGTTGGTAACTTTCCCCTGGTAAATACCTTACTACATACCAAAACTCAACTTTTTAGGTTTATAGAAAATTGAGTTATACACTTTGGAGAATTTAATGAAAATTCGGTACCAATACGCACTTGCTGCGTCCCGAATTTTTACATTATCATTTTCCCTTAAAATTGAACAGCAAAAATCATCCATCATATTTCAATTCCAGAAGCCTTGTTACCTGCGCTCTAATGATTTGTAATAGAAATGTTTTATACAATAGTTTTGTTTACCATTATAAATACACTCCAATACTTGGTTCAGTAAATAAACAAATACCAGCACAAATTTTCATAAATTTTATTTATAAACTTACATAACAAAGTATAAAAATAATAACAAATAATTATAATCTCATATATATTATAAAACTACAATAGTAATCATAAAAAAACCATTGTATAAAACATTTCTATTACAAATACCGCCCTAAACGTGTGATTTTTGAGAATAATTAAACATCTATATACACATCACAAAAAAACTGTCTCTAAATACATAACAGCATAAACGTGGGACGTAAAACCCGATAAACTTAACAATATATATATATATATATATATATATATATATATATATATATATATATATATATATATATATATATATATATGTATATATATATATATATATATATATATATATATATATACATATATACATATATATATATATATATATATATATATATATATATATATATATATATATATATATATATATATATATATATATATATATATTATTACGGTATAAATATTTATAATGCTTTTATAATTTATGATGATATTTTTGTTTCTCAGAGGGGGTTCTGGCACTATGAAAACTTGTCAATGAAGTTGACAAAAATTTAAATCAAATAATTCATTTCTCAAAAAAAAGGACTGGTTAACTTATCAAGAACTGGACAAATGAAATGAAACCAAAATTTTCAAAATACTGAGTATAATTAAGGCTAAATGAATTATGAATGCAATAAAATAAATGAAAATGAGAACACTTAAACAATAAAACTACCTAAAATTGCTACCCTATTATTGTAATTATAAATATCTTACTTGTCTCTCTAAGTTAATAAAAGCACTTAATGAATTTCTTGATTACAAAGTGAATGTTTTGTTTCTGTCTTCTTCCTGTGTTGTGTCAAACTATTAATTTACTGTTTATGAAATTTGGACTAAACTACACAAAATTTTATGAATCTCTCACCAGAATTCTTGCTTGCTACTTCTAATGACAAATATCTAAATTTTGGTGCCCCTATTTACACTCTCTTCTAAATTAGCTGTCTTCGAATTCTTTGTTCACAGTGGTGTTTTCTGTTCTCGTAATATAATAGACTTACTTATATGCTTTTTCGGCTGATGTTCTCATATTTCTTTCTGTCTCTAAATTATATTTTTCTGCTTTCTAATGATGTGATATAGGTATTCTCTTATATGACTTTTTGGCTGATGTTCCACTTCAAAACAATCTTTTTACTTTCCTTTTTCTCCTGACAACTTGTCATCCCCTCTTACTTGATTTATTTTTTTCCTACTACCTTTTATATTATTTGTTTGTTTTTACTATGCTGAGAATGAATTACCGACGAACATTTTTCAAAAACCATGATATCATAGCAATATATATATATATATATATATATATATATATATATATATATATATATATATATATATATATATATATATATATATATATATATATATATATACATATCTCTTCATTAGTGAATTAAAAAAAACTAATAAAACATAGCAGATAAAGTTTTGGATCTTACTAAATCTGCAAACAAGCCGATATGGTAACAAAGCTTTAAGAAGCGCAGATTAAGTATATATAAACATCTATTTTTTACTAGCATCCACTTGATCTGAGCTTGATATTTTAAAATCCTGACGTGCTAAAAATTTTTCATAGTCCTATATGCACTAAGCACGTCTACATTAATACAAGAAAGGTAATTTTATTCGCTGAGAATATTTTTTTATTTCATTTGTGGACTAGTATTATGATTTGTTTTGCTCACAAATGTTTAACTTTTGAATAATCGGCAGTAAGATATTTGGAACTCGCTATTAGTGGAGCTTTACAGAACTTGTAGTAACTAACTTCAGCTTACGTTTTATTTTAAAATCAACTTTGTTTTAGTCCACCTCTGCTTTTAAGGTGGCATACCTTTGAAGACAGCATATTATGCAAAACCCTGCTTGTCTTATTGTTCTCGTCATTCAGATGTAATTTGACTCCTGCGATGTCCATTGTTAAGTTTTAATATAAAGATGATTGTTAAGTATATAATTGCAGGACACTGAACAGGGCATGTTCTTTATTAAGCGATGATGAGTGTTAATTTTTACCTTAACAGAAGTCTATTTTGAAACGGAAACAATGAGTTCTTTTGTATAGGTATGTTCCTTTATTATAAAGCCACATTGTAAATATTTATTTAAATGCAAATCTTCTGAATGGAAACAAAGGTTTAGCATTCAGTTTCATCTGAAATTACTACTAGTTCACCGGTAAAGATTGCCACAGGTAAAATTGGTACAAGAGCTGCAAAGACAATAAGTGATGATGAACAAATTAAGATAGCGGAGGAATTGTTCATCAAACACGAAGTCGAAGAATGGCTGCGAGTGTAAGTGACGTCGAAGGATATTTCACCTTATACAGATGAAGAAATAAGCATGAAGCAGGCCGAAGGATGAGATTCGGTAAAGCTGCAAGTAGGTTGCTGAACCATATTTGCTAAAGAATTGCTGACTGCGAAGGCCTCCGCATTCTCTCCCCTGTGGATCGCTTTTTGAAGATCCTAGCCATTCCTTATCATGGACATTGAAGTCACCAAGAATAGTTACCTCGGAGGAATGATATTCAGAAATCAGATGGTCGGTTTTTTCATAAAGGTAGTCGAAGAGCTGCACAAAGTTGTCAGAAGGTGACCGGTAAATGCAGCAGATGAATTTATTTGCAGCCCTGAGAGAGAGTTTAATACAAAGTATGTCTTTTCTTCCAGCTTCCAAATTGGGGAGTCTGGTGCGTATGCTCACCCACCTCCATGCAATCTAAAGGAAGTAAAGAGCTCATACCCCAAGAAATTAAGGTGATTAGTGGCTGTTTTGGCACTGATTTGGGTTTCGGCGAAGAAGAGGAGTTGGGGCCTATTAGCCTGGAGGAAATGGTGGACGGAGTTCAGGTTAGAATTTTGTCCACATATATTCGAGAAAGATATGTTGAATCTTGATGCTGGCGCCCTCTACACACCCCTCTCGGGGAGATCCGAATAGAGGGGTATTTTATCTTGTCACAGGTAAAATTGGTACAAGAGCTGCAAAGACAATAAGTGATGATGAACAAATTAAGATAGTGCAGGAATTGTTCCCCAAACACGAAGTCGAAGAATGGCTGCGAGTGGAAGTGACGTCGGAGGATATTGCACCTTATACAGATGAAGAAATAAGCATGAAGCAGGCCGAAGGATGAGATCTGGTAAAGCTACAAGCCCCGATGGTGTACTGATCGAGGTTGTTAAGACAGTCGCGGAACGACAACCGGATATATTAGAAGTTCTGATAAATAAACTAATTGGTGATGGAACTTTCCCATCAAAATGGAAGACTGCTCGATTGGTGTTATTGGAGATGCTCGATTGGTGTTATTGGAAAAGCCGCAGAAAACAGGAGGAAAGAAGTCATATAGAACTATATGCCTAGAAGACGGACTAGCAAAATTATACGAACATGTAATAAATAACAGACTTATAACGGAAACCTAGGGAAGAGGAGGGTTAACAGACAACTAATTTGGCTTCCGCAAGGTGCGCTCGACGATGAATGCTATACAGAAGGTACAGGATGAGCAAGGAAAGAAGGCAATTAAAACAGGTTGTGTTAACATTGGACGTAAAAAATACATTCAATACAGCACCATGGAGAGGCATATACGAAGAGTTAAGAAGAGGCAAGTTTAGCCATATCTGCTGAAAATAGTATGTAGTTACCTGGAAGACAGATAACTACTGATTGGATAGAAATATCGGATGCAGGTTACATGTGTCGTGCCTCAGGGGTCAATCTCAGGACCAACACTGTGGAACTTGTATTACGATAAGGTTTTTAGTCTGGAATCCGTAAACAACGCTGTTATAGGGTATGCAGATGATTTGGCGCTGGTTGCAAGCGGAGGAAATTAGGCTGACATGGAAGATAATATCAACTGGTCAATGGCAAGGGGAAAACTGGATGACAAAAAGGGGTCTACAACTGAAGCCTCTCAAAACTGTAAGTATAGTGCTAGTGGAACGAAGAGCACTGAGAACAGTAACCGAAAAGGTGGGGAATCCACGAACAGAAATGCTCCGGTTAGAGAGGAAATTTGCCGTCCAAGTACAGAGTTTTGGTGGTAGGCCATAGGCCGGAAGTTTATTAAGCAGCGCTGCTCGCCAGACCTGGTCGAATGCTTTGGATATGTCTAGAGCGACAATCTGGGATTCACCGTGTAGTTCCATAGACTTGTTCCAAGAATGGGTGACAAAGGAAACGAGGTCGGCAGTTGATCTGCGCTGACGGAATCCATACTGCCTGTGTTTTTCAAGAAATTTTAATAATTCGGTGTTTATATACTTTTCCATCACTTTAGAGACAACTGAAAGGGGAGAAATAGGCTTGTAGTTGCTAGTAAGCACTTTGGATCCTTTCTTGGGGAAGGGTTGTACTCGAGCAGTTTTCCAGTTACTGGGTAATATGCCTCTATTGTAAGATGTCTAAAACAGACGACTCAAGACAGGAGTAAGTTCTGGTGCGCATTTCTTGAGAACAATTGCTAGGATCACGTTAAGGCCAGAGGCTTCCCTGGTACCTTTTTAGTTTTGAAAATGATATTCGTCATTTTATGCGCGACATTGGGGACTGTTGGTGGTTGAACATTTGGAGGTGGGTTGAGCGTATAATTGCCGGCGAACAACGAGGTAAGGAGTTCAACCTTGCCCAGGGCGGCAGAAACAATTTCATCCCCTGAAACAAAAGGTGGGAACGTGCTCTTGCAGAAATATATTCCCAATAGATTTAGCAAGACTCCAGAAGGGTTTGCAGCCGTTGGAGCTTGAGTGGACTTTGTTTTTGATGTGGTTATTAAACGAGTTTTTTTGCCTCAGAAAGAATGCGGACATAGCGGTTTCTTGCGTCGTTAAATGCTTGACGGTTTTCTTGACTGGGATTGTGTAGGAGCGTTTTGTGAGCTTTGACTTTTCAAGTCTTGCCTTGTCAGGGGATTTAGAGAACCAGGGCTTTTGAGTGGCTGAAGAAGTTTTCTGTGTACGTGGAATAAATAATTCCAGGCCAACTTGGATATTTTCGGTGACGTTTTGTGAGATATCATATGAGTCAAGATGAGAGAAGCAGACAGACGTCCATGGAAATGAGGAAAAGTAATCTCGCATTTCGTCCCAGTTCGCGGAGTTGTAGTGCCAAACGATACGTGGGTGTGATGACTGTGTGACCTCGGGTTGCACTGCGCAGGAAGCAGTGACCATGCCGTGGTCTGAGCAACCAAGGGGGGGGGTGACTGATGTCTTATAGCATTCAAGTTTTGTAGTAAGAAGGAGATCCAAGGGATTTGAGCTGTGTGTTGGGATGCGAGGAAAGTATGTAGGTTGCTGAACCATAAAAACCAAAAAGTCGGTTATTTTGATTTTTCGCAGATATTTTGTGGTTATGTGAAAAAAGTGTAGATACAAAAGTTGTAGATCTTTTTATTACCTACTTAGCCATTCAACTTTTTTCGATAGGAAATCGCGATAAACCGTTTTCCACCCTTAAAAGTCCACCCCCTTCCACTTCCCGCCTTCAAATCGCCCGTAATTTATTTTTCCTCTTTTTTTGTTTTATTTTCTTCCTTTTACAATGGGTGTCATCCTGTTCTACATTTTTTTGGTCTCAGAAATTATCGGCCCTGGCCTGTTGTCCCTATATTAATGATGAAATGGGCCAGAGCTGGCAATTTACAAAATTGTTAGTTGGTTGTACACAGTCTCTATTTTATAACATTTTGTGTTATTTGAAGCTGTCGTGACAACATACTACCTGGTTCCGCACCGAGATGGCAACCCTGTCGTACATCTCACAATGTACTATCAGAGTCAGTAGACTTTTCTTTAACATAAGCCGCTTGCCTCTCCATTGTATTCATACATAAAATTTATTGAAGGTCCGCATACCATTCCTTAAAAAATTCCTGACCATCTCATCAAATCAATGAAATGAATTCATCAAAAAGCAGCAACTCATCCCTCCAAATCACTTTACATTAAAAAACACCGCCCTAATTTAGTTACAATTACAATTTGGCCACTACCGTATCTGAAGATAATAAACTTCTCATTATCAGATGTTGAAACTGTGAGACTGTATTGTATAATATCGCCCCATCAGCGTGGATTAATTATTTCTGTGGCATAAGGGGGAACCGGGAGGTGGTCGGCTCGTGCAAAGTGGCCTTTTACCACCTGGGGCTCTCGGCAACTACTCCAGAGGCTACAATTATGTCAGACAATGGGCCAGTGTAGAGTCATCGAGTGTCGGCGATTTTGGATTCAATTGATCCAGGATTGGTCCCAGTGTGTGGCGTATTGTCCTAAGTGTTGCTACCAGCTTCTATATCATCTGTATCAGACTAGACTTTATTATATACATTATACAAAACGCCTATGTGTTTCTTGTTTTTTATTATACACGCTCTCTGTGCTTTACCTCTCTGTACAAACCCATGTTAGAGTAAATTTGCTAATTCGAATGATAAATTATATACATCGGTATTATTTCTGAACGTCATAACGTCTGGGTTTCACATGATTAAAGGCTTTTACTACCAGACAAACTGATTTATTCTTAAAACCCTACGCATTTCAACGTTTCAACACATTATCGTGCCATCTTCAGGGGTTTAGACCTAGAATGTAAAAAGGTGGCTGTCAGAAACTATATATATCGGTGACCTATTAAAAGCGCTAGACTTTTTTGTACGTATTGGCTCATTCTGTTTTTTTTTTTCAAACTTTAACGTCGGCCTATTCCCGCTACAATGGTCAATCACCGACGCAAGGGAGCAGTTTTACCTCGCTATCCTAAAAATTTTGTTGAACCCCTGTCTTTCTGTAAGGGTTGTAGGGATCTTTAACGTGCTCAACATTGCATAGAGACGGGACCGACGGATTTACGCCCCATCCGAAGGACGGAACGTGCAGATATTTAACTTGCTCAAATACAATGCCAGAACTTCGATTAGTAATAATTTATTACAGTTTGTACTGAAAATGTGAAAGGAAAACCCTGGGAATCTAACCATTCGCTTTAGAGGCACACGTTCTTACCCCTGGACCACCCAGGCTCTGATTTTATGTTAAAGAAAACACAATAATTTAACTATTAATTCCCCATTTATTATCAGATATTTTGTAACAGTGATGTCTAATTCTCGTTTTAACAAAAATGTTAAGTTTTAACGAATTTTTATTTAAAACAGTTTGCTAATAGAAAGGTATCGATTGTGAGAATGTGTAAAAATTCTTTTAAATGAGCGCGAACTAGGACCTTAGAACTCATATCCGGGGTCAGTTTCAATTTTTGTATGTTATATATATATATATATATATATATATATATATATATATATATATATATATATATATATATATATATATAATATTAGGGAAGACTTTATTGGGCCGGAACCTGTACCGAGACTTTCCACATGCGCAGCAAAACACACCTTAAAGACCTGGCAATATATATATATATATATATATATATATATATATATATATATATATATATATATATATATATATATATATATATATATATATATATATATATATATATATATATATATCAACATCATACAAAATACGAGGAACCCGGAAACCATGCATCATCAAGTTTAGTGACTTGTGCAAGAGTGCTGATTAAGACGTTTGCATTTATGTTAATTCTCTAGAACATTATTTCATTCAATCGCTGTAACTGTACTTGTTCACATGTTGTTTTGAATCACGCATTTTTTATAATAGATTTTAGACTGGCTGCTAAGAAATTAGGTTTCCTCTTCCAGGCTCGCAAATACTTTTCACTAGCTAATTCCTATACCTTATTTATATTATACGTCTCATCAGTGACCCTACCCTCACCCAAAGGCTGCCATCTCTTGCCCACCGACGTGCCGTTTGTGACTTCTCTCTCTCTCTCTCTCTCCCTCTCTCTTTTATAGATATCTGCAAGGGCACTGCTCAGAGGAGCTTTCTTCCATAGTTCCTCCACCTGCTGCCCCCAACATATCTACCAGGGGAACAGAGCGAATGCACCCTTTTACTGTCCAGGTCACCAGACATAGAACATCTTGTTATGCCCGCTCTTTTGTCCCGAGGACTTCCAAGTGGTGGAATTCCTTGCCGGCACATGTTTTTCCTTCGCCCCCGAACCTCCAAACCTTCAAGTCCAGAATTAACAAGTTGCCTCTTTCCTCCTGGTCGACACCCACGATAGGATAGTATTTAGGCTGTAAGCCCTCGTGGTGTGTTGTTGAAATAAAAAAAAGACTGCAATAATTCTACCACTTAAATTAATTAATTAATTTTTTCGGACAATCGCTTAAAACGTAATTATATATATATATATATATATATATATATATATATATATATATATATATATATATATATATATATATATATATATATATAATTATATCCGAAAGGATATGCAAAACGCACCTTAAAGACCTGGAAAGATGGAAAGACAACCCAACAGTAGAAAAATCTGCCAGGATTAGCACACTCTAAAGCCTTCATAAATGGCCTTTCACCGTCAAGGGCTAGAAAACTTGTAGAGCCTAACAGACAACAACTGAGAACTCTGATCGGCCTGAATACAAGACACTGCCGCTTGCATCACCACAGAATTGAGCTCTAACAAGAAGCCAAGTGAAAGCCTGAGTTGTTAACTGATAAGAACCTGTGCTCTGAACCGATGGGTACTGGGTTAGATCCCAGGGCTATCCTTTCACTTTTCAGTACGTACCGTAACATTAACGTCAACTGAGGTTGTGTCATTATACTTGAGCAAGTTCAATATCTGTACGTTCCACCCTTCGGAGAGGGCGTAAAGCCGTCGGTCCCATGTCCATGCAATCTTAGGCACGTTAAAGATCCCTACCCTTCTCACGGTTAGGCAGGGGTTCGACAAAACTTCCAAGATAGTGAGGTGAAACTGCTCATTGTCGCGGAAATAAACCGGTGTTAAAGAAACAAAAACACACCGAGTGCCGGCTGTGTACGAAGAGTGACGAAACAGCAGAGCACGTGCCATGTACCTGTCCAGCTGCGGACAGGACAAGACACCCGCTCTTTGGCAAGACACAACTTGCACCAGAAGATCTTCGCCCACAAAAATTTTCGACCTCTGTGAGAGGTTGGACTTGTTGGATGAAATATAAGACAATTAGGCGTGAGCCACAATAGACCTTAAGGTCGCAGTGGAGGGACCGTTGCGGTCCACTCACAATACAACCTAAACCTAGCCGAGTTACTGTAGAGCTGCCAGAACCAAAAGTAATCCCGCATTTCGTCGCAGTTCGCGGAGTTGTAGTGCCAAACGATACGTGGGTGTGATGACTGTGTGACCTCGGGTTGCATTGCGCAGGAAGCAGTGACCAAGCCGTGGTCTGAGCGACCAAGGGGGGCGGTGACTAATGCCTTATAGCATTCAGGTTTTGTAGTAAGAAGGAGATCGAAGGGATTTGAGCTGTGTGTTGGGATGCGAGGAAAGTAAGTAGGTTGCTGAACCATATTGGCTAAGTAATTGCCGACTGCAAAGGCTTCCGCTGCTCTCCCTTGTGGATCGGTTTTTGAAGATCCTAGCCATTCCTTATTATGGACATTGAAGTTACCAAGAAGAGTGAACTCGGAGGAAGGATATTAAGAAATCAGATGGTCGGTTTTTTTTAGAAAGGTAGTCGAAGAGCTGGACAAAGTTGTTGTCAGACGGTGACCGGTAAATGCAACAGATGAATTTAGTTGCGGCCCTGAGAGTGAGTTTCATCCAAAGTATGTCTTTTCTTTCAGCTTCTAAATTGGGGAGTCTGGTGCAGGGTAGATTGTTACGGACGTATGCGCACACGCCTCTATGCAATGTAAAGGAAGTAAGGAGGTCATACCGCGGGAAATTAAGGTGATTAGTGGCTGTTTTGGCACTGATTTGGGTTTCAGTAAACAAGAGGAGTTGGGACCTTTTAGCCTGGAGGAAATGGTGGACAGAGTGCAGGTTACAATACTATACTACTATAGAAATGGACACCTTCCTGATACGTAGCATTGAATAAGATTACCAGATCGTAAATAAGGACAAAAAATAAACCAGTGGGTAGGTAAAAGGTAAAATACTATAAAATTTATACTGATTAAAATTACCATTCGTCTCTGAGTGGGTAGAGAAATTTGGTTTTCACTGTTCTAAGGTAATAATCATCATCTTTCGCTCATTTATACATACCGTTAAACCATATAGTTGAATTTAAGAATAGTTCTATAACTGCCTGCATCTGAAAGGAGGATAATTTAAAACTTACACGTTCAGATGTCAGCGTGTTAAGAAATCTAACAACTAATTCGCTATAATTCCACACTGAAATAATTACAATATTTGAACAGCTTAACAACACGTTATTTGTACAGTCAAGTGTCAAGAATTGAAAAGAACACCTGACATAACCATAATCATAACACAATACCTGTATTTTTGTTTCAGAACTAAAATAAAAAGACACGAGGCAGACTCGTTACTGAAAAATTTTAACAGGTACAGGTACGCCCCTTATTATGTCTGAAATCCCAGCTTACAACCACTCATTCCTTTTAATTGAATGCCGTATTCGGGAAGGTAGTTTTGAGATGAGCTTCGAGTTGCTGTTTGTATTTTCAGGGGCCGAGAAAAGCTCTAAACTGTTTACCGTGTGGAATTCTTTTCATTGTCAGCTTATCGAGTTATCGTCGTCCCCTATATTATGTTCGGTGTCTAAACAACATTGATTTGTATGGGGTGGTTTGATTCGACAAAGATCTTAATTTATAGTTTGGCCGTAATTATACTTAATTGTATTATAACGTTGTGTCAGGTTTGCTGTACAGATTTTATTAATATCAACGGTGAACATTGATTTTGTTACAGTTTTAGGCGAAGATAAAAAGCCTGGACGCAGCAAGTGCGTTATAGTAGTGAATTTTCATAGAAATGATCTGGCACAAAATATTTTATTATAACTTTTTTTTTCTTGTAACATAAATTTTGGTGTGTAGTTTACTTTTTATATCATATATCTACCTACCAAATTTGGTTATCATATCTTTGTCTGTTTTTGAGATAAAATTTTTTTTGAATGAAAACTCAACATTTTACCGGAAAACCTCGTCCGATTTTCCTGACTAACGAACTTGTCCAAGCCATTTACAAAAGGAAGGTACATGCCAAATTTTATCAAAATCGGCCTATTATTTTTTGAGTTATCGGTGTGATATATATATATATATATATATATATATATATATATATATATATATATATATATATATATATATATATATATATATATATATTGAAACTGACCCCGGATATGGGTTCTAGGGGTCCTGGTTCGCGCTGATTTGCAAAATTTTTTTCAAAATTCAAAAGTCGGGATCTCCCCTTTAGTGATTTTTTTTTACGATAATTCACTAAAATGCAATAATATACAGGGCGATTAATTAACAATGGGAAATCCGAAAACTGGAGGTACTACACGCCAATTTGTGATCATTGGAGCAAACATGCTTTATTCGAAAGATGATAGTTTGGGAAATACAGGGCGTTGAAAGTAAAGAATTTAATTGTTTTTTTCCTGTTATTCTTAAAATATGTGGGTAAGGAACTTGAAATTTTGTCATGTTTTTGTAGGCGACGTGTTGCAAATGTCGCGTTGCTCTTAGAGAGTGCAACTTACGACCAATTTCACCGAAGAGTTGTGCTATATTTTACTGGGTTCAGTTCCATGGAAACCTCATCATTTATAAACAAAAATTAAAACAAAATGTTTGTTTTCGAGTCAACGACGTTTCGTCGCCCCAGCCTCAACTTCCTCAGGTTTTTTTATTTTATTTTATATAAATCTATTAATAACAAAGTGCAAAAACCGGTGCATTCCACATTTAGATCAACTGCCGACCTCCTTTCCTTTGTCACCCATTCTTGGAACAAGTCTTTGGAACTACACGGTGAATCCCAGATTGTCGCTCTAGACATATCCAAAGCATTCGACCAGGTCTGGCATGCAGCGCTGCTTAATAAACTTCCGACCTATGACCTACCACCAAAACTCTGTACCTGAACAGCAAATTTCCTCTCCAACCGGAGCATTTCTATTGTCGTGGATGGCCATTCCTCTAAACTGTATCCAATTAATGCAGGAGTTCATCAAGGATCAGCTTTAGCCCCTACTTTGTTTCTTCTCCACATCAATGACCTCCTCTCTAGCATATCCAAGCCAGTCCACAGTTACGCGGACGACAGCACCCTCCACTCAAATATACAATATTCTAAGCCTGTCTCTTTAGCCCAATTAGATGAGGATCGCAGACTCAACCCCACCAAATCTCGGTCTTGCTTTCTTTCTCATAAGATACACCAGCTCTAGACCCATCACAATGAACAACCAAGTTATTCAAAGTAATGAGACCTTTTCACTTGTTGGCATTTCTGTGGATTGAAATCTCAATTGGCACCAGCACGTCACATCAATTCCAGAAGCGGCTGCTAAGAAATTAGATTTCCTCTTCCGGGCTCGCAAATACGTTTCACCAGCTAATCTCTATATAATAATAATAATAATAATAATAATAATAATAATAATAATAATAATAATAATAATAATAATAATAATAATAATAATAATAATAATAATAATAATAATAATAATAATAATAATAATAATAATAATAATAATAATAATAATAATAATAATAATAATAATAATAATAATAATAATAATAATATTAATAATAATAATAATAATAATAATAACAGGTTATTGGACAATAATTACAATAAATCAGATTAAAAATAATGTGCAGTTAATAAAATAATCAACAATCCAATAAACAAATCCTCCCACAAAAGTATTTTTATACTTGTGCGTGGGTACATATGACAGTATATGAATATTACAAGACCATAAACAAAACATTGCTACATCATATCACAATACATAAATACACATGCATACACTGAGGCACACATCCATCCATACACACCCACATGCACGCACACACACACACACACACACACAAACTTGCCAACTTCTTGTTAAATCTCACTGTCAGTACCATATATAGACTCTTGTTAAACTACCTAAAACAACAAAGCAGCCTACCGTCATATAAAATGGTTTTTGTAGCAAGAATCAAAGCAAGAATTTTAACCGAATATGCATGGTACATGGGAAAACACAATCTCGCCAATTTCGAAAATAAAGTGGCAGGCCGTTGAACAATCACTGTTGGTCACTCTGTGTTGTACCAGTTTTTCAAATCCACCATTTGATGTGCTTTCAAACTGGGCATTTCTCCAATCCAACTCGCCAATCTTTTAGCAAACGAAGCCCTTGACATATTTGTCCGTTTCAAGTGTCTGGGTACCTCGTTAAATATCTTGGGACCCAGATAAGCAAAACTGCGCTGGCCTATTGTCTTTGCACATTTGGGTACATATACTTCACAAATAAGGCCAAACCTCGAATACTGCTCCCACATCTAGGGTGCCGCTGCCGCTTCTACACTCGCTATCCTGGACTCCATTCAGAAGAGAGCTATACGTCTCATCGGTGACCCTAGTCTCACTCAAAGGCTGCCATCCCTTGCCCACCGATGTGCCATTGGTGATATCTCTCTCTTTTTATAGATATCTTCACAGGACTTCTCAGAAGAGTTTTCTTCCATAGTTCCTCCACCTACTGCCCCCAGCAAATCTACCAGGGGAACAGAGCTAATGCACCCCTTTACTGTCCAGATCACCAGACATAGAACATCTTGTTATGCTCGCTCTTTTGTCCCGAGGACTTCAAAGTTGTGGAACTCCTTGCCGGCACATGTTTTCCTTCTCCTCCGGACCTCCAAACCTTCAAGTCCAGAATTAACAGGTTGCCTCCTTCCTCCTTGTCGACACCCACGGTACGATAGTATTTAGGCTGTAAGCCCTCGTTGTGTGTTGTTGAAATACATTCACGATTGAGAGCTGTGTGTGTCACACCATCATCCAACTGTATTCATTAGAAAATATACCTTAATTACCCATAATTTGTTGGAAATCTGACCTTTAACATCGTGTATTAAATTCGTCTTTCGGAAAATGTTTATATCTACAGAAATAACAAAGTTGGCATGTTTGTATCATAAAAAGTAAACCGTGTACCAAAACGTAGGTCTACACGTTAAAAGACAAAAAAAGGAGGCTTTTTCTCAAGACGTCAAAGTCGCAATTTGAAACGTCAAAGTTGGTAACATTTAGTTAAAGAACCTGAAATGAATACGTGTTATGTAAAGAAAATATCGCAAGAAGAATGCTTTGCAAATTCTACGTTTCAGCTTCAACCGTCATTGTTCTTCATTTTACTAAAATACTTTCAGAAAATTAATTTCAAATAGACCCTTTCTTTGATGCTTTGGCAGTAGTTTTAGCTAAGTTTATGGTTTAACGGTCTATAATTTGTAGCTAATTTTCGTAGAAAAAATCACCACTTTTGAATTTTAAAAATATGTTTTCAAATGAGTGCAAACTAGGTCCGCTAGAAGAAGCCATATCCGGGATTAGTTTCAGTTTTATTTGTTTACATAGATACAGGATTGACGCCTTTCCACGGTAAAGTTCAACATATTCGTTATTATACAAGATACGAGAAAAAAATTGATTACGTTAATTATAGGGTGTCTTGAGCTGCATCTTATAAAATTTCTGACAATCACAGAATGTCCATAAGTCGTTGGTGACATAATTTTTTTCGAACACCCTTATATTATTGCATAACAAATATTATTTTAACTAAGAGGTCACCAACTTTCGACAATTCTTCAAATGAGAGCAAATTAGAACTTTTGTCCAAAAAAAAAAGAATCAATGAAAAACTGATGATTCTAGATACATAAAAAATTAACTTAATACTATCTGAATTATCTTTTGAAAATTCGCAAACATAACGCACTAACGGCGTTTGATTTTTTTTCTGAATATTTGTGGGTTAAAAGAAGCATGTTTCCAGCTGTACTGAACTAAAAATGTTTGAGAGAGCTTGAGATGAAAAAAAGTTCGAGACGCAGCAAGTGCGTTATGGTAGTGAATTTTCATATAAATGTTTTTAATAGCAAATATGTGGGTTTTTTTGAGAAAGCAGGCATCAAATTTGAGTACCAGTATAACATATATAGCAAAAACAATGTGCTATGTTTTATCAAAATAAGTTTATTGTTTGAAAACGTACAAACATTTCCGAAAGTAAACCGTTTGTGACCGAAAAAATCCGTTTCTTGGTCAACCTTATAGGTCAATAGCAAATTGAGCTTTTCAAATATGAAGCATTTAATCAAAATTCGCTACCATAACGCACTTGCTGCATCCAGAATTTCTTGACTTACAAACATGCATTATATTTCGATGAAAAATGCAAAAATGCAATAACATAAGGCGTGTTCGACTAAAAAAATTTATTTGTATCACCAACGACTTCTGGGCCACCCTATGATTGTAGAAATAATTTTTTAAGATGTATCTCAAGACACCCTATAATTAATGTATACATTTTTTTTTCATATCTTGTAGAATAACGGATATATTGAGCTTTATTGATTTTTTTACGAAAATTCGATAGAAGTTATACACCATTAAACGATAAACTTTATAGCTAAGACTACTGCCAAACATCAGAGAAAGGGTCTATTTGAAATGAATTTTCTGGAAACATTTTAGTAAAATGAAGGACAATGACGGTTAAAACTAAGACTTCAGGGTTTGTAAAACATTCTTCTCGATACATTTTCTTTCCATAGTACGTATTAGATCCAAGTTCTTTGCCCAAATGTTGCCAATTTTGATGTTTTAAATTGTCACTTTGACGTTTTGAGGAAAACCCAAATTTATTTTCCTTTAAATGCCTGTAACTTTTTTGTCCTTTAACATACAGAGCTAAATGTTGGTAGTTAACTTACCTATAATGATACAAACCCGCGTACTAACTTTGGTTGCCCTTACTTTGTTAATTCCGGAGATATAAATTGTTTTCGAAAGAAAACACACAATTTTCCGGGAAAACCTAGGCGGATTTTCCTGGCTAACGAAGTTATCCTAGCCACTTGCGAAAGGAAGTTATATACCAAGTTTTCGGTCCATTATTTTTTTAGTTATAGGTGTGACACACACACACATATATATATATATCTATATATATATATATATATATATATATATATATATATATATATATATATATATATATATATATATATATATATATATATATATATATATATATATATATATATATATATATATATATATATATATATATATATATATATATATATATAAACATAGAAAGTCTGAAAGCGACCTCGGATTTGGGTTCCAGGGGTCTTAAATAAGGCTTGTTTGAAGAAATTTTTTCAAAATTCAAAAGTCGGGATCTCCTCATTAGTGAATTTTTTTAAAAGAAAATTGACTAAAAATGGATATATATATATATATATATATATATATATATATATATATATATATATATATATATATATATATATATATATATATATAAACATATAAAAATCAAAACTGACCCCGGATAAGCACTCATTTGAAGAAATTTTTTCAAAAGTCAAAAATCGGGATCTCCCTATTAGTGATTTTTTTAAAAGAAAATTCACTAAAAGAAATGAGGATAAGAAGGTAATAAGATAAGCATATAATAATGTAAGAAGATGGGAGGATAAGAAGGTAAAAAGATGGAAAGGCGAAAAATTAGAATATAAAAAAAATTGTTTCGACGCAGCAGGTGCGTTATATAAGTGAATTTTCAAAAAATGTTTTAAATAGCAAATATGTCGCTTTAATGCAAGCAGGCATCAATCTGGTTACCGGTATAACCTATATAGTAGAAACAATGTACCATATTTTATCAAAATAACTTATTGTTTGAAAATGTACAAACATTTTTTGAAAATAAACTTAAAATGTTTTAGAGAAAACTGGTTTCCTAGCCGACCAAATTTAGGTTAATAGCAAATTGAATTATTGAATTTTGAAGCTTTCATGAAAATTCGCTTCCAAACCTTACTTTCCACGTCTCGATTTTTTTTTTCAAACATGCATCATATTTCGATATAAAATGCAATAAGGAGTGTTCAAAAAACTATTGTAGGTATCACCAACGACTTATGGGCCAGCAATGATGGTCAAAATAATTTTATAAGATGCAGCTCAAGACACGCTCTAATTAATGTATACAATTTTTTCTCGTCTCTTGCATAATAACAATTATATTTACCGTTACCATAGGAATGCGTCACCCTGTATATATTAGTAAACAGATAAAAACATAAACTAAACCCGGATATGGATTATCTAAAAGACTGAAAGACAAGATTACTAGGGGAGGCAATTAAGATGCTAGATCAAAATATGCAAGTGAACAAAAAACAAGTACCCAAATAATTTAACAAATCAAGAAACCCTTACTGCATCATTCTGAATAGTTTTTAACCTTAATTTTTTGTATTTTCAAGACTAGGTTTTATTTGTTTCGGAAAAACGAGGGCTGCATATTTTAAACCGTATAACAAAGCCGGTTGTAGTTTTCAAAATTCTCTTAAATCCATCAATTCATCGTCTGTATGCATACTCATATTAATTGATCGAATCAAGTCGTTCACGTTTTAAATACCGCGACCTGCCTCCAGTGACATTTAATAAGAATATTCTCTGATCGACGTTTTATGAATCAGTGCTGCATTCAAACAGCTAACAATACCGAAATGGATTGAAGGAGCGACAAGCGAGAATTGGTTTTCAAGTGTTCCTAGTTTACTACTTTAAACAGGACCACGTTGATTATTTAAAAAAAATCTGATGCAATGAAAATGGAGAAGTCAATTTAATGGTGTGTACACATTATACGAGTACAAAGAGGAAATACATTGATAAAAAAAACAACGGATTTGTTTATTCATTTCACCTTTGTTTGTCCTAGTGTAATACCTCTACTTACAGTGGCTCTCCTGCTGTTAAGGAGCGGAGGATAATTAGGGAATAACTGTTGGAACTAGGATAATTTTGACATGTTAACGATGTAATAAAAGTATATAATAAATAAAATAAACTTCAACAATGCCTACAACTAATTTAACCGAAATATTTACATAACGAATCTTAATTAAAAAGTCTCTACTTATCTCTACATAATTGAAATCAAAAGTCTCCGATATTAGTCTCTACATTTTCAAAGCAAAAGTCTCTGATATTGATCTCTACGTTTTCAAAGCAAAAGTCTCGCTAATGTTTATCAACAACACTACTTATAACTTTGCTTGGTCTACATAATCCATAAATTGCAAATCTCAGCAGTCAGCATTCCTTGTACTGTACTATGCAATTCCAACTTGTTTATTATTTAGATAAATATCTAATATTATTTCAATGCCAATGTTTATGATAGATCTGTGACCTACTTCTACATGAAATATTACATTAATTGTTGTAGCGACTTTTCCTATAACTAAATTTTAATTATACATTGAATGATACTCAGTAAGTGGTGGACGTGCCGCCACCTAGTTGCGGAACCAAGTAGTATGCTGTCACGCCAGCTCCAAATAACACAAAGTCTTAAAAAATAGAGACTGGATACAGCTAACTAACAATTTAGAAAATTGTCAGCCCTGGCTATACGATAGCCGTATTATTTTTGGTGCATTTTTGCTACAATTAGTATGCCGTACTGAAGAGCTCTAATGAGAGCGAAACCGGTCTACGGTTCTAATTGTTGTGAAAATGCATCGAGTCTTACATACTTTGTCCCTATATTGTGGTAGAAATGGGCCAGGGCTGACAATTTTCTAAATTGTTAGTTAGCTTTATCCAGTCTCTATTTTTTAACACTTTGTGTTATTTGGAGCTGGCGTGACAGCATACTACTTGGTTCCGCAACTAGGTGGCGGCACGTTCACCACTTACTGAGTATTTTGAGAATAGCTATACGATAGCCGTATTATTTTTGGTGCATTTTTGCTACAATTAGTATGCCGTACTGAAGAGCTCTAAAGAGAGCGAAACCGGTCTACGGTTCTAATTGTTGTGAAAATGCATCGAGTCTTACATACTTTGTCCCTATATTGGGGTAGAAATGGGCCAGGGCTGACAATTTTCTAAATTGTTAGTTAGCTGTATCCAGTCTTTATTTTTTAACACTTTCTGTTATTTGGAGCTGGCGTGACAGCATACTACTTGGTTCCGCAACTAGGTGGCGGCACGTCCACCACTTACTGAGTATTTTGAGACTGGCTATACGATAGCCGTATTATTTTTGGTGCATTTTTGCTACAATTAGTATGCCGCACTGAAGAGCTCTAATGAGAGCGAAACCGGTCTACGGTTCTAATTGTTGTGAAAATGCATCGAGTCTTACATTGAATGATATTAAAAAATATATGTTCACGATTAGGAATGCCCTCTTAGATAGTTTTCTGTTCTATGAACATACTGCCGAGTCGAAAGGAATGACGTCTCTCTGGATAGCTCTGACCTGAATGTTTAATTTACCTTAACCTAAGTTTGGCACTAACTATAATAATTGAAAGAATATTAATTTGTATACTACCCTAGGGTGATAATTGAAATAATAATAATTAAAGTAATATTAATATGTAGACAATCCTAGGTATGCTAATTGAAATAATAATAATAATTAAAATAATATTAATATCTATGCAACTCTAGGATGATAATCGGAATAATAATAATTAAAATAATATTAATGTGTATACAACCCTAGGATGATAATAAAAATTATCAATTTAATAAATCAAATCAAATTAATAATTTAAATGATCTAATAATATCTCTCATCCTGACCCCTCTGATATCTCACAAAACGTCACCGAAATTATCCAAGCTGGCATGGAATTATTTATTCCACGTACACAGAAAACCTCTTCAGCCACTCAAAAGCCCTGGTTCTCTAAATCCTGTGACAAGGCCAGACTTGAAAAGGTCAAAGCTCACAAAACGCTTCTACACAATCCCAGTCAAGAAAATCGTCAAGCATTCAACGACGCAAGAAACCGCTATGTCCGCATTCTTTCTGAGGCAAAAAACTCGTTTAATAACCACATCAAAAACAAAGTCCTCTCAAGCTCCAACGGCGGCAAACCCTTCTGGACTCTTGCTAAGTCTATTGGGAATAATTTCTGCAAGAGCACGTTCCCACCTCTCGTCTCAGGTGATGAAATTGTTTCTACCGCCCTGGGCAAGGCTGAACTTTTTGCTTCGTTGTTCGCCGGAAATTCTACTCTCAACCCACCTCCAAATGTTCAACCACCAACAGTCCCCAATGTCGCGCATAAAATGACTGATATCATTTTCAAAACTAAAAAGGTACGAAACATGCTCTCTTCTCTTAATAACAGGAAAGCCTCTGGCCTTGACGAGATCCCAGCAATTGTTCTCAAAAAATGCGCACCAGAACTTGCTCCTGTCCTGACTCGTCTGTTTCAGATATCTTACAATAAAGGCATATTCCCTAGTAACTGGAAAACTGCTCGAGTACAACCCATCCCCAAGAAAGGATCCAAAGCGCTTCCTAGCAACTACAGGCCTATTTCTCTCCTTTCAGTCATCTCTAAAGTGATGGAAAAGTATATAAACACCGAACTACTAAAATTCCTTGAAAAACACAGACTAACCAACGACAGGCAGTATGGATTTCGTCAGCGCAGATCGACTGCCGACCTCCTTTCCTTTGTCACCCATTCTTGGAACAAGTCTATGGAACAACACGGTGAATCCCAGATTGTTGCTCTAGACATATCCAAAGCATTCGACCAGGTCTGGCACGCAGCGCTGCTTAATAAACTTCCGGCCTATGGCCTACCACCAAAACTTTGTACCTGGACAGCAAATTTCCTCTCCAACAGGAGCATATCTGTTGTTGTGGATGGCCATTCCTCTAAACTGTATCCAATTAATGCAGGAGTTCCTCAAGGTTCAGCTTTAGCCCCTACTTTGTTTCTTCTCCACATCAATGACCTCCTCTTTAGCACATCCAACCCAGTTCACAGTTACGCGGACGACAGCACCCTCCACTCAAACATACAATATTCTAAGCCTGTCTCTTTAGCCCAATTAGATGAGGATCGCAGACTCATGGAGGGTTCTGTCTCCGTAGACCTCCAAAAAATATTAGACTGGGGAAGTAGAAATCTTGTACAATTCAACCCCACCAAAACTAAGTCTTGCTTTCTTTCTCACAAGAGATACAGCAGCCCTAGACCTATCACAATGAACAACCAAGTTATTGAAAGTAATGAGTCCTTTTCTCTTGTTGGCATTTCTGTGGATCGAAATCCTAATTGGCACCAACATGTTACATCAATTGCAGAAGCGGCTGCTAAAGAAATTGGGTTTCCTCTTCCGGGCTCGCAAATACTTTTCACCAACTAAACTCTATACCTTATACACTTCACAAATAAGGCCAAACCTCGAATACTGCTCCCACATCTGGGGTGCAGCAGCCGCTTCTACACTCGCTATCCTGGACTCCATTCAAACAGACGTGTCGTTGGTGACCTCTCTCTTTTTTATAGATATCTGCACGGGCACTGCTCAGAGGAGCTTTCCTCCATAATTCCCCCACCTTCTGCCCCCAGCAGATCTACCAGGGGAACAGAGCGAATGCACCCTTTTAATGTCCAGGTCACCAGACATAGAACATCTTGTTATGCCCGCTCTTTTGTCCCGAGGACTTCCAAGTTGTGGAATTCCTTGCCGGCACATATTTTTCCTTCTCCTCCGAACCTCCAAACCTTCAAGTCCAGAATTAACAAGCTGCCTCTTTCCTCCTTGTCAACACCCACGGTACGATAGTATTTAGGCTGTAAGCCCTCGTGGTGTGTTGTTGACATTAAAAAAAATATATATATGCCCATTGTCTGGTGATGGATTGGACACGTAATTTTGTCTTCCCTTTGGTATATCTTCTCCATTATGCAGTTGTGGTTGCTTTCCATGTTTCTTACCACGGCTGCTTGTGAGTTCCATGTCTGTAAGCTCTGTCCTTGTGAAGTAACTGTACAGATGATTTGAAGAATTATCTGTGCTTCGCTTGCAGAGCTCTTCCAACTCCACAAAATCCAACCTTGCCGACCCTGAGTCCTTTTGGAGCGTTTTTTCTTTGCAACTTGACTTGGTTTGACTACGCAGCGGCCCTTGTTTGGTTACTACCCTGTGCCCTGCGTGTACTCTCTCCTTCTTGACTCTCCATTTAAAGCTATGCGTCCATTGTCGAAACTGTACCTTATACTCAGCGTCCCAACAATATTGCTGAGTTTGTTTTGTAGGTAAGCCTCCCATTATTGCCGGATGGCCCTTGTGTAATATGTGGCCTTTGCCCATTTTAGCTCGTACCTGACTCTGACCTGCATACTACATCCCAGTGTGTGTAAATACTTGGGTGGTTGTACCTCTTGCTGTTCTCAAGTTACCCATCAACTGTTTTGCTATTTCTTCTTGGAAAGCATCGGTCAAACCATGAGTTCTTACTTCTGGTGTTTCTTCCCACCTTGTATTATTATTCCATTAATTATTGGACTAACCTTGAAAATTGAACCCACCTGGTCTGATCGATTCGTTGTTCTTTCTGTACTAATTTTGTTTGTTGCTTTGATTCAGTTCCATATTGACTATTCTCCATATAACAATCTTTATTTTCTACCTTCGATTCTATTGGAAAATTTTCTGTTTGTACTAATGCTTGTTCTACCTTTTGTACCTCTTTCTTTACTTTTTTCATTGATGTCTCAAAAAATAATAAAATTGTTTTGTCCACTTACATTTGTTTTAATCTCCGCCGCTGATTCGGCTCCAGATATAAGATTATCTGGATAAAATTTTAAACTAAATCTTTCCTGCTCGTCTCTGGCTACTTCTACCTCTGGTACTTCGTTTTCGAATGGAACTTCAACTTTTAAATTAATTTTTTCATGAATGCTTCTTGACGCTGTTTTAGTGTAGAATTCCTCAACTGTTGAGTCTATTGCCTTCTGGACTCGCTCTTGGAATGCTGTCCGTTCCTTGTACTTGCATGTGAACATTGGTATTGGTAGCTTGAGTAAGGGTAACCTAACCCCTGAATAGTGGTGTGTTTGTTTCTTAATTGCTCTTTTCAGCTTGACCATGGCGTTATCGTACCATTGGCTTAGCGTCAAATGAGCTTCATCTAGAATTTCTGATTCTGTTACTCTATTTATATCCATTATGTTGTCTTCTAGTGTTTTCCATTGCCTATAGAAGTTTCCCATCATGATTTTATACCTGGTAAGTATATCGTCATCGTCCATCATTTCTGCTTCTTCTAATTTTTGGATAAATTGGTGTACCCGTAATTTTAGTTCTCTCGAACGTCTTGTGATTTTTATTTTTAGTTCCTCCATTGCTGCCTTAATTTTATTTGATTTAATACATATTTGTAGTTTTTGTTACCTTGTCTGATTCCTAGTTCTTTTTTGATTTGGTTAATTGGTCGCTTGTGACCTATATTTTGCCTTTAACCCTGCATTGGTGCTTTTTGTGGACGCTTGTGTCCTCGATTCTTTTGAATTTGACCCTGTATAGGTGCTTGATTTGGAACTGACCTTATATTGGTACTTTCCTGGACGCTTGTGTCCTTATTTGACCCTGTATATGTGCTTTATTTGGAACTGACCTTATTTTGGTACTTTCCTGGACGCTTGTGTCCTTGTTTGATTTGAATCTGGACGCTTGTGTCCTTGATTGCTTTGAATTTGGACGCTTGTGTACTTGATTGCTTTTACCTAAAATAAAAAGGTATTTGGAGACTTGGGTTAAATGATGTTTGATAAGGATAATTGATTTTAGTGAGCACTGTATTTCCAATGGCACTGGTTATTTTTTCGTCGAAGGACCATGTCTAAGAAAGCGGAGGATATTTAGGGAATAACTTGTTTTATAACTAGGATAATATGGACATGGTAACGATGTAAGTTGTAATAAAAAATTAATAAATAATAAAACGCATTAACAACTTTTTTAAACTAACTTAACTGAATAAAATTCAAAACCAAATCTGTACCGGGTGGCCAATTAAGCGAGGTAAGCGGATATATCTCGGAAACCGTTTACCATAGAGCTTTGTGGAAAAAATATCTTTGGTAAATGTAGCCAAGAAAAATCGTTGGAAATTATTTTCAAGTTCGTCAGATGCCCGCTAGGGAGCGTAACACAAAGAGGTAATGGAAAAAATAGGATATCTCAGTAATATGTCCAGATAAATGGTATTGAAAATACCTGCAAATAAAATTCGTGTGTATCACCAACAATTTCTGTTTTAACTATTTTTCTCTAACTCTTCAGATAAAGTGGTGGGGCTAAGGCAAACATTGATTAGGAAAAATGTATCTCGGGATCGCCTCATTGGAAAATATTGAACTTAGTGTCATTTAAAAGAGTATTTCTTGTCCTATCAACTCCATTGCAAGCCATGTCTTTGTTATTGTTACTGTAATCACTAGATGGCGCTTTTTAAAAATTTAACACATTTTATGATTTTTCTCAAGAAACCTAAATACAATGATATAAATATTACTACATAGATAGAAAGAGGACTAAAGGCCAAAGCAAGTGGTGAAAATCCCAAGTCTCTATCTTTTGTTTAGCTGGAGATATTAATGAAAAACTGATAAAACTGGAATTTAAACAAAACACTTTCAGAATTGACTAATTTAAAGATTGAGAACAGAAATTTATTAATTTGCAAATATAGTTTTATAGTTTTTTGTTAAAAATAAGACTTATTTACGCATTCCTAACGTGATTATAACTTATTCGTTCGGTCCGATAATTATACTCTAAAACTGAAATAGGTAGGCTTTGGAAAAAAGACAAAACTTTAAAGAAACGTCAAATTAGTTGCTCTGAGTTCTTTCGTGTATAATTTAAATATAAAAAATGTTGTTTACAAATGATGAAGCCGTTGATATGATTGGTGTTTACTTTGAGTGCTTTCAAAATGCGACAGTTGCTGAAAGAGTGTATGCAATGCGGTATCCGAATCGCCACCATTACAACAGAAGAGTTTTTCCTCGCTTGGTGAAAAACTTATGTGAAACTGGAAGCTTAAGCGGACCGGTGCTGCGGAGACGCCGTTTTGCCAGAACTGAAGAAAATATTATCAATGTTTGGGCATATATAGAATTTAATCCTCATGTTAGCACAAGAACATTGCATCTTGACTTGGGAATATCACGGACCACCATCCAAACTATTTTAAAAGAGTATAGGAAGCTTATTATATCGTGAAATTCAAAATAGTTATTGTTATTTATCTCACAGGGATCATAATGACGGTTGTGAAAATGATCAGAAGACAGTCGTAAAAATTATGATATGGTAACACGACATGTTACCATAATGATCGTTTATGATTCGAGTAAGATACAAAACTTTATCTGCTGGCATTCATTAAAACTTAAGACCCTTAAAAGATTTGGATTTGATTTGCAATACGATGAAACTGACATTTTTTTACTTAATTTTATTGGTGTGAATGTAGCGTTTGTTTGTCTTTATTATTGAATTAGTTAGCCAAAGATTCGTGTTTTGTTTCTCGTAGTAGCAGTAGTGCTATAGTGAATCTCATTAACGCACTATGGGCTGTTCACCCAAGCTAGACAGTTACATCACCAACCACCAAAATCTTCGCATATCAATAACAAGTACGTTTTCTAGAATTTAGTTGATTTTTGGTATACGAGTACTATTTTACTCAAAGTCTATTGACAACATTGAAATTACCGCAACTGTTCAACTTTCAACGTAGTAACAGTTAAGCTTTATGAATTGTTGATGATGTAACTGTCTAGCTTAAGTGAACGCCCCTTGTGGTACAATGAACAGCTTTATGTTACTTAAATCCAATAACAAAATGCGTCTATTATGTCAGCAGATAAACATATTTTTATTACAATGTCCTTTTGAATATATAATGATACTAATTTTGATTTTTAGACTACACCCTTATCATATTGTTTTGAATCAAGCGCTGAATGAGCAGGATTATGGTCGCAGGCTGGATCATTTCCATTGGCTTTTAGACATGATCAATGAAAATCCGAATTTTTAACGCAAGTTCTTTGGACGGACGAGGCTATTTTCATAGCGACGGTAATGTGAATTTGCATAATATGCATTGGTCTACTGAGAACCCCCACTGGATGCGAGAAGTTCAACATCAAGCACGTTGGAGTCTTAATGTATGGTGTGGCGTAATAGGAGGTACAATTATTGGACCCTATTTCTTTGACCAGTGTCTTACTGGTAACCTCTTCTTGGAGTTTCTAAGAAATGATTTGCCAGTTTTATTGGAAGATGTGCCCCTTGAAACCAGGCAAAATGTGTTTCTGCAGCTCGATGGTTGTCCAGCACATTTTTCAATTAATGTGAGATAACATCTCGATGAGACGTATCCAGGCCGATGGATAGGAAGAGGAAGCGTATTTCCCTGGTCCGCGAGGTCACCTGACTTAACATGCTTAGACTTTTATTTGTGGGGACGAATAAAGGACTTTGTCTTCCAACCAAAGCCTACGAGCAAGGAAGATATGAAGAATAGAGTCCGAAATGCAATTCGTAGTCTGTCAACAGCGGAAGTGGAAGCTGCCTTTTTTCTACCCGAAATAGGCTTGAGCAGTGTGTAGAACGTGACGGCAGACACTTTGAGCATTTAAGGAGACACTAGAGTGCTTATCGTTTAGAATTACATACAGAGAGAATGAAGTATTTTGTTTTAGGTTTCAGTATCAGTTTTTCATTAATATCTCCGGTTAAACAAAAGATAGAGACTTGGGATTTTCACCACTTGCTTTGGCCTTTAGTCCTCTTTCTATCTGTGTAGTAATATTTATATCAATGTATTTAGGTTTCTTGAGAAAAATCATAAAATGTGTTGAATTTTTAAAAAGCGCCATCTAGTGATTACAGTAACAATAATAAAGACATGGCCTGCAATGCTGTTGATAGGACAAGAAATACTTTTTTAAATGACACTAAGTTCAATATTTTCCAATAAGGCGATCCCGAGATATTGCATTTTTTTCTAATCACTTTATCTGAAGAGTTAGAGAAAAATAGTTAAAACAGAAATTGTTGGTGATACACACGAAATTTATATGCAGGTATTTTCAATACCATTTATCTGGACATATTACTGAGATATCCTATTTTTTCCATCTCTTCTTGGTGTTACGCCCCCTAGCGGGCATCTGATGAACTTGACAATAATTTCCAACGATTTTTCTTGGCCACATTTACTAAAAAATTTTTTTTTCCAAAAGCTCTATGGTGAACGGTTTCCGAGATACAGCCGCTTACCTCGCTTAATTGGCCACCTGTACATAATTAAATTGAAATTCTCGCGTCTTTACATTTTAAGAATCTAATCAAAAATCTCTCTTAATGTATCTACATTTTCAAAGCAAAAGTTAAAGTCTCTACTTATCTCTACATAATTTAAATCAAAAGTCTTGATATTGATCTTTACATTTTCAAAGCAAAAGTCTTTGATATTAGTGACTACATTTCCAAAGCAAAAATCTCGCTAATGTTTATCAACAACACTACTTATAACCTTGCTTGGTCTACATAATCCATAAATTGCAAACCTCATCAGTCAGCATTCCTTGTACTGTACACTGCAATTCCAACTTGTTTATTATTTAGATAAATATGTAATATTATTTCAATGCCAATGTTTATGATAGATCTGTGACCTACTTCTACATGAAATATTACATTAGTTGTTGTAGCGACTTATCCTGTAACTAAATTTTAATTATAAATTGAATAATATTAAAAAAACATATTTTCACGATTAGGAATGCCCTCTTAGATAGTTTTCTGTTCTATGAACACCTGCGTTGTGTAAAAAAAAGTTGCTCTGACAGGCCACAGGGCATGAAGATGTGTGTTCCTTGTCTGATATCCCTCAAAAAATAATATATAATGATACCGGGTGCCCCATTGTATTTTGACCCTTTATAAACTCACATAACTTTTGAAATAATTGATCTAAAGAAATTCGATTTCGCCAGGCTTCTTCTTATTTTTATAAGTTTATTTCTGGGTATCTGTCTTTTTATAGTCACTTCGGCTTTACCGGAAATGACAAAACGTATTTTCAAGGATATCGTGTCGAAATAACCAAAAATATTATATGTGTCTGCAAATACGTCCTTTCCGAATTACAGGGTGACAAAAAATTATGAAAAATCCGTTTTTCTTAAATATTTTGAAAATGATTTAGGATATTACATTGGGCTTTTGAGATGATCAAAACTGATATACAAAGATGTCTTTCTGACTAAACCACTTTTCAAAATATTAAAAAAAAAACGATTTTAAAAACAATTTTACCACCCTGTAAACCGGAAAAGACGTATTGCCGAACACTTTTTTATAATTTTTTTTTGCCTATTTCGACTTCCAAAATACGTGATTAAAATATTTCCCTTTCCTCACGAAACACCCTGGATAGTTTCCCGATGCGACATTGTATTTCCGATAGGTGCACGCACCTTAATTGTTTTGCGCCATGGTCTAAGTGCATCCATCGATAAAGAGTCCATGTATAGTCATCAGCAGTGTGTACACGGCTTTACTCGTCCAGTTAATTCAGTATTCAAACGTTTTTGAAGCTTTTCGCGGCAATTCGACGCGCTGTCACCGATAATGATTTATAGTCCATTTAATAGTTTATTATGTTTTATGTTCGGCAGAGTGTCAGTTTTGCATTCTTACAAAATAAACATCCCCTATAGTGTTAACGTTGTGCCTTGATTGCTTATGAGATTGTATTCAAAAACGAAATTAGGGAAGAATTCAAATATTCATAATATCTCATTGTCACGAACTACCGTTTTCTGTTCTATAAATTGTAGCAATACAAAAGTGTGTTTTGTCGACTATATTTAGAAATCAAATCATAAATCTTATTCATATTTAAGTAGGAATGTCAACTTTCCGTCAAGTTAATGGATAGGCGACTTTTATCGTCACAAGTACTTTTAACTTTATTAGTGAATTTTCTTACAAAAAATTCACAAATGAGGAGATCCCGACTTTTGAATTTCGAAAAAATTCTTTCAAATGAGCACAAATTAGGCTCCCTAGAACACATATCCGGGGTCAGTTTCAATTTTTATTTATGTTATGAATTTTTATTAAATGCTTCAAATTTGAATAGCTCAATTTGCTATTTACCTATAAGGTTCGTTGGCCAGGAAACTATTTTTTTCGGGAACATTTTAAGTATATTTTCGAAAAATTTTTGTACATTTTCAAACAATAAAGTTATTCTGTTGAAATATGGTACATTATTTCTACTATATATGTTATACTGGTAACCAAATTTGATGTCTGCTTTCTTTAAAAAAAAAACACATATTTTCTTTATAACACATTTTTATGAAAATTTACTTTCATAACGCACTTGCTGCGGCCAGACTTTTTAACTTTCAGAGAAATTTTGAGTGTTAAGTAAAGATTAGAACCTGTGATAAGCACTGGTAAGTTTATTTAAACCCAATTAAACACAAGTACTTAACGATCGTTCCGCTAACAATATATATATATATATATATATATATATATATATATATATATATATATATATATATATATATATATATATATATACAGTAGAAGAGTTTTCAGTCAGGTTTGTTGCAGACCTGGGGACGAATCAAGCCTTTAGTGATATTGAGCAGCAACTGCAACTTAAATTTCATTTTTTACAGTCTATCTAAATCTTATTTATTTTGAAATTTATATATATATATATATATATATATATATATATATATATATATATATATAATATAATAATAAGTTAACAATATCAAAAATTAAAAAGAAAATAAGTCCGTTACAAACAAAATTTTTATTAAATGAGAATAGTCAAACGATTGGGCCAAAAATATTGTTTTTATGTTAAAGCAGACAACGGTAATAAGGTTGTGATTTTTGACAAGAACGATAATAAAGATATAACAAAAAATGCACTAGAGACAGGACCGTACAAAAGACTGAATAAAAATCCCCTCCCAAAAATGAAGTTATAAACAATTTAAAGAGATGTCATAACCTTATTGCAAAATACAGGTAAAGAAGTTTATAAGTTTCAAATTCAAAAGTCCCCAAAAAATATTGTCTCCCATAAATTCATAAAGCTGCCCGCTTGGTTGACACCTGTATTTTCGGCTATAGATTCCCTGACAAACACTTTAGCGGAATGGTTAACAAATAAACTTAAAGGCTTAGTCCTCAAAAACATTTTTTTCGGTACCAAATTCACTTGAATTCATCAAAAAAGTTAACAATGCTAAATTGGTTGGGTTTTGATATCATTTGATGTAACCTCTGTGTTTCCTGGAGTGCCCACAAAACAAACGCCAAAGTATTTGGCACGCCTATTGAAAATGAACAAGAAAAAGAAACAGGTCTGTAAACAATATGTAACTTTAACAATATTTGTATAGAGTTAAATATTTTTCAAGTTAATAATGAGTTAAAAAAAAAAACGAAAACACCAATGGGAAACCCCATTTTCTAAATTTATTGCGAACTCTCACAGGTAGAGGTGAAACTGATTTATCAAGTGAAAATATTTTCCTAGAACATGGTTTCGTTATGTAGACGATATTTTCGCAGTGTTTAAGACACACACATGCTTTTTAGTGAATTTTCTTTAAAAAAAACTACTAATGAGGAGATCGCGATTTTTGAATTCTGACAAAATTTTTTCAAAGGAGCACAAACTAGGACACCTAGCACCCATATCTGAGGTCAGTTTCAATTTGTACATGATTATATATATATATATATATATATATATATATATATATATATATATATATATATATATATATATATATATATATATATATATATATATATATATATTTATGTCAGACCTATAACTAAAAAAATAATGGACCGATTTTGATAAAACTTGGTGAGTACCTTCCTTTCGCAAGTGGCTTGGATAAGTCGTTTCCCAGGAAAATCCGCCGAAGTTTTCCCGGAAAATTGTGTTTTCTTTCGAAAAAAATTTATATGTCCGGAATTTAGTACGCGGGTTTATATCATTATAGGTAAGTTACCTAGCAAAATTTAGCTCTGTAGGTTAAAGGACAAGAAAGTTACAGGCATTTAAAGAAAAATAAATTTGGGTTTTCCTCAAAACGTCAAAGTCGCGATTTAAAACGTCAAAATTGGTAATAATTAGGCAATGAACCTGAAACTAATATGACCTATGCAAGGAAAATGTCTCAAAAGAATGTTTCAAAAAGCCTGAAGTCTTAGTTTCAATCGTCATATTCCTTCATTTTACTAAAATATGTCCAGAAAATTCATTTCAAATAGACCCTTTCTATGATGCCTTGGCAGTAGTGTTGGCTATAGAGTTTATCGGTTAATGGTATATCATTTTTGTCGAATTTTCCAAAATGTCTTTAAAGCTCAATATATCCGTTATTATGCAAGATACGAAAAAAAGTTGTATAGATTATTTATAGGGTGTCTTGAGCTACATCTTAAAAAAAATATTTTTACAATTACAGGCTGGCCCATAAGTTGGTGATTTTTTTTTAATCGAACACGCCTTATGTTATTGCATTTTTGCATCGAAATATAATACATCTTTGTAAGAAAATGAATTCGGGACGCAGCAAGTGCGTTATGGTAGCGAATTTTCATTAAATGCTTCAAATTTGAATAGCTCAATTTGCTATTAACCTATAGGGTTGACCAAGAAACCAGTTTTTTCCGGGAATACTTGCGGAAATTTTTGTACATTTTCGAACAATAAAGTTATTTTGATGAAACATGACACATTGTTTCTACTATATAGGTTATACTGGTAACCAAATTTGATGCCTGCTTTCTTAAAAAACATTTTTATGAAAATTCACTATCATAACGCACTTGCTGCGTCCAGACTTTTTTTGACATAGAAAAACTGCATTAGCAGGCTATGGTCAGGTGACATAGAGAACAAATTTTCACAGCATTTGTAGTTTTTTCTCTTAAACCTTTTGATTTTTTGTTCATACAGTTACAGGGGTGTTTCCATCTTAAATAGGCCACTTTGTATATACAGGGTGACGCATTTCTATGGTAAAGCTCAATATAATTGTTAGTATACAAGATACGAGTAAAAGTTGTATACGTTAATTACAGGATGTCTTGAGCTGCATCTTTTGACAATTACAGTGTGACCCATAAGTCGGTATGTTATTGCATTTTGCCATTTTTCATCGAAATGTGTTGTGTTCTAATATTGTTTAATCCTCACCCTCAATGTCCCTGAGTCCACACTGTCCATCCTTAGTCGGTAAACTTCCCTTGATACCTACAACAGTAACCAGAGGCGCAGGTACGACATTGGCACCCCTGTAACAGTTAGAAAGAACAGCCACCAGAGGCGGAGGTACAACATTGGCATCCCTGTGACAGTTGTGATCAAGCGTCACCAACCAAGCGAAGCAGCTACGAGAAAACACAAGACTTGATCACTTCTTCATCGTCCGGCGGCCAATCAACACCGTAACCCGGTTCCAACCGGGTCCTGGTGATAAGTAGTCACCAGTTATTTCATGGCCGTGAGCCCGGCGTGGAAGAATCATCCTTCCAGCGACCGACTGACCCGTGGCAAGAAGTGCACCACGTGTAGAAAGAAGGAGAGCGACGCAATTTACATCCATAAAGTGTTTAAGCAAGTACATCACCACATCGGTGTCTCCAGCAAACCCATAAAGATAATGGACAGCCTCGTCATTGACATACTTGAGCGCATCGTCGACGAAGCCTCGAGGCTCGCCCGTTACAACCCAAGATCTACGATTGCATTTCTGGAGATCCAAACTGCCGTGAGGCTCCTTTTTCCAATTAACTAGCGAAAGACGCCATCAGCGAAGGCAGTTAGGTACACCGCTCAAAATAAATTTATGCGTTTCAACGTGCATGTATGACCTCGGAATAAAATTGTTTTATTATTGCCGACTAAGGGTAGTCATGTTATTATTCTTCGGTGATAAATTGTTTTCGTCGTCCGGTATTTTTTTATTAAATAGCGTGTACCAGTTATTTTTATGGTAGACAACGACCCATCAACGTTTCCTTTTTCTTGGGTAAGTATGCTACCTTCTTCTTGGCAGCTTTCGGTGCTTTTGGTTTCGTTGTGGAACTAGCTTTAGCTTTGTTCGTTTTCGAGGGCGACTTCGGTTTTGCATCGGCGGAGGCGAGTTTCTTTCTGGCACCGTCATCAGCACCAGCGGGCTTCTTCGCCTCAGGGCCTTTTTGTTTCATTATAGACGTCTTGGCAGCCACCTTCTATTTATCGCAGGAGACGGCTTTCTTAATTTTCGTGGCAGTGGGCTTCTTTTCGCGCTTTGTGCCGAGCCCGATTGTAGCCTTAAGGAACCGGAAGCTCGCTTGCCTTCAGTCTGAACTAGAGCCGGATACAGCTGCTGCCGAAGTATTTCCTGATGAACGGTAGCAGCTTATTAGTCTCCACCATGTAATTTGAGGCGATGTACTTCTTGACGGCTTGTAAAATCAAGTAGGTAAATCAAAAAAATATTTTTGATTTACTTGACGTATCTTCTTTTCATTGAGTTACATCTGTTGTAAGTCTGGCAACATTGTCTAGTTTTTGAGTAGCAAGAAAACAACGTTACAGCTTTCACAATTAGCCCAGGCTAACAAATTCGAATTTGCATGAAAACTAACGGGTGAGGGTACAGAAACAACAAAATGATTTGAAACAATCACTTTCTAGTTTATTATTTGATTTTTTTCCATTTTACATAACATAGTCACAGTATAGCTTCTAATGTATTTAATATTATAATGATAACAATGTATACATGTCTAGATATTTAGTGTTGATATTAGAATCTACACGAAAATAGGAACAGAATGTTTACAAATTATAGACAAGAACAAATTTTATGTTACAAACGTAAATATATATTACATAATGTCTTATATACTTTTACAAATAATATTATCTAACATAGAAGCACATTGTTTATGTACATAACACTCGCATTTCATATATACATTCTATGTACAAACTCTACATAAATTAGCATGGTTCGATTCGATACTATACACAATAAATTAAAGATTATTGGTTCCGCTAATTTACAGTGTTGTCAATTTGAATATTACTGTACCGTCAGGTTAACGTTCTTTATAATTTATACAAGCTTAAAAAAATTACATAGCCTTTTAAACACAAATTGAGGTTAAAACATGAATCTTTAAACGAGTGTGACAGCAATATCTTCGTAAAAACTTTCAATACTAAATACAGACGAAGAGGCCTTTTCTCTGGCCTTATTACAAAATGTTAGCTGCTTCCAGCTTCGCATTTTCGCCATCGTGTGTTTAATTAAACACGTTGCGGGGAAAATAGGAAGTCTTTGTGAAGCTTGGGGAAAGCGTCAGTTTGTGTTTATTTTAGTTAGCATTTGGTCAAAGTTCACTTTATCTTAGTAAGCTAACGCGCATTGTCCTGATCCGTATAAATAAATGCCTGTGGATATTACCTAGTGTGTCCAAGTTAACGAGCCCCCAAGTAAAATCTTAATTTTTTGGCTGAATTCGATTTACTTTTTTTGTTAGGTTCAAAATGCGCATTCAACGAATGGGCAACTTAATTTTTGGGCTGTAATCATGGCCAACTGTGATCTTTTCTATAAGAAAAAAACTGAAAATGAATTTTTATTTATAATCCTCTAAAACCTGCCCATATCAATTTTCATTGTTCTAACCTACAGGATTTTCGAGGAAAAAAAATATTTGGAAAATTACGCAATAATTTATTGTAACAGTTTTTTTCGAAGACCCTGTAGTTTAGAACAATGAAAATTGTTATAGGCAAGTTTTATGGGATTTAGAAATCTGTCGTCAGTTTTTTTTCCTAAAAAAGTGAATAATCAATAATGAATAAATAATTTCGTAACTTTTCAAAAGGAGTTAATTTTTTCTTTGAGGACCCTTTACTTTAGATTAATGAAAATTGGTATAGACAAGTTCTATATGATTCTAAATAGAAATCCGTCGTGAGTTTTTTCCTGAAAAATATACTAAACCAATATAAATTTATTAAGTTTGACCCCATTAAAAAGGTCACAGTTGGTCATGATTATAGACCAAAAATTAAGAAGCCTATTCCTTCAATGCGCATTTTAAATAGAAATCCGTCGCCATTTTTTTCGTGAAAAATATACTAAACCATTATATATTTATTAAGTTTGACCCCATAAAAAGGTCACAGTTGGCCATGATTATAAACCAAAAATTAAGAAGCCTGTTCCTTCAATGCGCATTTTAAATACCTACATAACAAGCTAACCAACCTCTAAGGCATTGGCGGCGTAAAGCGGAGGCCGCGGGGGCGGTTTGCTCCGGGTGCCAAGCACCAAGGGGTGACAACTCACTCGCGTAGCTTAGTAGCCAGCCACTGGTGCATCTGCCCGACGAAGACGGCGCGTGCTGGGCAAGTAATTTCGGCCCCTTCCTCTGACCGCGCCGTATCCGCTGCGCCGCGCCATGTGGCAATTAAAACAAACAATCACAGTCAGTAGAGATGGGAAATTCGGATCTTTTCGAAGAGTCGGATCACCGGCTTCGGATCTTTTTGAAGATCCGGATCCCTGAACCTGGTCTTGAATCTCAATGAGTCTCTGTCTCGCGTGACTGTGACTTGCTACATACTGCATTCAGTAAGATCGACCAAAACAAAAGAGGTGATCAAGAGCGAGAACCTATTATACGGATTGAAAGATATATCCAAGATTATATGAATGTGTTAAAAAAAGATTGTCTTAACGGGTTTAATTTATGGTGGAAACTAAATCCTAAAGTGTCTGAGCTCGAGAATTCTGAGGACCATCTCTTCTGTTTTGATAAATGGAAAATTTTGGAAAATGGATTGAGGCTGTAAAAAACTATCGACCATGAACATCAAATTGTTTTAGACCAAGAAAACAAGTAGTGGCGTGGCATTTTGAGTCGCCTTTTAGATGTTATTCTATTCCTGGCACGTCAAAATATTCCTCCTAGAGGCCACAGACAATAGAGGGAATTTTTTAGAATTAGTTAGTCAATTGTCGAAATATGCCCACTGCTAAAATAACATATGCTAAGAATTGAACATCATGTCGCCTGTAAAAAAAGGAAACGGGTAGATTCCTATTTATCCAAAGACATTCAAAATGAGCTCATCAGCCTTTTGGGGAAAGAGGCGAAAAATAAAATTTTGGACGACATAATAAAAGCCAAATACTTCGAAATTCTTTTCTATAGCACTCCAGATATATCACATGTTGATCAGATGAGTTATGTAATTAGATATATTAATATTGAAGGCGATCAAGTTGAAGTAAAGGAATAATTTCTAGGAGTCTTCCCAATAGCTGGAAAGACTGCAGTCGAACGTTCTGAAAATATCCTTACGCAGCTGGAGAGTGAGAACTTGGACATACATCTGCTCAAGGATATGATAACGGTGCAACCATGGCAGGAGCTCATGGTGGTGTACAAGAAAAAATCAAAGAACACAATCATAAAGCGTTGTTTATGCCTTGTGCTAATCATGATCTAAATCTATGTTGAGTGTACTTTTTCGGGAGTGTTAGTTCAAGTGTAAATTTTTTCGGAACAGTAGAAATAGTTTACACATTCTTTTCGTCATCCACATATCGATGGGAAATTCTAATGAAAATCGTATCGGTCAAAAGACTAACAGAGACAAGATGGAATGCTCATCACGGCGCTGTTAAACCACTGAAGAATAATTTTGAGAAACTTGTGTCAAGACTCGAAGACATGTGTGATCCCAGCAGCAGAGAAAACGCCGATACAAGAGAAGCAGCAGCCACACTCTTACCAGCTTTATGTGACTTCAGTTTTTTATACTACCTTTCTTTTTAGTGTGAAGTACTAGAAGAAGTTAACCAGACACAAAAGTATGTACAAACATTTGGGCTATCGCTGGAAAAGTGTGTCATAGAAATCAAAACACCAGAAATTTTTCTTCGGAACCAACGTGGACTTGGATATTTCGATTGAAAGAAGAGGAAGGAGAAGATTTCGAAAACTTATGCCAGGAGAAATGGCCCAAGACGCTGGACTAACATTGCCAGAAGAGCTGCAGAGAGCTATGTTATGTTAGAATGTCTTGTAAGATTTTACGGAGAACTAGAGCATCGCTACAAGGCAATGGATTACATTCTCATAACATTTGGTGTTGTTCAGCCTGCAACTCTGCTTACGTCAACAGAAGAACAACTTTGTGGTACAGTTCCAAATCTGACAAAAATCTACGATGAATTTTCTGCAGAGGACATTATTTTGGAGATTTTACGACTGAGGCGCCACTTGGAAGCCGCCAGCAATTCTTTCCAAGAAGCGACCCAATGGACTACCTAGGAGCTTCTGAACTTCATTGTAGAATGGGACTATTCAGAGTCTGTTCCGAGTCTAGCGCTGTGTCTAAGAATTTTTTAACCATTTGTGTCTCGGTGGCTTCTTGTGAAAGAAGTTTCACGAAATTAAAATTGATAAATCTGACTTAAGATCTACAATGAGAGCCAAGCGCGACTTACCAGTCTTTCCATATTGTCCACTGAAAAGGACAGGAAAGTAAGTTTTGATAATGTGATCGAATATTTTAGCAGAATCAAGTCGCGTAAGCACTTTTAGTATTTAATATGTGGTTTTATTTTAGGGGTGCTCAATAGAAAACCGCCCCGGGTGCCAACCTATGCTACGCCGTCACTGCCCTAAGGAGAAATGGGGATTCAAAGTTGCCTACGAAATTACAAAAAAATGTATATCTCGGAAACCGATTATTCTACAGAAACCAAACTGAAGACCTAAAGTGAGTAAAGTAAATAGCTAACAAGAATTTTACAAGAGGGGGGGGGGGGCTAGGGCGCTAAATTAAAAATAACACTTTTGTCAATTATCTAAGGTCTGGGGGTGTTGTACTTTAGAGATGATTTCCAGTGAGATCTTGGATGTAGGCATGTTGACGTCCCATAAATCAGTCAAACAACTTATGAACCCACACGAAAATTAACCACTTAGTACATTACTCGCATATCTCCTTAACCTCACCTAACAATGGCTTTAAAACTGGAGCCAAAACGTCGAGATTCAAATTATTTTTACGCAGTTCAACCCGAGAACCAACTACTTCCTATATATACAGGCTGTTTCAAAAAACATGCACCATCGCTCGTGGGGCAATTCCTTACTAAAAAATAAGAAAAAAAGTTCCTGTGCACATGGGCCCGGAAACGCATAGTTTCCAATATACAGCGGTAGTAACAACGGCAAATCATTTTGTAAAAAGTTTAAATATGATTCATGGTCAAGACGATTCGGTAGAACAACAGGACCAATTATGTGATTTTCAATAATAGCAGCCCAAATATTGATGGAAAATTGATACTGCGAATTTGCAACTCTTAGAGAGTGTGGGTTTTCATCGGCCCATGTATGTAAATTGTGAAAATTTACGATACCTTTTCGCGTAAATGACGCCTCATCAGTAAATAGTACACGTTTAGAAAAATGTTGGTCGTGTCTAAGTTTGTTTAAGAACCACTGACAAAACATTACCCTTGGTTGAAAGTCTCTAGGTAGAAGTTCCTGGACACGTGTAAAATGATAGGGATATAAACTTTGATCCTTCAGAGTTCTGTGAACTGATGATGCCGAAATATTACCCAGTTCGGTGGAAATAATTCTCGTACTTGTACTAGGATCACGTTCAACTCTATTTAATATTGCCTCTTCAGCTCGTACAGTTCGGCGGTATCTTCTGCGTCCAGAGTCAGCTTTTAAAGGTTTTAAAGAACCAGTTTCTCTCAAATGTCTTACAATACGTGGGAAAATATTTTTGTCAGGAATTCTTCTTTGCGGATAAGTTTCCTGATAAACTCGCACAGCTTGTCTAGCATTTTGATTTGTTTGTCCATAAATTAACAACATATCAGTCAAATCCGCTGAAGTGTACTTAATGAAAACCATCTTGAGAGAAGGAAATAATATTAATGAGCAGCTCAGTGTCAACAAATAATTAAAAACGAAAATACTGCACCGTATCAAAATTTAAAGAATAGCACGAAAACTCTTTTGACGCCTACAAAGCACTTCAGAATTGTAGAATTTAGAGAACTGTCAAAAATTATAGTTTCATGGCACTTTACGATTACTGTTTTCATTACTCCAACGAATCGGTACTTTGCCCCTTTTTATAAAATTAATCATATCTCCTAGGGGATACCCTGAACGAAAAAATACCAAGAGGTAGCTTTTGTGGCTTATGTAATAAGCTTCATAACTGATGTATCAAAATTGGAAAAAGACAGTGGCGCACATATTTTTCCCCAAATGAATTTTTAGTTACCCCGTACGCACGCCACTGACGCAGTTGTAAGTAGATTTTCACTTGAAAATATGCACTTTCATAATACACTTTCAAGTTCCAAGTTTCATTAAAATCAATCCAGTGGTTTTGAAATTATTTATAAAAAATTTAAAAAAAAATTAAAATTCAACTCCCTCTATATTGGAAACTATGCGTTTCCGGGCCCATGTGCACAGGAACTTTTTTTCTTATTTTTTAGTAAGGAATTGTCCCACGAGCGATGGTGCATGTTTTTTGAAACAGCCTGTATATATATATATATATATATATATATATATATATATATATATATATATATATATATATATATATATATATATATATATATATATATATATATATATATATATATATATATATATATATATATATATAACCGCAAACACGTGTTTCAGGCTTATTAGCCATCGTCGGTACGGTATAGCCAGGTGAAGATGGTAACACTCTGGATGAAGATGCAAAGATACACGGGGTCACAACAGGCAACCAGTGCACAATTGCAGCAACATTTGGAAGACCCTCAATCCGAGGGAAACAACCAAAAAAGCTACGGAGGTAAAGAAATCACCTACGTGAACATTCGGAGCTCAGGAAGTTATATTAACTATAACAGGAATGAACACGGCATTTCTGTAATATACAAGGAGAAAGGCTTAAGGGCAAAGCCGCAAGGAGACAACCGCAAATATGTGTTTCAGGCTTATTAGCCCTTAAACCTTTCTCCTTGTATATTACAGAAATGCCGTTTTATCAATCCTGTTATAGTTAATATAACTTCCTGGGCTCCCGATGCTCACGCAGGTGATTTCTTTACCTCCGTAGCTTTGTTGGTTGTTTCCCTCCGACTGAGGGTCTTCCGAATGTTGCTGCAATTGTGCACTGGTTGCCTGTTGGGACTCCGTGTATCTTTCCCATCTTCACCTGGCTATAACGTACTGATGATGGCTAATAAGCCTGAAACACGTGTTCGCGGTCGTCTCCTTGCGGCTTTGCCCTTAAACCTTTCTCCTTATATATATATATATATATATATATATATATATATATATATATATACACACACACATATATATATATATATATATATATATATATATATATATATATATATATATATATATATATATATATATATATAGGAAGTAGTTGGTTGTCGATAAAAAAATCACCAATTGTCTTAGAAAAGTTTCACAGAATTATATAATTTTACAAAGTTTTCTAAGATACTTTGTGATTTTTTAAATTAGTGTGATTTGTGTCTTTGCTGTCGATTTTGGAAAAACCTAAAATCACAGTTTGGATAACTGGATCTTACTTTTATTTAGTACCACCACTTTAATTATTTTACTGGTATTACTATTATATTTTTGACAACACTGCTATTATATTTTGTTTATTTCTAATTTGATAATTATAGTAAATACTACATTCTTTATCACTGTTTTTTTTGCTTAAACTCGGCGTCAATAATTTTTTTATAATAATCAAAAAGTGGGGAGATTGAACCTGCAACAGACATAAACGAAACTGTATTTCTATATTTAAGCTCACGTAAAAACAGAAGGCATAAGAAAAATCAAAATTACTCTAGTACAAATAGACTGAAAGGTTCGATTTTAAAACATGATTTAAAATTATAGCTTAGGTAATATATTTTTACTTTCATAAATCTCAAAAATATAAAGCTTTTATTCCAGACAGGATGCAACGATACACGCGTAAGGCAGCCTTTTCTGAGGAGCGCCAGATCGGACCAAAGAGTCCACAGGGTTCAATTCTGTCCCCATTAATATTTCTTACATATAACGATATGCCTTATCGTTTGGAAACTGTGTGCTTACTACGTTTCAGTTTTTATTTTCACAGACATCTTGCAGAGGTAGGTAGAGATCTACCTTTTGAAAATTGTTAGTAACATTAAGTTGTGGTGTCAACAAATCTGCTTGTACTAAATTTCTGTCGTAGTCAATTTTATAAGGAAGATGATTCTACCCGACTGTTTCTTGAAGGGTGACTTACTATCGAATTTTGTACCACTCTTGGTAACCGTAATTAGCCATAACATAAATTGACGCCACATTGATTCAGCTTGCAAAAAACTGTATAGCTAATTTTCTGCTTCGAGCTGGTTGACAGGTCTGTTGGACATCGGGATGTTAATAAAGATTTAACGTGTTCAATCAGCACTTTCTCACAATAGACTGGATTGGGAGCAGTGGCGGACCTAGGGTGGGCCAAGTAGGGAACGTGCCCTGGGCGCCATTCAATGGGCGGTGCAAAATTTGCAAATTATTACACTTAAAAATCAAAATAAACCAGAAATATAATTTATATTCAAATAATCTCGCCATCCCCGCGCGTGGTGAGATTTCGCGACTAGTGAAACCAGAAGTAGCGCAAGACTTCTATATGGTCGCATGTTGTCCTACGATTTTCTGACTTAGGATTTAGGACTTAGAATATTGTACTTGCTTCTATTGACCGTGTTCAAAAGCGGCTCCAGGATTCTAGTATGAATTTTCATACTGCTGTCTTGGAAATCACAGCCTTAGAGACTATTTTTCTAATGAAAGGGAGAGGTGGCAAAATGATGCACTCGCGAAAAGTTTTAATCTTTGCCATAAATTGGACGTAGTATCTCAAAGGCGCCAAAGGCGAGAAAACATATGGCTGGAGAGAATACCGCAGACTTTACAGGGAACGTAAAGGGAGTTTTTAACCCCTCGCTGATTTTAGAGTTGAAATTGCAGAATGTCTGTGTGAAGTTGGATGGCAAACCCAGGGACCAAAACGGAGAAGATCTTCTGAAAATGACATGGAACAGCAACAGAGGCCAACAAAAGGAGAGGTCCAACTGCTTTTGATACAAACTGATAAAACACTTTTTTGGAACAAATATAATAGTGATTTTTTCTTCTTCTGTTGTTCTGCTAGTTGTAAGACAATAAATATATTTTTTTATAAAAATAAAAAAATTGTACCATATGGGGTTAATTACTTAAATTGTAATCTTATCAATGGACGGAAAAAAAAGTGTTATTTTAACATTTTTCTTTTCTGTGTACCTCGTTCATATTTACTCGCTTTTAAATTGTTGTGTTGTTATTTTTTATGTACATATGTGATTTTAGTTGTACATTTAGATGCATGGGTAGTTAGATATTTGACACCTACACTGGTAAATAATATCATAGTAATTACATGTAGGTATCAGTTTTTGTAATTTTTTTACACACACACACGTGTGTTTGGGATCAGCTTAATGAAAAAATAATTTTAATTTGATTTATTAGAAATGTAATAAATATATATCTGGATAAAAGCTTCTTATTTTCAAGAGTAAAGCAAAATATCTTCCTCAGATGTACTGACGTTTGAAACTAATAATATATTTTTATATTATCTAACTATAATTTAGAATACAGATGTACTTCTGCTTTAATTTAAGAAGTTATATTTTATTTTTCCTTAACAGGCAAGTAGGTATCCGAAGCACAAACATACAAATAGAAATCTAGTAAAGCCTCAGCGAGACTAATCTGTCAAATTTCAACTATGAATCGTGAACTAAAACGTAACAGCAACTATTCTTCAATGACTTTCTACCTGTATGTATGTGAGAGGTGTGTTCAACCATTCCATATATAAATAAAACAAAAATTTGATGCTTAAGATGATGTAAAAATAAAGAACACACGAAGAAGCAATAGATAAGATAATTCTAAGGTAAATAAACTGAAGTCATAATCACAAAAGCACCCAAATTACATTTTGTGCTTCCTTAACAGACGAAGACTATAAGATCCTAAAAAACTTTCCAAACTTTAATATTACACACATAAACAAAACAAAATTCTTGTGCTAAAACTTTTGTGGAAATTACAAACACAAGAGAAAAGAAAATGTGTTACTCTGAAAAAAAAACACTAAAAAATTGCAACCTAAAGGCGCTCAAATTAGCTTTTGTGCTTTCTAAACAAGAAACACTTAATATAAACTAAAACACAAAGAAACTAACTGAAAAGGTTATACAGATGTAAACACAGCAGGAAAAGAGCAGTAAAATACTAATGCCCATTACAAGCAAATAAAGAATTAAATGACCATAAAGAAAATAAAATTGCCAATATCCTAACATCGACAAAACTCAAAACATTCACTAACAAAAAGGTCTAAATTAACTTTTTTTATACAACTTAAACAATGTTTGAAGTGTCTTCTAGTCATGAGTTCAAAAATAACAATCGCAAAGCAGAGTAGAGAGAAACATAACAAACATTCATATAGCCAAAGAACATTCTGACATAAAAGGGCCGAAAAACAGAAGATAAATACTATTTTTCCAATAGTAAACCAGTAGGTATTAAAACGGGGCGTTCGATACACGGTATAACAATTTTTGTCTTTTCCTAAATTCAAGAGAAATAGTTAACTGTGGCAACATTGTTATAGGTAGCCTTCATTCCAAAATATGCCATTTTCGCGTAAGAATGCATTTTGCTTAATAAATTAACTGACATTACAAACTGTAACCGAACATCAAACGAAACTGTAACATTCCGTCAAGTGTAGATGCTTCTCCGCCCTTCGCAGGAGACGTAGAAGTGTTTTAAACATCCCCGCTGTTCTTACAAGTAAATTAGAAAATAGAAACTAAGTAAGTATATAAACATTGTTATTGAAAATCACAGCCGAAACAAAATAACTAAAGATACTAAAAGTGTTTTGCACTTAATTTGGTATAAAAGTATATACAATATTAAATTATTTATGAAAACTAAAATGATAAATTGATAACGCAAAAAGACCAGCTTTTAAATATTTTGAATCTTTTTGTAACTAAACAATAGTGTTTGTACCATTAAGTGCAGATATGTCCCCAAATCTCAGGAAACTGCAATATGGCAACCAGGCAGTTCAGTAAAGAAGTATTTTTGCAATAAGCAAGTGACCGAGTATAAATTCAAATTATTCTTAAAAATTTAGATAAGTTACGTCACTTAGCGTAAAGGTCAAAGATCTTTGATTTTTTCTTATTATTTTACCAAAAAATTGCGTTTACCTTTTTTGTGAGTGTATTTCATGTAAATATAATATAACATATATTGATACATGCTAACTACTGAGGTAATCACTGGAAAAAAGCTTGTAACAAGAGCATTTAACAGAGATTTTTTCAGCTTTAAAGGAACAACCTTTGGGTTCTTCCTATAAAAAATAACAAAAAGATTGTAAATACACAAACGAAAAAAATTATTGTCGCCTCGTCTTCAAGGAGAAGCACACATCACAAAAAATAAATTAATTTACCATACTCTTAACGTTAAATAAACATTTCATCCCTAAAAAGTCTTTGATAAATGCTAGAGGATTTCAGAGCCATGTGGCCTTCGTAACATAGCTACGAAAGTAATATTGCATCGTATTTCACAAACAAACCAAAATATCCACTAACACTCACATTTACAAAAACACAACTGAACTGCACTAGATACGCTCACAACCTATCTGGTCAAAATATGACAGTAAGAGGTCGCCGAAATTCCCCCCCAGGTGACTGTGTCGGATACTGACTCGCATATTGCGCCATGGGAAGCAGGCCAGGTACGGAATTGGCCTGCTGCATCCCACTGGTGGGGTAATAACTGGGCAAACCACCTGGTGAAGCGCCCGCTGAGGATGTCGTTGTTGACGAAGAGGAAGACGCAGCATCTTGTCGTTCATTGTTGATTCCAGGTTTAACATCTGGTGAATCAGATGATCTAGGTGATCCAATTCCTCCATGCATCTGCTGGTTGTTTGGGGATTCTGAATACATTTTACCTATATCTAAGGAATATGGTCTGGCGGATTCAGCGTTGTATTTTTGATCCATGTATATTTTAGATGATTCGAAGTAGGCTTTTGTTAGGGCGGAAGTGGAGTCCAAATAGCCTCGTTCTAGGTAGCTCTTAGAAGGTGTGTCCATGTATTTTGGATCAGAGTACATCGACATGGCAAGGGTTGATGGTGGCATGTATGCTGAACGGTATTTGTCAGCTTCCATAGAGTATTTCATGGCATCCATTGAACTCACCACCTGTAACAAAAATAAAATGTTAGTTGACAAATTTCACTGGTATTTAACTAAAAACGTATCTATTATTGAAAATTTAAAATAGTGTTACAAAGCACTTCAATAGATGTAGGTGCGGTGTTGCAACATATCCAAAACTTCCCCAACATCTGGGAATCCTTGCACAATCTAGCAACACCGCCTCCCCACAAGGTTCTGGAACATTCTGGAATGGAACACCCCCGGAACTAGGTGGGAGGTACGACGGGTATATAAAGGCGAAAGCAAGCCAGCTCAGGCAGTTCAGTTCAATTAGAGAATGTTGAAGTGACTCGAAGAAGCAGTAACCAGTGTGAAGTGTTAGAGAGTAGCGACTGTAGTTCCAGTGTAGTGACTGTGTCCAGATTAGTGATTGTAAGGCCAAATAGACGAAGTGTTTTGTGAGAGAGACATTCTAGACCTTTTATTGTATTCATAGTTACAGAGTAAATAAAGTTGTTTTGTTAAAATTTAAAGTCTCACTTATCCAGAACCTGGCGAAAACGCGACAATATAATTAGTAAAGGATTAAGTGCATTTGGAGAACCCATTTTTATACATTTTCAAAGAGGAAAGTTATTTTGATGAAATACTGTTACATTGTTACTTCTATATAGGTTATACTGGTAACGAAGTTTGATATCAGATGTCTTAAAAAAAAGATATATTTTCTATTAAAAACAGTTTAACGAAAATTCACTACCATTAGGCTCTTGCTGCGTCCAGATTTTTTTAAACATAAATTTTCTGGAATCCTTTAAAAAGTGAAGATTGGAACCTGTGATGAGCACCTATAAGTACACTTGGAGAATCCAAATCACCACAACACATCTTTTTAAAGACCTGAAGATCGTTTCACTAACAAAGTTAGCGTCATCGGAGGATGAACTCAACATCACTTTTTGTACCGAGTCTCAGGCAAAGACCGATTCCGAGAAGGAGATGAAATCGCAGACAAATTTTCTGTGTATTGTACTCTAATTAGCGAACGACGTTTTTAACTTCTGTTTTAACTTTATCTCCTAAGTTACGGAATATCTTCTATATCAAAGACAGAGTGGAAACAAAGGGCTATAAATCAGTGGTGGCGCTCGGTTTTTTTTTAATTTTTTATATTTCAACAACACACCACGAGGGCTTACAGTCTAAATACTATCGTACAGTGGGTGTCGACAAGGAGGAAAAAGGCAACTTGTTAATTCTGGACTTGAAGGTTTGGAGGTTCGGAGGAGAAGGACAAACATGTGCCGGCAAGGAATTCCACAACTTGGAAGTCCTCGGGACAAAAGAACGGGCATAACAAAATGTTCTATGTCTGGTGACCTGGACAATAAAAGGGTGCATTCGCTATGTTCCCCTGGTAGATATTTTGGGGGCAGCAGGTGGAGGAACTATGGAAGAGAGCTCTTGTGAGCAGTGCCCGTGCAGATATCTATAAAAGAGAGAAAGGTCACCACGCTCATGTCGTTGGGCAAGGGATGGCAGCCTTTGGGTGAGGGTGGGTCACTGATGAGGCGTCTAGCTCTCTATTGAATGGAGTCCAGGATAGCGAGTGTAGAAGCGGCAGCGGCACCCCAGATGTGGGAGCAGTTCCAGGTTTGGCCTTATTTGTGAAGTATATAAGGTATAGAGATTAGCTGGTGAAAAGTATTTGAGAGCCCGGAAGAGGAAACCTAGTTTCTTAGCAGCCGCTTCTGCAATTGATGTGACATGTTGGTGCAAATTGAGATTTCGATCCACAGAAATGCCAACAAGAGAAAAGAAGTCATTACTTTGAATAACTTGGTTGTTCATTGTGATGGGTCTAGGGCTGGTGTATCTCTTATGAGAAAGAAAGCAAGACTGAGATTTGGTGGGGTTGAATTGTACAAGATTTCTACTTCCCCAGTCTTAATATCTTTTGAAGATCCACGGAGATAGAACCCTCCATGAGTCTGCGATCCTCATCTAATTGGGGTAAAGAGACAGGCTTAGAATATTGTATATTTGAGTGGAGGGTGCTGTCGTCCGCGTAACTGTGAACTGGGTTGGATGTGCTAGAGAGGAGATCATTGATGTGGAGAAGAAACAAAGTAGGGGCTAAAGCTGAACGTTGAGGGACTCCTGCATTAATTGGATACAGTTTAGAGGAATGGTCATCCACGAAAACAGAAATGTTCCGGTTGGAGAGGAAATTTGCTGTCCAGAGCCTGGGATTCACCGTGTGGTTCCATAGACTTGTTCAAAGAATGGGTGACAAAGGAAAGGAGGTCAACAGTTGATCATACTGCCTGTCGTGGATTAGACTGTCTTTTTCAAGAAATTTTAGTAATTCGGTGTTTATATACTTTTTCATCACTTTAGAGAGGACTGAACGGAGAGAAATAGGCCTATAGTTGCTAGGAAGCGCTTTGGATCCTTTTTTGGGGACAGGTTGTACTCGAGCAGTTTTCCAATTGCTAGGGAATATGCCTATATTGTAAGATGTCTGAAACAGACGAGTCAGGAGAGGAGCAAGTTCTCGTACGCATTTTTTGAGGTTTAAGGAACTTTTGTTTTTTATTGCCTTAGAAATATAAATACTCTCGTACGCACCTAGCTTCGCTGGTTGTCTAAAATTTTTGCCACGCATGACTTGTCTACACCACCGTATCTCAGCTGTGCCAGATGTTCCCTGAATCTGGTCTCAATGGTTCTTTTAGTCTGCCTAACTTATTTAAGATTACAATCTTTACAGCTTATCTCATAGATACCCGACATTTCGGTGGTTTTATTTTTATTTTTCGTATTACCTAACAAATCTTTTAAATAGTTTTTTGTCGAAAAAGTTATCTGAAAATCGGCTTTCTTAAAAATGCTCTTGAGAGTTCTTGTGTTACGCGGTTCAAAAGGTAGGTAAATAATTTTTTTCTCTACTTTATCTTTTCTGAATGTCGTGGATTGCACAAACATTTTCTTTGTTCTGTGTCTATTAATTAATTTGTCCATTAAAGAGCCTCGATGGTTAAGGGGCAAGAACGTGAGCCTCTGAATCGAAGGGCACTGGGTTCGATCCCAGCGTTCTCATTTCACTTTTTCAATACAAACTGTAACATCAACCCAGGTTCTGGCATTGTATTTGAGCAAGTTGAATGTCTGCACGTTCCGCCCTTCGGAGGAGGCGTAAAGACGTCGGTCCCGTGTCCATGCAATGTTGGGCACGTTAGAGATCCCTACCCTCCTTACAGAAAGGCAGAGGTTCGGCAAAATTTCCAGGATAGTGAAGCGAAACTGCTCCCTGGCGTAGGTGATTGGCAATAGTCCTGGAAATAGGCCGATGTTAAGAAACAAAACACACACACAATTTGTCCATTAGGCAATCCAAATATCCGTTATATTCAGCCACGTTTTTAATGTACCCTAACTCTATACTATATTTACTTTTACCTAAGAGACATTTTATTAATCTATCTACTAACAAATTTAAACTGGCCGCTTTTTGTGCAAACGTATGATGTGAGTCATTTGGAATGCAACTTAGAGTGGTAGTTACCTTCTTGTGGACGTCGAATAAAAGAGAGTCATTATTTTTAATAACTAGTACATCTAGAAAAGGAAGCTTACTATTATTATAATACTTCTAATTCGTGGTTGAATTTTATTGAATCAAGTTGACAGTACCGTCTTTTAATAAAATCATATGCTTTGCCTATATTTGTGTTAAACACCACAAACTATGGTCCACATAACGAAAGCATACTCTAGGAAAATACTCACTTTCATTTTCTAAATCCATCTCAAGTCTCCTCACGAAAAGGCCCGCAATGAATGGAGAGAGTTGATTACCCATTGCCGTGCCATAGATTTTTTTACTCATGAAAAAGTCTCTAATAAAGGGCGATAGGGGGTTACCCATTGCCGGCCTGGCGTTTGTTCAAAAAAACTCATTGTTAAATTGAAAGATATTTTGCTTTATACAAAGGTTTGTTAAAAATATTCTTTGCGAACTTCTTCACATATGTTGTTCAATTTCAACAACTGTTCTAAAGATCAGTGAATTTGCTTTTCTAGATGTAGTGGTGATTAAAAATAACTACTCTTAAATTCGATATCCACAGGAAAGTAACTACCACACTAAGTTACATTCCAAATCACTTACATCATACGTTTGCACCAAAAACGGCCGGTTTAAGTTTGGTAGGAAATAGATTAATAAAATTTCTCATAAATAAAAATATATATAGTAGAGAAATAGAATACATTAAAAACGTGGCTAAATATACCGGATATTCCGATTGCTTAGTGAAAAATTTAATTAATAGACTCAGGACAAAGAAAATGTTATCGGAATCCACGACATTCAGGAAAGATAAAATAGAGAAAAAAAATCTCCGAACCGCGTAGCACAAGTGGGCTCGAGAGCATTTTTAAGAAAGCAACTTTTTCGACAAAAAAAATAATTTAAAAAATTTGTTAGGTAACACAAAAGATAACGATAAAGCCACTAAAATGTCGGGTATCTATGAGATAAGTTGTAAAGATTGTAATCTTTTATACGTTGGGCAGACTAAAATAACCATGGAGACTAGATTCAGGGCACATCCGGTACAGCTGAGATACGGTAGTGTGGACAAGTCATGCCTGACACAACATATTTGGGACACTAACCACCACATAGATAAAGAAAAGCTGAAACTTATCAAAAATGTTAGACAACCAGCTAAGGTAGATGCGTACGAGAGTATTTATACTTCTAAGGCAACAAAAAACAAAAATTCCTTAAACCGAGAGCTGCCACTGATTTGTGGCGCTTTGTTTGCATTCTGTCTTTAATATAGTAGATATTCCGAAACTTGACAGGTGAAGTTATAACGGAATTTCACAAACCTCGTCCGAAAATTAAAGTACAATACACAAAAAAAAAATCCGCGATTTCGTCTCCCTCTCGGTATTGGTCTTTACCTAAGGCTCGGTATAAAAGGTGGCATTTAGTTGTAAGCAGTTTACAATTTTTCTTTCTCTGATGATGCTAACTTTGTTAGCGAAACCATCGCCAGGTCTTTAAAAATATGTGTGGTGGTAATTTGGGTTCTCCAAGTGTACTTATAAGTGCTCATCATAGCACTCAATGAAGACATTCATTTAGCAGAGGATTCCCGCAAATTTATGCTTAAAAATAGCCTGATTGTTATTGTATAAGTGGAAAAAGCATTTGATAATGTTAATTGAAATTATCGTGAAAAAACTGAAAGAAAAACATTTTTGGAGGCCCCCTATATATATATATATATATATATATATATATATATATATATATATATATATATATATATATATATATATATATATATATATATATATATGTATGTAGAGAGAGAGAGAGAGAGGGGGGGGGGGTGAGCGAAGGGAGGAGCAACAGTCGTTACACGTTAGCGTGCAAATATTTGTATACTTTTAAGAGCGGTTACGACCAAGAATTGAGGGCTATGTTTTAGTGAAAGTCACTCTGCACTAAGTACTCGATATATTTCGCCTGAGTCCCAAGCATCATCAAGAGTAAGCACTGTAACCAATTGAAAAGCAAAGCCAGAAACATCAAACAGAGGACTTCTGCCACAAAAACATGCAAAAAAAACAGGAAGTGTAACAACAATTTTAAAAAACTACATGTAACTTTACGCGAACATTTACACGTTAAAAACATCCAAAACTAGTCATCAAAAAGCATAAAAAAGAGTTAGAAAAGTTGAAATATTGAGAAAAGCTTTGAAAATTTCACGTATAAAAATTTGGACACCTAACCCCACATGATAAGACACCCTTGGGGGTTTCAAAGCTTTTCTCAATATTTTAACTGTTCCAACTCTTTTTTGTGCTTTTTCATGACTGGCTTTGAATGTTTTTAACGTGTAAATGTTCGCGTAAAGTTACATGTTTTTTTAAATTGTTGTTACGCTTCCTGTTTTTTGCATGTTTTTGTGGTAGAAGTTCTCTGTTTGATGTTTCTGGCTTTGCTTTTCAATTGGTTACAGTGCTTACTCCTGATGATGCTTGGGGCTCAGGCGAAATATATCGAGTACTTAGTACAGAATGACTTTCATTAAAATATAGTCCTCAATTCTTGGTCGTAACCGCACTTTTAAGGCCCTCATTTGAAGAAATTTTTTCCAAAATTCATAAGTGGCGATCTCCTCATTAGTGAATGTTTTAAAAGAAAATTCACTAATAATATACTTAATATAAATATTGTTAAACCATACTTGAAGACATCTTCTTGTTTTAGTGAATTTTCTTTAAAAAATTCTCTAATGAGGAGATCCCGACTTTTGAATTTTGAAAAAATTTCTTCAAATGAGCGCTAATTAGGCCCCGCAGAACACATATCCGGGGTCAGTTTCATTTATATATATATATATATATATATATATATATATATATATATATATATATATATATATATATATATATATATATATATATATATATATATATATATATATATATATATATATATATATATATATATATATATATATGTGTATGTATGTATCACACGGATAACTCAAAAAATAATAGGCCGATTTTGATTAAATTTGGTGAAGACATTCCTTTTGCAAATGGCTTGGATAAGTTCGTTAGCCAGGAAAATCTGCCGAGGTTTTCCCGGAAAGTTTTGTGTTTTCTTTCGAAAAAAATTTCTATCTCCGGAATTAACAAAGTAAGGACAACCAAATTTGGTACGCTGGTTTATATCCTTATAGGTAAGTTACCTACCAAAATTTAGCTATGTAGGTCAAAAGACAAAAGTTATAGGCATTTAAAGAAAAATAAATTGGGGTTTTCCTCAAAACGTCAAAGTTGCGATTTAAAACGTGAAAATCGGCAACAGTGAGGCAAATAACTTGAATCTAATACGGGCAATGGAAATCAAATGTCCTAAGATTGATGTTTTACAAACCCTGAAGTCTTAGTTTCAACCATCATTGTCCTTTATTTTACTAAAATGTTTCCAGAAAATTCATTTCAAATAGACCCTTTTTCTGATGCTTGGCAGTAGTTTATCGTTTAATGGTATATAATTTGTGTCTAATTTTCGTAAAAAATCAATAAAGCTCAATATATCCGTTATTATACAAGATATGAAAAAAATTTGTATATATTAATTATAGGGTGTTTGAGCTACATCTTAAAAAATATTTCTACAATCACAGGGTGGCCCATAAGTCGTTGGTGATACAAATTTTCTTTTTTTTTAATCAAACACGCCTTATGTTATTGCATTTTTGCATTTCCATCGAAATATAATGCATGTTTGTAAGAAAAGAAATTCTGGACGCAGCAAGTGCGTTATGGCAGCGAATTTTGATTAAATGCTTCATATTTGAATAGCCCAATTTGCTATTAACCTATAAGGTTGACCAAGAAACGAGTTTTTCCGGGCACACTTTAAGTTTACTTTTGGAAATTTTTGTACATTTTCTCACAATAAAGTTATTTTTGCTGAAACAGGCACATTGTTTTTACTATATAGGTTATACTAGTAACCAAAATTAATGCCTGCTTTCTTAAAAAGAAAACACACATATTTGCAATAAAAACATTTAAATGAAAATTCACTACCATAACGCACTTGCTGCGTCCAGAGCTTTATTTTCACCATCTTAAGGTTGTTAGTAGCTGTGATAAAATAACATTTTTAGTAATATATCTTTTACTCAACAAAACCACAAATAGGAACCTATTATATTAAATAACTGATGTAACTTTAGCTCTGAAATGTATGGTTGCATATGCATCATATATTAAACAATACTTCAGAATATGTAATTATAGTTGAAATGTGACATATTCCTGTAGAAACATGCATGGGGCACACGGTATGTACTTGAATAAAGATTTAGCAAAAAGTTGATGGTAGAGGCCGCTGGAAATAACCATGCTGCTGCGTCTCTTTACAAAGAACCTGTCTAATACGTTATGCCTTTGTTGGCGCAAGAGCAGCACCTTGCAGGACAAAAGTGACAATATATCATCCCACACAATGAGCTTTAACGATTTAAACAAACGCCTGCGTTAAGCGAGCTGCTTTTATTTTATATCCATACTTTATCCAGGACTCATACCGAAATATACTTGAATTAACGCAAGAAATGAGACTTTTAGTTCCAATAATATAATTCAGCAACGAAAAAAGTCCCGTTGCAGTACAGACTTTGCGATTGTTAGAATATACAGGGTGTTAATCAATTACAGGGGCAAAACTCGACGATACGATTCTTCATTGCACCCTAATCCGAAAAATTTATACAAACGTAGGTCTCAAACCCATTAGTTTTCCAGATTCAGGTGTTAAATCTAAAGAAAAAAAAAACAGTTTCTTCTAAATATCGAAAAGACCTAAGCCCCTAGAAACTGGAACCCGGTGACAATTATGGATGCATCACAAGGCATTATTCAAACCAAACTCTCATTTCCACCATTGCAGTGCTTGAGGGTTACCTATACAGGGTGAGTCAAATTCGAAGCTCACTATTGGGATCTCGGACACGGTGAGAGATACGAAGTCGGTTAGATTGGGGCAAAGTTGCCTATTTCTGCCCTTAATAAACTGGCGAAAGAAAATTTGAGCTACCCACTTTAGTTCCTGAGTTATTTCGAAGAAACAATTTTTTTATTTTTTCTTCCTCCTGCCATAACTTTTTTATTACTCGTCGTATGAAGATGCGGTTTTTACTTCTTCAGAGCACTGATTTATCTAGAATATTACTAGCATATCAAATTTGCTGTGCAACGTTTCGTTTTTTCCAGAAATTGGATTAAATAAAAGCTTCGAGAAGAATGGAAGACATTTTAAACTTTGTTTGGGCAATTCTAAGATTTTTGTGCTTCTCCTGTTTTATTGTTAATACAGATGTTCGGCCGCTCCGTTTGCTTTTAAACACGCTTCACAACTAAGTTTTGAACCAGTTCTGAGCCTGGATAAAGTGCGAGGGAAGACAAGACGTGACGTATTAACAATTTGCTACTAAGTGGGAAGAAAGTAGGACCGTAATTTCAATTATGTCGCTTACTATGACTATGTGACTTGTTTCTCCCGAAAATGTAACTTGATCCGATTGCGTTATCAAAATTCTTAACATTTTCTCGCACGAATCGAGAACGGATGGAGATATTGCGATGGTTTTCACCAAAATTTAGTTTGATGCGGAATATTATCCAATCGAATCGTCGGACCATTTTTAATCGATGGTAATTTGACTGGTGAAAACTACGGCGATTTATTATACAATCAGGTAATTCCAGAAATCCATAACATTGTTGAAATAGCGTTCGACAATGTCTGGTTTGAGCAGGATGGGGCTCAATGTGATGTCGTTTTAAAAAGTTTCGGTGCAAGGGAGGCATTTTTTGGCATCCAGGTTCTCATACAACGATGTCGAGATGAAAATTTTGATGCATATGCCTGTTTCGTAGATTACGAGAAAGCATTCGACACTGTTCAACACGACAAGTTAATAGCTGTACTGAACGATATAGGCCTGGACGGACGATACATTCGGATAATCTCTAACTTGTACTGGAATCAGACAGCTGACATTAGATTTAACGGCCAGACATCTGAAGGAGCGCCTATTATGAGAGGAGTCCGACAACAATGTGTGCTCTCCCTCCTTTTGTTGAATTTATGTGTAGAAACAATTTTCAGAGAAGCCGTTGAAGACGAAACAGGATAGAGTTGCTAATGGAGTTGTCATCAACAATTTAAGATATGCTGACGACACGGTATTACTAGCAACAGATAAAGATAATTTACAGGCACCCTTATCGGCGGTAACAGCCACCAAATGTGTCTGCGCTTAAATATAAAGAAAACTAAATGGATAGTCGTCAGCAAAAACAAAAAATATAGCTGGCAACCTCACAGACATCAGCATAAAGGGATGAATAGTGGAGAGAGTGCAAACTGGGTTGTTAGGTCAATGAAAGATGGGATTTAACTCAAGAAATCATAAGCAGAACAGAGCAAGGAAAAACATCATTTAACAACATGCAAAAAGTGCTCACCAACATAACTCTAAGAATTCCCTTAGAATGCGCTTACTACGTTGCTATGTCTTCAGCATATTATTCTATGGGATGGAGGCATGGACCATCACTGTAACGATATGCAAGAGGATTGAGACCTTCGAAATGTGGGCTTACGGAAGAATGCTGAGGACATCGTGGATGTACAGGGTGAGGAATGAAGCGGTTCTACAGCGTATGAACAAAGAAAGCGAGATACTTAATTCCATAAAAAGAAGAAAGTTGGTGTACTTTCCCCAGATAATGAGAAATTCGAAATACGAATTGCTCCATATAGTTATTCAGGGAAAAATAGAATAAAAGCGTGGTTCAGAATCTTGGTCAGTGGTATGGAGTAAACACCACGACAATGTTTAGGTCCGCTGCGGACAAAGTGAAGATCAGCCGACTGATCGCCAATGTTCTGGGAGGACACGGCACTTAAAGAAGCATGAAGTCGTGTCGCATTGATTGTACAACACCTCGAAGAGAACAAAAAACTACTACGGCCACATCGTTGCTTCTGGTTTACGCTAAAACTAGTTCATTTACCAGATTTTTTAATCTCTAAAGGCATAGGTTTTATTATGAATTCAAATTTGTAAAATCAAGCGAATAGTATCTCAATTGCCAAAACTGAAAAAATTGAATTTCGTCGATTACAAAGACATCTGACGCGAATCGAAAAAATGTTTCAAATAAAAGTTACGTAGTTTTTAGCATAGAATGCGAATCTGCGATTTAACGCCTCGGTTCCTATTTTAGACTTTACAGTTTCCCCCTGCCTCACCCACACGGGCTGGGCGGTGGGAAACAATTTTGGTATCAGTTAATAGCTTTTTTTAAATATAACATGCGTGTTTTTAGTGAATTTTCTTTAAAAAAATTCACTAATGGGGAGATCCGTATATATATATATATATATATATATATATATATATATATATATATATATATATATATATATATATATATATATATATATATATATCGTACCGATAACTCAAAAAGTAATTGACCAATCTTAATCAAATTTGGTGAGTGCCTTTTTGCCTTTTTTTGCAAGTGGCTTGGATAAGTTCGTTAGCCAGGAAAATCGGAACTGGTTTTCCCGGAAAGTTTTGTGTTTTCTTCCTAAAAAAAATTATATCTCCGGAAATAACAAAGTAAGGGCAACCAAATTTGGTAGTCGTATTTGTATTTTAAAGAGTGAATCATGTACCAAAATCTAAATGTCTAAGTTTAAAGACAAACAAGTTACGGGCAGCTAAAGAAACAAATTTTGGAGTTTTCCTCAAAACGTCAAACTCGCAGTTTGAAACGTCAAAATTGCCAATGTTTAGACAAAGAACTTGAAACAAATACGGATTAGGAAAAGAAAATGTTGCAAGAAGAGTGTTGTGCGAACCCTTAAGTTTCAGATTTTACTAAAATATTAACAGAAAATTCATTTCAAATAGACCCTCTCTCTGATGATTTGGCTGTCGGTTTAGTTGATGCTTTCGCTGTAGATTTAGTGAAGTTTATGGTTTAACGGTCTATAATTCTTAACTAATTTTCGCAAAACAAATTCGTTAATGCATTTTTGCAATTTTTATCGAAATATGATGCGTGTTTGTAAGAAAAAAATCTGAACGCAGTAAGAGCGTTTTGGTGGAGAATTTTCATTAAATCCTTCAAATTACAATAACTCAATTTGCTATTAACGTAAGTTTTGTTGGTTAAGAAACCAACATGTAACTTTATTTTCAGAAAATTATTTCTACAATCACAGGCTGGCCCATAAGTCGTTGTTGATATAAATTTTTTTTTTTTAATCGAACACGGTATTGCTTTTTTGCATTTTGCATCGAAATATAATGCATGTTTGTAAGAAAAAAATTCGGGACGCAGCAAGTGCGTTATGGTAGTGAATTTTCATTAAATGCTTCAAATTTAAATAGCTCAATTTGCTATTAACCTATAAGGTTGACGAAGAAATCAGTTTTTTCGGGAACACTTTAAGTTTACTTTCGGAAATTTTTGTACATTTTCAAACAATAAAGTTGTTTTGATGAAACATGGCACATTGTTTCTACTATATAGGTTATACTGGTAACCAAATTTGATGCATGCTTTTTTAAAAAAAAAACACATAATTGCTATTTAAAAACATTTTAATGAAAATTCACTGCCATAACGCACTTGCTGCGTTCCGAACCTTTTTTATTTCCAATGTTAAGCATATTTTCCGAAATATTGAACCGGTTGTAGACTTTGTGGACACCGGTATATATCTACTAATTAACGTCTGCAGTAATTGATTATGATTTTAATAAAGTTTTTGATTGGTCTCGTTTTAATAACCGAAACTATAAAACCTTTATTTATGATCAATAAATTCGTTTCGACATAACAAAACATAATATAGTATATTATGTAACATTTAATTCTTATACTTTACCGTGTGGCAATAAATAATGCTGCGATTCACATTACATATTGATCCAAAATAAATATTTTGCAACCTACTATTGTTAATTTAATTTACAAGATTAGCATATCCATAAATAACGTTATTTAAACGATTTGCATTAAAGTTACCATTCTATATAGCTCGTAAAATCTATAGGAAGCGATCTCATTTTTCAAGATTATCTCGAACCAATTACTTTCCAGATACGAGACTCCACTATTATTCAAGCAGCAACCATATGCTGATGATGAGGAGCGTGTTTTGAAAACAGTGGGTTCAAGTCACCAGAAGCTGTAAACCGTATTCTTCATTGCATTTATGATCGTACAAACAAGGTTCGAATAGAGATAAACCAAGTATTTTATAATCGAACACCCTACAAATGGATATTGTTAATTCGTATTCATGGTCTCGAGATACCGGAGGAATGGCTAACAAATATATTATGGTTGTTTTTCTAGTAAAAGGTGAGCGAGTGCACGGAGGGCAAAAGAAGAAGAAGAGACAGCAGTCAGAAACAGACCGCTAATCCTGATTTAATAATCTCTAGTGTTATGCGATGCGGTGACAAGCAGCCTGCTTGATGCTGTATTTGCTGCTCCTGCAGTTTCCTGACATGCCTTGCGTTAGCCACAGGACCGAAGTAAGGCATAAGAAACAGTGATTTTGGCGCACTGATTTTTTTAGCGAATTAAAAAAAAATTATTACAAGAAGATCACGGCTTTAGGATTTAAAACAATCTTCAAATGAGCGCGAATTATCCCCTAAAACCCATCTCCAAAGCCAGCTCGAATTTTTATATGTTTATATACAGGTTTCCTAAAAGTAAACCGCTACACTTAAATAATGAATTCTACAACGAAACATAATATTAGTTTGCTATATAAAACATGCTTCAAAAATACTTAGTTATGAAAACAATGTGTTAATTAAAATTTATTATTTTGTTTTTCATACATTTTTTCTTCAATGTAGAAAAAAATACCTTGGTCTTAAGAATTATCGGTTTAAAATGTGTACGTATTATGGAATATATAAGACATACTTAGTTTTCGGGTTGAACCGCGTTCAGAATTTATTAAAACTCGACGTTTTGGCTCCTGCTTTGGAGCCATTTTCAAGAGGTAAAGGAAATATGTAAGGACATAAACTCTAAGGCCACAATCTGCCTACTCCTTAGAATGGTGGACAAAGGTGGGTTGCGTTGTTGTAGCTAGATTACGTGGCCTCAAACTGCCTACTCCCAAAATCTCGCCGTAGGTCGTATCTAAGTTCTCAGTGTCTTCAACCTTAGGCCCAAGGCAGATCTGGCAATTCGTTGCAAGTCTTGTATTGTATGTACCGTTTCGTCTACCTGCTTGGTTATCAGTGTAATTAGTTGGGTTAGGTTCAATTAAGTCAGGGGCTTTCGTCATGGTACTTAAAGGATTAAGAGGATTACAGGTATTTGTAGGGTCAGGTAATGAGGAAATAAAATTAGCTGTTGAATATATGTGTTTTTATGTGTTTATAATAAAGATATAATAGGTTCCCAAATAATTGGAAGACGAAGACCATCATCTCTCTTATTTAAATAATTGGTACGTCTTTTGATCTCGATCGCTTCGAGGATAATTTTGGTTTTGAAGTTGTAAACCGGGGCTATTGTTATGGCATTGTCGAAGTCTATTTTGGGTCCTGTATGAATATGATGGCCAGCGCCGATGAGGGTTTTCTAACTGCGAGGGTGTCTTCATATATTCTATAGCACCCTCCACTCAAATATACAATATTCTAAGTCTGTCTCTTTAGCCCAATTAGATAAGGATCGCAGACTCATGGAGGGATCTGTCTCCGTGGATCTCCAAAAAATATTAGACTGGGGAAGTAGAAATCTTGTACAATTCAACCCCACCAAATCTCAGTCTTGCTTTCTTTCTCATATTATATACACCAGCCCTAGACCCATCACAATGAACAACCAAGTTATTCAAAGTAATGAGTCCTTTTCACTTGTTGGCATTTCTGTGGACCGAAATCTCAATTGACACCAACATGTTACATCAATTGCAGAAGCGGCTGCTAAGAAATTAGGTTCCTCTTCCGGACTCGCAAATACTTTTCACCAGCTAATCTCTATACCTTATATACTTCACAAATCAGGCCAAACCTCGAATACTGCTCCCACATCTGGGGTGCCGATGTCGCTTCTACACTCGCTATCCTGGACTCCATTCAGAAGAGAGCTATACTTCTAATCAGTGACCCTACCCTCACCATAAGGCTGCCATCCCTTGCCCACCGACGTGCCGCTGGTGACCTCTCTCTCTTTTATAGGTATCTGCACGGGCACTGCTCAGCGGAGCTTTCTTCCATAGTTCCTCCACCTGCTGCCCCCAACAGATCTACCAGGGGAACAGAGCGAATGCACCCTTTTGCTGTCCAGGTCACCAGACATAGAACATCTTGTTATGCCCGCTCTTTTGTCCCGAGGACTTCCAAGTTGTGGAATTCCTCGCCGGCACATGTTTTTCCTTCTCTTCCGAACCTCCAAAACTTCAAGTCCAGAATTAACAAGCTGCCTCTTTCCTCTTTGTCGACACACACGGTACGATAGTATTTAGACTGCAAGCCCTCGTGGTGTGTTGTTGAAATATTTTAAAAAAACCGATAAATATTTATTGAGGACTCATTTAACTATGTTTATTCGATAAATAACATATTTAATTGTTGAAATTTTGAATCTAAAATCTGCCAGTCCCTACCTGTTTAATATCTGCATCCACCCTCGTGAAGAACCGATTTGAATAACAACAGTAGGATAAATTGTTTAATGCTTACATTTGCATACTGTGATTTAACTGGGATTGCGCAGTTTTTCAGTTGTTGCTTTAAATTATCTTATCTTAACAAGGACTCTTCCACTGTTTTCCTTCAATTCCCTTTGAATATTTGACATTTTAAAGCCGTAGCCGGTCGTTGTTCAGTCACCAGCCGTCGGTGTTTGATTTCAATTTGTTCTCTAGAGTGAACGACGTCGAAATGGTAAACAAGTTGCTTTGGATGCTCAGCTTTCCTGCTTCTTGTTCGTTTTTCACTCGTTCTCTCTTTCTCTGCATTTTACAAGAGCTGTTTTCCATACTGCTATGAATGTTTTCCGAGCTGCCATATTAAGTGCATCATTATCTCGCGACATAAATCTCCAAATAAGAATTATATTCCTGCCGTCTTGGGTTGAGAATACGTGAAATGCGTCTCAAGAGTATATAAATGTGAAGTAATAGGCTTACAAATGTTCCAAGAACTAATATAATGTGTTAACTTTCCGATGGTACTTGACCACAGTGATAAATTCAGACTGAGACTGCTGCCTATACTTTGATTTTATAGAAGACTATTTTTAATTAGTAATACGAGAATGCTTAGAATCGTTCTGGCAGTTCTAATTACAATATAAGGCTAGATGTATTAACACCATAATTAGAACAGCAGACCGGTTTCGCTCTAATTAGAAATCATCCGTACGGTATAATAATTACAGCGAGAACACACCTATAAAGTAATACGGCTATGGTAACCAGCCTCCTAGAATATTGTGAGATGTACGACAGGCTTGCCATCTCGGAGCGGAAGCAGGTAGTATGTTGCCATGACAGCTCCAAATAACACACAATGTTATAAAACAGAAACTGTGTACAACCAACTAACAATTTTGTAAATTGTCATCCCTGGCCCATTTCTTGTATACGTTAATTAAAGGGTGACTTGAGCTGCATCTTATAAAATTATTTTGACATCACAGACTGGCCCAAAGTCGTTGGTGATACCTAAAATTTTTTTTCGAATGCCTTATATTATTGAATTCTTGCATTTTTTTATCGAAATATGATGAATGTTTGTAAGAACAAAATCGAGACGCAGTAAGTGCGTTCTGGTAGTGAATTTTCAATAAATGCTTCAAATTTCAACAACCCAATTTGCTATTAACCAAAGGTTTGTTGGCTAGGAAACCAGTTTTCTCGGAAATATTTTAAATTTATTTTCGGAAAATTTTTGTATATTTTCAAACAATAAGTAATTTTGATAAAATATAGTACATTGTTTCTACTACATAGGTTATACCGGGGAATAGATTGATGTCCGCTTGCATTAGAAAGACAAATTTGATTTTAAAAAGATTTTTATGAAAATTCACTTCCATAACGCACTTGCTGCGTCCAGACTTTTATATAGATATATACCTGCCATGCAAAATAGATCATTAGTATATATGACTACATTTTGCTGAGTCTTTTCTTTAATATTATTGCTGCTATCGCCATTTTTATTATGTTTCAACCATAAGGGCCGATATTTTAAAAAGCTCTGGACGCAGCAAGTCCGTTATGGTAGTGAATTTTCATAAAAATATTTTGTAATAGCAAATATGTGTTTTTTTAAAGCAGGCATCAAATTTGGTTACCAGTATAATCTATATAGTAGAAACAATGTGCATTATTTCATGAAAATAACCTTATTGTTTGAAACTGTACAAACTTTTCCGAAAGTAAGCCTAAAGTGTTCCTGAAAAAACTGATTTCTTGCTCAACCTTATAGGTTATTAGCAAATTAAGCTATTCAAATTTAAAGCATTTAATGAAAATTCGCTACCATAACGCACTTGCTGCGTCCCGAATGTTTGTCTTTTAACCGACAGACCTGAATTTTGTTGAACTTTTTATAATACCAACACGCGGACCAAATTTGGTTGCCATTACTTCTTACTTGTTATTTCCGGAGATATAAAAAATGTTTTTAATAGCAAATCTGTGTGTTTTTTTCGGAAAGCAGGCATCAAATTTGGTTACCAGTATAACCTATATAGTAAAAACAATGTGCCATGTTTCATCAAAATAAGTTTATTGTTTGAAAATGTAGAAAAATTTCCGAAAGTAAACTTAAAATGTTCCCGAAAAAACTCGTTTCTTGGTCAACCTTATAGGTTAATAGCAAATTGAGCTATTCAAATATGAAGCATTTGATCAAAATTCGCTACCATAATTTATTTTCTTACAAACATGCATTATATTTCGATGTAGAATGCAAAAATGTAATAACATAAGGCGTGTTTGATTAAAAAAAAAAAAAGAAAATGTGTATCACCAACGACTTATGGGCCACCCTATGATTGTAGAATTTTTTTTTAAGATGTTGCTCAAGACACCCTATAATTAATATATACATTTTTTTTTCATATCTTGTATAATAACGGATATATTGAGCTTTATTGTTTTTTTACGAAAATTCGCCAAAAATTATATACCATTAAACGATAAACTCTATAGCTAGCTAAGGCTACGGCGAAGCATCAAAGAAAGCGTCTATTTGAAATGAATTTTCTGGAAATATTTTAGGAAAATGAAGGAGAATGACGGTTGAAACTAAGACTTCAGGGTTTGTATAACATTTTTCTTGAGACATTTTCTTTCCATAGCCCGTATTAGACTCAAGTTCTTTGCCTAAATGTTGCCAATTTTGACGTTTTAAATCGCAAGTTTGACGTTTTGAGGAAAACCCCAATTTATTTTTATTTAAATGCATATAACTATTTGTCTTTAGACCTACAGAGATAAATTTTGGCAGGTAACTTCCCTATAATGAACAAATTTCGTTGCCCTTACTTTACTAATTCGGGAGATATAATTTCTTTTCGAAAGAAAACACAGCATTTTCCGGGAAAACCTGGGCCGATTTTCCTGGCTAACGAACTTATCCAAGCCATTTGCAAAAGGAAGGTATTCACTAAATTTAATCAAAATCGGCCCATTATTTTTTGAGTTATCAGTGTGATACATATATATATATATATATATATATATATATATATATATATATATATATATATATATATATATATATATATATATATATATATATATATATATATATATATATATATATATATATATATATATATATATAACATATAAAAATTGAAACTGACCCCGGATATGTGTTCGGGGGAGCCTAATTAACGCTCATTTGAAGACATTTTTTCAAAATTCAAAAGTCTGGATCTCCTCAGTAGTGATTTTTTTAAAAAGATAATTCACTAAAAATTGGTACGTGACAACAACTTTCTTGGAAAGATTGCATTATTTACTTTAATAAATGGAAACATAAATTCAATAAGAAATATTTCTCACCGTTTTTATTTAAGACTAGTTTTGTTCAGAATAATGAGGTTTTTCTTCACTTTTCTACAATAATGAACACTTGATTTTGTGATTTTTGATACAGTGTCATGTAACTATTTGCTCGCTATTTTTATTATTCTATAACAGTAACAAATATTTATGTCCAACGCCTACAACATCTTATTTGTAACTATTACTAAACATTTCAGGTTGTTGGGCGTTTTCATTAAATTAAAAAAAGATAAGAATACCAATGCTTATATCGTTGAAATCAGAAAAAAATAATCTATTTTTTGAGATAACAGCTAACTATGGTTTCCATTTTAAAAGTTTGTGTCATATTTCAGATATCATGACAGTCATAAGAATTTTGATAATCTAATTAAATTATACATCAAAATATCTAACAATGACATATTTACACTTTTATATATATATATTGATATATATATATATATATATATATATATATATATATATATATATATATATATATATATATATATATATAAAAATTTAAACTGACCCCGGATATGTGTTCTGGGGGGCCTAATTAGCGCTCATTTGAAGAAATTTTTCAAAATTCAAAAGTCGGGATCTCCTCATTAGTGATTTTTTAAAAAGAAAATTCACTAAAAACAGCAGAAGTTATTTATTTTTATGATTTTTAAAATAGACTAAAATGTTAAATTTTTTTGTAATTCATTATTAATGCTACAAAAACAGAAACAATAAAATATACACCTATTTCGAATTTTATTCATAAATAAAACAACAACAGAATTGCACCATTTAAAACATCAGATGTATTTTATATTTACTTGCATATGTAACGTGAAAACAAATCATATTTTACCAGTTACATCAACACCCGTTTACCTTTTTTTATCGCAAAATTGAATTTTACTGGACAATGCAAAAAAGTTGAATATTCCTAGTCCTGCTAATTCATTCATTTAATTGGAATTCATGATCCTGTGATTTGCAGATTCTACCCCGTTGGCAACGTGTTCAAGCTGACTAACTTTAAAATTGATGTCCGGCAAACAAAACGGAAAGCAATCGATCATTAGTCTTTTTTTCCTATGATCCCCTCAAGTTACATGGACAATTTGTGTTTACTGTAACTAACGAAGTGTGAGAAATAGTGCATCGGTTTTTTTATGGTGGAAACCGTCGAGTCATCGGCGATAGAAAAGCGACCACCAAGTATGGATAGTGTGATGAACCAGGTGTTATTCCAATCTAAGACTTCAATACTTCAATTCAATTCAATGGCTTTCGATATTTCCATAAAGGACTTTGTGTGTCTAATGCATTCCTTAGCATTGGTTGCTTTATTGGTCGGCTGGATAAATAAATATGAAATGGATGGTAATTTGAATAAGGATAAGTTTAAGTGTGTTAGGGTTACGCCTTGTTACGTCTACAATAACAGTAGTTGTTTATTTTGTTATGGTGTTGAATTCGATTACGTTTCAGGCTTTGTTATAGCGAAATGGGTAACATAACTAAAATGGTTACAATAATGTCAGCTATTTTACTACATGTTTGCAAGTTTGTCTACAGTCTAAAATCCTTGATATATAATCTACTACTTTACCCCGCAAATATTAAAAAGCATCAACTTATAATTTACAACTACTCAAAAAGTAAGATTAAACACTCTGTTTACTTTTTCCGCGCCATTTTAAGCTTTAAGAGTGCAGTCCTGGATGTCACAAGAGTCTGACATAACTACAGTGTATTGTGCGCATGTCTCTCCTTTCTAAAAAAATCTGGACGCAGCAAGTGCGTTATGGTAGTGATTTTTCATTAAAATGTTTTTAATAGCATGTTTTTTTTTAAAGAAAGCAGGCATCAAATTTGGTTACCAGTATAACCTATATAGTAAAAACAATGTGCCACGTTTCATCAAAATAACTTTATTGTTTGAAAATGTACAAAAATTTCCAAAAGTAAACTAAGTGTTCCCGAAAAAACTCGCTTCTTGGTCAAGCTTATAGGTTAATAGCAAATTGAGCTATTCAAATATGAAGCATTTAATCAAGATTTGCCACCATAACGCACTTGCTGCGTCTTGAATTTCTTTTCTTACACATATGCATTATATTTCGATGGAAGATGCAAAAATGCAATAACATTAGGCGCGTTTGATTAAAAAAAAAAAGAAAATTTGTATCCAAAACGACTTATGGGCCAGCCTGTGATTGTAAAAATATTTTTTAAAGATGTAGCTCAAGACACCCGATAATTAATGCAGACAATATTTTTTCGTATCTTGTATAATAACGGATATATTGAGCTTTATTGATTTTTTTACGAAATTTCGACAAAAATTATGTACCATTAAACGATAAACTCTATAGCTAAGGCTACTGCCAAAGCATCAGAGAAAGGGTCTATTTGAAATAAATTTTCTGTAAATATTTTAATAAAATGAAGGGCAAAGACGGTTGAAGCTAAGACTTCAGGCTTTGTAAAACATTCTTCTTGAGACACTTTCTTTCCAAAGCTCGTATTAGTTCCACGTTCTTTGCCTAAATGTTGCCAATTTTGACATTTTAGATCGCGACTTTGACGTTTCGAGGAAAACCCCAATTTATTTTTCTTTAAATGCCTATAACTTTTTTATCTTTTAACCTACAGAGCAAAATTTTGGTAGAGAATTTACGGATAATGACATAAACCCGCGAACCAAATTTGGCTGCCCTTACTTTGTTATTTCCGGAATATAAATTTTTCTCGAAAGAAAACAGAACATGTTCTGAGAAAACCTGGGCCGATTTTCCTGGCTGACGAACTTATCCAAGCCACTTACGAAATAATGGAATTCGCCAAATTTAATCAAAATCGGTCCATTCTTTTTTAAGTTATCGGAAACATATAAAAATTGAAACTGACCTTAGGGGGCCTAATTAGCGCTCATTTAAAGAAACTTTTTCAAAATTTAAAGTCGGCGCATGTCTCACTTTCTAAAAATGGCACCTGCGCCAATCAAGACCTGGACACACCCCAACTGCCAACTGTAAGGTAATTACCGTAACTGTACGGTAATCTCAGCCGAAATAGGGTATACGGTCCAAACTCATTACCGTACACAGAAAGTACGGTATTGAGGATCCAGTATTTCGTACAAAGCCGACAAATTACAGATTGATTTCTACAGAAAATTATAATTTGTTCATTTGTGCAGTACTGTATACTGAAACCTATAAATGATGAGTAGTAGCAGCCAACTAGATAGAAGGCAGGAGCCAGAACCCACCAAGAAAATCAAAACTGTGTTTCAGTAGATCTCTACGCGATGTCTATTGTGAACAGTTATTTTTCTGGAGCTCGGAGATGCGTCAAGTACCAATCAATCCATACACAAAGCAAAGAACCTCACTATATAACTTCCTACTTTAAAAATAACCTACGTTTGTGCCTTGCGTTCTAGTTTCTAGCCGCTCTCTGACAGTCTCACGTTTATTAGGATCTACTAGTATTTCTTTTATTTCACATGAGTGAATGAAAATATATTAATAAAACTATAAAACGTGAATTGCAGTTCCAATATATGAGTGATTGATAGTGACAGTGGTAATGAATCTAAAATAGTGAAAAGGAAGCAAACGTCTGTCTCTACTGAGAATTTTTTCTTATTTATCTAGCAAAGATGTGAAAAATTGATTTAAGTCACCTGTATATATATATATATATATATATATATATATATATATATATATATATATATATATATATATATATATATATATATATACAGTGTGGAACAGCCAAATGGAATAAATTCGATAACGGATAAATGAGGACGTGTTGGGAAAAACGCTTGGACACGTCGATTTGTATTTTTAACTGCGCATCTTTTTCAAGAAAAAAAAATTATTTAGGGTGCGTCATGTGACAGTGGCCAATACCAACTTTCTTATTTTAAATACAAGCCCCTGTATATTATTAATTTTTTGGATTCTTCAGAAAATTCTAGACATAATTCATGTACAATGTCCTATACCTATCTTCAACTGTTTCGGAAATATTAAGTATTTTCAGATTTATTACAAAAATTAACATTAAAAATAGAAAATTATTTTATTTCACAAATTCTAATAAGAAATACTGATTATTTCTTAATAATTTAAAAAAACAAAAAAAAATTAATGTCAATGTAGTAAATGTTCAAAATGCTCGCCACGAACATCTTGGCAACATGCTAATCTGGTATAGAAATGTCTTCTAACATTACTCAACATCTCAGGCGTCACTGATCTAATCGCAAGCGTGATTCGTCTTTTTAAGTCATCTAAGTTGAGGGGCTTAGTTTTGTATACAATACTTTTGACATATCCCCACAAAAAGTAGTCTAATAGCGACAGATCAGGAGATCGTGCTGGCCATTCTATCGATCCGCGCCTCCCTATCCACCGATTTGGAAAAATTTGGTTCAGATACTGCCGGACATTGATTTGGTAATGGGGCGGTGCTCCATCTTGCTGAAACCATATTTTATTGGCAGGAACTTGTGGGTTTGCTGGATCTGGATATAAGTTTGTCAAAGTAGGCACGACATTATTTTGGAGCAGTTCTAAATATTTATCCCCATTCAAGTTGCCATCAATGAAAAAGGGACCTACGATATGATTTCCAACAATTCCTGCCCAAACATTAACTTTTTCAGGATATTGCGTATGTTCCTCTCTCATCCAATGAGGATTCTCATTAGACCAATAGCGGCAATTTTGACGATTAACATGACCGTGAAGTGTAAATGTGCTCTCATCAGAAAACAAAACATCTTCTAATTGGATGACATTGTTATCTAACATTGCCATCATTTGTTCACAAAAATACGTTCTCCTATCGAAATCGTCCTCCATGAGCTCCTGAGTTGGTATCATTTTATAGGGATGCATTTTACTTTCCTTTAATGTTCGAAAAATTGCTGTGTGGCTAACGTTGAATAGTTGGGCTGCTTGTCGACCAGAAGTATGTGGGTTTTCTTGAAACTCAAGCGTAATATCCAATTTCGTATCATCACTTACTGCATTGGCAGCTACTTTTTTTATCTGTCTCACATGACCAAGCTCGCGAAACTGCTTTTCTATTTTGCTAATTGTTCCTTGGGATACAGGCGGCAAATTTGGAATTTTTTCGTGAAATAAGCGAGACACTTCCATCTGTGTCCGTGTGTTATCTCCATAACCAATCATTTGTAGAATGGTTATTTTGTGCATTTCTGTTAAATGAACCATTTTTCTGATATTATTACGTACAGTTAACGAAATTCAAACGACAATAGCACTGACACTAATCACTACTGTCATGCAGGCAGACAACAAGTTGCTAAGGCTACGAGTTTTATACGAACAGAAGGAAAACTGTTTTTGTTTTTGTTTCATTTCATATCAGTAAAAAGAAACGCAGGAATGGTTTTTGTTTACTTTTTCATTATCAAGAGCTGAATGGGAAATAAGTATTGAATGCAATGTAGCGAATTTGTGAAATAAAATAATTTTCTATTTTTAATGTTAATTTTTGTAATAAATCTGAAAATACTTAATATTTCCGAAACAGTTGAAGATAGGTATAGAACATTGTACATGAATTATGTCTAGAATTTTCTGAAGAATCCAAAAAATTAATAATATACAGGGGCTTGTATTTAAAATAAGAAAGTTGGTATTGGCCACTGTCACATGACGCACCCTATATAATTTTTTTTTCTTGAAAAAGATGCGCAGTTAAAAATACAAATCGACGTGTCCAAGCGTTTTTCCCAACACGCCCTCATTTATCCGTTATCGAATTTATTCCATTTGGCTGTTCCACACTGTATATATATATATATATATATATATATATATATATATATATATATATATATATATATATATATATATATATATATATATATATATATATATATATATATATATACATAGAAACGAGTATATAAGTATTCTCTTACTGAGGTACAAATATATGGTTTTGTATCTTGAAAAAAGTTCAATTCATGACCTGACTTGACCCCTGGCCCAGAACATGAATTTTCACTAGCGTCTCGCGACAGTAAAAACTCTGGTTCCACTGATCATGCGTAAGCAACGAAATAAAAGACCTCCCTGACGTGCTGTTACACACAATCCTCTCAACTGACCTGAGCTGACATCACTTTGCCTAATCAAAAGCTAAAATAAGGAAAAGGGGGAAGGAGAAGTACATTATCGTCACATGAACGGCAGGTTGATTTTCCTTCTCGTTTTAGCTTTTAAATTAGGCAAACTGATGTCAGTGCAGGTCAGCAAGGCCAATTGGGAGGATTGTGTGTAAACAGCACGTCAAGCAGGTCTTTTATTTAGTTGCTTAAAATATTCTGCGAAGTGGGCATGATCAGTGGAGCAGAGGTTTTACTGTCGCGAGACGCTCGTGAATTCTCCAGTTATTCTGCTGGTAACGAGTTGAATTCTAGCGAAATATATTTTAATATTGTGATTTTTTTCAAACAGTATGGTCTCTGTGTACTCCATGATAACTTAACATCATAAAATGATTGTTTACCTACTTAATTTGTTTTCTAAGGCTGCTAAACTAACGAACCTAAACATAGTTATCATAAGTATAAGTAATTCGTTTTATGCAGTCTTCTAAAGATCGAATGTTTTCTAATTAATGTACGGTAATTGCACTTCAAATACGGTAATCTGAAATATGCGGCACAATTTCGGCTCCAGCTGTTGGCAACCCTCTTCGTTCGTCAGCTTTAAAGAGCATGACATCTTAATTATTTATTCGCTTCCAAGTGCTTGCACCTAGTGCAACAATAACAATTCCTATTCGACCCGCGTTTATTCGTAACGCGAGTGCCATAGTTTAGGTATGTTAAGCCTATTCATTCGTTAGCTTCGAAAAGTTTAAATTCGTATTCGTGATTCGTTCTTAAGTGCGTACACCGAGTGCAACAACTACACTAGCCAAGATACAATTATTCACAGAATGTTTATTTAAATAAATTTAAGAAACAATGTTTACATGCAGCTTTGTAAACAATATGCTTTATGATAATTCGCAATTTTTTTTACAAAAATTGGCTAAGTAATTTGAGAGCGCCCTGTATATGGCATGTCCATTTTCTTGACAGATAATACAGTTGAAAACCTCCCTAAATACGTCATTTGCTTGCGACTATATAGAAGCTGATGCTTTAAAAATAACATTAAAGGAGTTGATGCTTTAAAGATAACATTCAGTGAAACTAGAATGAAAAAATATTTACCTGTGCTGGCGCCGTAAGTCCTGCTGACATAGCCGCCGCCGACTGTTGTGCTGCCGCAGCTGCAGCTATCGAAGCTGCACTCAGAGATCCATAGGCTGCTGAAGGATTGTAGTAAGATGCCATTGATTGGCCCATACTGCTTGCGGCCATACCTGCAACAAAAATTATCCATGATTATTCACATAAACAGGGTAAACTAAGTGAGATGTAAAACAACATTTTACACGTGTCGCCACCTCATTGCGGAACCAAGTAGTATATTGTCACGCCAGTTCCAAATAACACAGAATGTTAAAAAATAGAGACTGTGTAACGATTGCGTTTTTAAGAATCGTTACTGGTTTAAAAACACTTAGAAAACCCCAAACGACTTATATCTGTGATACTTGTCAATTTTCAGTTTCAAAAATTATTTGTTGAAAAGTCGCTAAAATCTCAGTATCGTAAAACCCTTACCGTATTTCCTCATATATATTAAAATACCCAAAGACGCAACAAGTCTTTGTTTAGAAAACTACCTCGCATTACCAACGGACGAATATTTCCAAGAACGAAATAAACGTTGAAGAGATGCCAGAATGTTCTTGAACAAATGTGTTTTTTTTTTTATTGAAAAAAGCCGTTGGAGACGTTAGAAAATTTCTGAGAAAGAAATAAACGTTGGCAGACCACACACGCCGTATCGATCCAGTGCGAAGCATTACGTCCTTGTCAACTGTGACAATTAAACAAGGAACGCAATGAGTGTCAGAAAAATGATGCGCATTAAGGGATGGCAAACTTTTTAATTCGACACGTTTAAATCTTCGAGTCCGGTGTAAACTACAGAGCAATCAACATGTCCTAATTATCGAGGCATTTTTACTTACACTAAAAAATGTCTAATATCTTATTTATGGCTTCAAATATCGTTTGATTATGATCTTATTAGTTGTTGAAAGTGTTTTGAGTTCTATCTAATCTGAAATTAATACTGCATTTTAGCAAAAATCGCGAAGTAACAGTGACGCTTTTGTTTCGGAAGTTGTAACGTCTCTGAAGGTTATCACAAATGCTGATTTCCACTTTCCGGGTCCCGAACCACCTATTTGAATTCAATACCGTCATTTGCACTTTAAAACCGCAAATAAAATTTCGATTAAACCACCTGAGGAGTGACATCACCCCCAGAGCTGTCTGTCTACAGTACAATTTTACCGTTCATTTAGCCAGGCATTGGTATATGCAATTGGTCTGCCGTTAATCTACAGAAGTGCGTAGCATTCTTCCCGATTCTTTCTCCTGTGAGAGATTGAACCTGTGGCGAGCACTGATAGTTAGTATCTACCTTGGGACATCATTGAGCAATCAACGGGTAACTCTGGAGTACCGAATTTCTCCATGCAACCCAGTTTTGGTGAGTGTTTTCTCCTTAAATTTCCTCTGGTGCTGAACATCGAATTTTGGTTTGACATTTAACTTTCGAATATTTGAATTACGAACTTTCAAATCAATCTAACTAATTCAGAACTCTTAACATATCACTTGGATGTGTATTTAAATTTACTGTAATTTAATATCTATGTCTTAATATTCTCTCAATAATGTAAATTCAGATGTAATACTTTGCAAATTCATGTTAATTAAAGTAGTTTATCAGTTATTTATTCGGCAGAATATTTTGGATGTTTCACTTGTAATTTGTAAATTAGAAATTTAATCTTACATTCTTTTTCTTGAGCTTAACTCAAATTTGCTTTTGGTATTTCTTTTAACTTTCATGTAAAATTTGGAAAATACCAAGGGTAATGAATGAAAGACAAAGATTACACCATTTAATGTTTATTTTGATATTTATAAAACTTTTATCATTTTGTTTTATTTTCTTTCATTCAAAATGAACTATTTATGTTTATGTAAATTGATATTAACTTTTTAATTTTTGCATTTAGCAATAGCTAAAAGTTTTTGCCATATATTAAAGGTGTCACAGACAAAATCAGTCGAATTTTTAGTAACCATAATATCAAAACCGTATTCACAACGGAGCAAAAACTGTCAAATCCGATAAAAACTCCCAAGGATACGAATCCAAACGAATCCTACGGAGTTTACGAAATTCCTTGTTCCGACTGTTCCCGAACTTATGTAGGACAAACAAATAGACGCATCCACAATATATGAAAACACCCTCGCAGTTAGAAAATCCGACCCCTTATCGGCGCTGGCCATGCATCATATTCATACAGGACACAAAATAGACTTCGATAATGCCAAAACAATAGCACCGGTTTACAACTTCAAAACGAGAATTATCCTCGAAGCAATCGAGATTGAAAAACGTCCCGATTGTTTAAATAAGAGAGATGATGGTCTTCGCCTTCCGACTACTTCATTACAAACACACAAAAAGGAAATAAATTCCACAGACAATTTTATTTCCCCATTATCTGTATCAACAAATGCCGGTGACCCTCTTAACCCTCCTCATCCTCAAAGTACCGTGACCAAAGCCCCCCCACTGAATTGACCATGACCCTACTACTTTCACTGATAACGAAGCAGGTAGACGGAGCGACATATATAAGCCAAGACTTGCAACTAACTGCCAGATCTCTCTGAGGCCTAGGGTTGAACACACTGAGACCTCACAGACGATCTCCGGCGAGATTTGGGGTGTAGGCAGATTGAGGCCCCGTAATCGAGCTACAACAACTCAACCCACCTTTGTCCATCGCTCTAACGAGTAGACAGATTGAGGCCTTAGAGTGTCCTTACATATTTCCTTTACCTCTTGAAAATGGATCCAAAACAGGAGCCGAAACGTCGAGTTTTCATAAAATCTCATATATATATATATATATATATATATATATATATATATATATATATATATATATATATATATATATATATATATATATATATATATATATATACGGAGACTGGAGTATTTTATACAATGGTGCCAATTTTGGGTTTATAGCTGTTTTATACACATATTGAAAACAATTCAGAGAGTGAGGTATTTTATAATCTTTTTGTCGAAAACGTTTTCACAACTATATTAAAATTAAAATTGCTAGTTAGTTTGGTTTCCCATTAATCCAGAAGCACTTCTGGTACATGGTGAAATCTACATAAAGGCAACGTGTAAGAATTTAAATGACATAACTTGTTTCCAAAGATTCATATATTTAAATCCAAAAAATCCCATTTTCTGTAACGGGGATATCTTTAACGGGTTAAAAATCGTTCTCCAAATTGCACTTAAAAGAGTACATAATTTTTTTATAGACAATGTTGTACTTCTCCAAGTTCAATTTAATTCTCAAAGTTAGAGTAAAGTATTTGGTATTCCCAGTGCTATGTGATAGCCTGTAATGATGTATAATAGTTTTCTAGCAATGGAAAAGCCTTACGAAAGGGGCCCTGTTACATTTTGGTGAGAGTAGGTTGTGTTTGAAGAAGCTATTGTAAGGGGAAGGGTTTCCCAAGGAAAAGACCCTTTCTAGTGCCAAATAAACGATGTATATATTGTGCAATCCAGGAGTTTATAGCGAAAACGTGTCATTACTCAGAATAACCCATCGCTTAATTAATCCAGTTAATTCTTTATTATACTCTTTACCGGCACCTAACAAACAAAAAATGTTTAATTACTGAGACTACACAAATTAATTCGTATCGTCATGTATACCTTTATGGTACGGCAAATTACACTATGACATAAAACAATACCTTTGCGGCCAGTTCTTATATCTATTAATTAAATTACCACAAGTTCGTTAACGAATTAATTACACCAAACAGAAGTCTCCCCATTTCAACACATTTCCTTTTTAAAGCTTATACGTTTTCTCCGAACGGCACTATATTTGTGTGCATATACAGTGTTGGATATAGCTGTACTTTTAAGAACTCATTAATATTTTCATAAAGGTGCTCCTAATTGGACAATATAACAGGCATTTAACACAGTAGCGTCAAATTTTTGTCGATCTTTCACTTCTATAAAGAGTTAATTAAAACTTTGAACGGAGGCATTTTATATTTAATACACAACGATGCTTCCAAGTTATTAAACCGGACAAATTGAATCAGGGACGGACAAAGCTCTTGAAAAACTGTATTAATTTATAATATCCACTCTTTATAATATTTTAACGGGTTTATAAGATTCAATGCCAAAACATTATTTATTTAGAAATTAGTAATAAGAAAGTAATGTAGATTAAGTAAGGATATGACTGCGAAATTTCTATCACTACTATTACTACTACCCATCAGGAAATTTTCATAAAGGGGCAGATGCATCAATATTTCTCCATGCATTTTGTTTTGACATGCTATTTTTCTCCGCTTTCATATATTTCGGCATACGTCATATCTTATTATGTACGAGTGCGGCTGCGAAATTTCTATCACTAGTATTACCACTACCCATCATGCAATTTCCATAAAGGGGCAGATTCATCACAATCATATGCTATTTCCAAAGAATATTTCTCCATACATTTTGTCCTGCCATGGTATTTTTCTCCGCTTTCATATATTTCGGCATGCGTCATCTCTTATTATGTACGAGGGTAGGTCAATAAGTCAGTGACTTTTTAGATTTTCCGCCTCTTCACAGGAAGGGCAACACTGCTCCTGTCAACAAGAATCTGTCAGTTGACTCCTGTCAAATTTTGAACAAGCGGCGCCATTTAGTTTGTGTTAGATAGCCATTTTTTTATTTCAACAACACACCACGAGGCCTCACAGCCTAAATACTATCGTACCGTGGGTTTAGCCTTAAGGAAGTGGTGGACGGAGTTCAGGTTAGAATTTAGGCCACATATATTCGACAAAGGTATGTTAAAACTTGACGCCGGCGCCCCCAGCACACCCCTCTTCCGGAGATCTGAATGGAGGGGTATTTTATCTCAGGGATCTTTTATACAAGGAGGAGCCATCATCATTTTTGCTTATAAGGGAAGCCGACTCTGACACCACAACCGGAAGCGTCCGTTGGGGCTGGTACCTCCTCGGACGTGAAAAAGATCCTTTACTATCACGTAAAGGAAAAGTCCACTACCACCTGACAACACACCTGACACCACATTGAAGCAGACAATCTGTTGATTTATAACGAAAACGGAAAAAAGTTAATTTCGTGTGCTCATCAAACATTTTTTTTGCGGAAAAGAGCCATCACTGAAACCAAGGCTAAGTTTGATAAATACTCTGGGAATTCTGCACCATCAATTTCCGTGGTAAAAAAGTGGTTTACTGAATTTCGTTGCGGCCGTACAAGCACAAATGACGCCGAACGTTCTGGACGCCCGGTTGAGGTCGCTACACCCGAAACAATTGAAAAAATTCACGATATGGTGTTGGCCGATCAGAGATTGAAAGTGAGGGAGATTGTGGAAGCCATAGCCATATCACATTGTTCAGTGGTTTCGATTTTACATGATTACTTGTGTATGAGAAAGCTATCCGCAAGATGGGTGTCGCGTTTGCTCACAATCGACCACAAACGCAATCCTGTGACAACTTCGAAGGTGTGTTTGGCGTTGTTCAACCGCAATAGGAACGAGTTTTTGCGCCGTTTCGTAACCGTGGACGAAACATGGATTCATCATAACACACCAGAGACTAAGCAGCACCGATTCAATGACGATTTGAAGAAAAAACGACCGCATTTAGCCAAGAAAAAAATTATTTTCCACCAAGACAATGCAAGGATGCACACATGTGTAGTCTCCATGGCAAAATTGCATAAATTCTGCGACGGATTACTCACTTATCCACCCTATTCTCCGGATTTGACTCCAATGATGAAATCATCTCACAAACAAATACCTATTTTGAGGACCTCGACAAATCTTATTTTTTGGAAACCATAAGAAAATTGGAGAAACGTTGGACGAAGTGTCTAGAGCTTAAAGGAGACTATGTTGAGAAATAAAATGATTTTTTTGTTTAAAAACCTGTGTTTCATTAAAAAAGTCACGGACTTATTGACCCACCGTCGTAAGCTTCTCTTTCCTCGGGCGTAAACAGTACCTCCTACTTGTTTTTTCTTGTTTGCTGACTCCTTATCCATCCCAGTTTCACCTGAGACAACACAAGAAAATGTTCTGATTCACATTCAGTATCACGTGAAACTATACCTAGTATCTTTTACCACTGCGCGTAGTCTCCCATCATACACAATGTAGTCTATTATAATGTTTGCATCACCCCCTGCGATGTATATTTTTGTGTTTAAACCACGTATGCATGATACTAGAAAATTGTGTGAAAACACCGGACAAAGCTGGCCCAATGTGTTATCTTGTTGCAAGACAATGTCACTGCTCACAAATCGTTAACTGCACTGCAAACAATCGATAAAATTGGTTTTGAAACGGCTGACCACTCGCCCTATTCTCCAGAGTAAGCAGCATTAAATTTTTATTTATTCCCGAAGCTTTCTCGACATTGCTCAAGCCTTCGATAGGGTTTGGCATGCGGGCCCCCTAAACAAACTTCTATCATTCAATTATCCTCTCCCTCTGATTCTGCTAATCAGGTCATACCTACAACATAGGAAGTTCCAGGTCAAACATCTGGGAGCCAGATCTAGAACGTACTCAGCCACGGCTGGTCTCCCGCAGGGTTCTGCTATCTCCCCTCTGCTGTACAATATATTGGTCGCAGACATACCGACAGCGCCCCTAAACGTGACGTACGCATTGTACGCAGACGACACTACCATCCTCAGCAGCTCCACTCAGCCGAGAATAATAACCGAACGACTTCAGACCGCCGTAGACGTGCTGCAAGGCTGGTATAGGAAATCTTGTCTAGCCATAAACCCCGATAAATATTCAGCAGTCCTATTTTCCAAAAGGAGACACACACCTCACAAACACGTTTCATTAGACAACCGTCTAATTCCCTGGCAAGATTCCGCCAAATACTTGGGGGTTTTCCTCGACAAACGCTTAACATGGCGCCATCATGTCCAACACTCACGACGAAAAGCCTCGATGTTCATCTCGAAGCTGTTCCCACTTCTAAATAGAAATTCCAAATTGTCCACGAACAATAAATTGCTCATGTACAAAGTCATAATTCGGACAGCCATGACCCATGCATCCCCTGCATGGGCCACCGCGGCCGCAACACACATCAAGACCCTTTAAATCATCCAGAATAAAATCTTGAGTATGGTTACCGGAGCCATATGGTTTGTCAGAAACAGTCAGATTCACTCTGATCTGGAAATGCCTCCGATACTTGGGTTTATAACTCAACTATCCACAACTAAGTTCGCAAAAGCCGCACACAAAACATACATGAGTTTCTACTTCGACTCAACTTCAAGGGGGTGCATTCTGGGTGATTTTACCTTCGCCTACTTCTTTATTTGGGCGAACCGGGGATCTTTGAGGGGTGACATGAGAGGATGGCGCGATATGAGCTTTTTAAATGTTTTTCGGAAACATGTTTACAGCACCTCTGTGTGTATAAACCTCGAGATAAATGTTGTGGTTTCAACCCTCAAGAAAGTCAAGAGAGTCGGGGCGAATGAGATTGCTGTGCGGGGTAAATAAGTATGAAGGAAAGTATAACCGGTAAATGCAAAAAAAAACCGCTTATAACAGTCCAACTAAGTTGTTTTTTTTACGTATTTTGCATTTAAATCTCCTTATATTCTTCCCCTGCCAGCACCCGTATTCGCGCCGGCGCCCATAACTTTCTTAGTGGGTTGAAACTACAACATTTATCTTGTGGTTTATGCACACAAGGGCGAATATAAGCATGTTTCTGAAATTTTTTTGCAAGCTGTCCATGGGATAATCCGCAATATTCTTTTCTTTTCTTTAACGTCGGTCTATTTCCGCGGCTATGGCAGTAGATTATGATCCACTTGGGCTGACCCCCACTATTCCTTTGCTTCGCCCAATCAGTAGCCGGTATTACAGATATGGCAGCTGACAGTTGACAGATGACAGTTTACAGATGGCTTGGTCAGGCAGTTCTAGTGACTTTTTAGTTACTCTTATAGGGATATTTCCAATTAGTTGTCATTATTAGGCGTTGACGTTATCGAAATGAGCTCTGATTTCATATTTGTAACTAAAGGCCTCGTGTTCGGTCACTATTCATTTAATTATGTTAAAAAAGCAAATTGGTATCTAGCCGGACAGGAACTTCGGTGCTTTGGAGTGGCAGCCAATCGTCCAGATCGTTGGACTGTAGCGCCCCGTTGTTATAAGTCCAAGTGACCCCTAAGCTACTTATGCACAATCATTGACGCCAGGGAGCAGTTTCACCTCACAATCTAACAATCACACCTAACTAAAAGAATAGCCTCAAGATAACTCCTGGCTGTCGTAAGACGCGACTAATCGGAGTCAAACACTGGCGGGGGTCTGGTCCAGGTGAGCCTGGAGGGAGGTGGATATTTCTTGTGAGTGATGTGCACCCGGATTTTGAGGCCTCCACTGTGGGCTTGAACTCGCTTTGTTGTTACTCGGGAGCCGGGTTCCAGATGATACCGCCTTCGACTTAGCGCTGGTGGGTATCGTGTATCCAGAGGAACCGAAGGGGTTGAGATCTCCGATTAGTGGTGCACACCCTAAGTTTGAGACCCCCACTGTGTGGTTCTAAACGGACGGACGACCTCCCTTGGATGATGCTCGGGAGCGGGACTCGATGGGATGTCGCCTTGGGTCTAGCAGTGGTAGGTGCCGGGTTTAGACGAACACGGAGGAGAGCTGAGATCACTAGGGGTGGATTACAACTAGAGATTGGATGCTGCTCGAGAGCGGGACTTCATGATACCGCTTCGAGTCAAACCCTGAGCGATGTCGAGTCCAGACTACATCGGAGAAAAGTTATCTCTCTTTGAGTTTCGAAACGGATAAGCGGACAAAAAACGGGGCGCTTCTTTTTCAATAACAATTTGAATGCTGACTGATTATTAGAGTTTTTAAAGAATGAACTTTCGGATGCATTACATGAACTTCCAATTTAAGTGCGACAGGATATGTATTGTCAGCTAGATGGAGCACAAATTCATGATGCAGTGATAGTCAGACAATGGCTAAATCGAAACTTTCAACGAAGATGGATAGGTGGAAACAATTCTTTAATTTTCTGCCCGCCTAGGCTTTCTGCCTACACTCAGATGGCACTAGACCTGTCAAACAAACGTTCACTCTCAAGAAATGACTTCCTCAGGGATCTGGATTTGATAGGTGAAATTTAAGCAATTAGACGTAAGCCACAACACATCTAAGGTCGCGGTGGAGGGACTGGAATAGCTCACTCACAACGAATCTAATCTAATCTAATCCTGACGAGTTTGCCAACCCCCTGCCTTTCTGTAAGGAGGGTAGGGTAGGTAGGGTAACGTGTCCAATATAGCATGGCACACGGAACCGAATGGCGAAACGTTAATTTTACAGTATATACAAAAAAAGTGATACGTTTCTCTGCTGGGAGTCGAACTCAGCACCCTTGGGTTCAGGTTCTTATCACAGGACCCTGATCCAGGCCGTGGATCCGCAAATTTGCCTAAATAATTTATCTTTTGAAAATATGTTGTGTTTTCTATTGTAGGCTGAGTAGTTTTCAATATTTCTTTGTAATTTATCTAGTTTGTTTGCAGCATTTTGATTTATTGTAAGAAGAAATATCTGAGAATAGTAAAAACTAATAAGGTGTATTGTTAAGTTGTGCAATTGTTTGTTGGCAAAGCATAAACGATGATCAAATGCTATTTTCTCATCAGCTATTCAAACATACATAATGGTACTTAAATCTGTCAATGACATGATTAATTATTATACAAAAATCTAATTGCAAG